>JANAVB010007199.1:7578728-7958431 GCA_029216955.1 Iris pallida | reverse complement strand
TTAGAGGAGAGAGGAGAGATCATAAACCATTTATGGCCAATATTCTGTAAAGGAAAAATGATGGCACATGTGAAAAAAGTGGCGTCCAATTTTTTAATCCCCCGACTCGGTCCCATAATATTTAAAACTATTAGATTATTTTTTCTTATTAAATTTATTATTTAATATTAAACTATTTTTTTTTTAGCGACTGATTTAAAAGTCCCTAATATTTTTCATGAAACGTATTTAAAATTTTCAAGTCTATCTTTTCATTTAATATTTAAATAAAGTTTAGTGACTGCATAGTCCGTCACCATTAAATTTATTCCGTCAGAAATAGTATTACTAACGTTTTTCTTAATCCGACACAATTAATCTTTTAGTAGTGACTGAATATCATTCCATCATACACTTCTGTCACTATAAGCAAAATTTTTTGTAGTCCGAACAATCGTAAGCTTTCTCTAAGTCCAGCTTAATCGTAATGTTGCCTCCCGGTCCGGATACTTGAGACAGTTGACCATCTCCTGTGCCGGCATTTTCTTATCTTATATGTTCCTGCCTTGCCTTTAACAAACCCGTTCTGTCTGCTCCTCCGAGATGACTTTAGACAAAAGACCTGTCATTCTGTTAGCCAACAGTTTAGCAATAATCTGTTAAAGAAGGTGCATAAACTGAGGGGGCGAAAAACAGCAAATGAAGAAGATGTCTTCTTCGGTATGAGCACGAGAGAGGCACTCATCTAAAGCATGAATTAAATGACTAAAAATTATAAAATTTAAAATTACTCTCAATATAGGTCTATCCACCTTAAAAGAATCATCCAAAACTTAAAACAAAGTAACACAAAAATTAATGCAATTCGATAATCGTATGCTCTGTCCAATAATCATGATACTCAGAATCTCCATCATGCCAGTGAGCAAGGCTACGATAACGGTACATACCTCTAGAATCATGGTATTTAAAATTTTTGCATTGCCGCTAGCTTGGCAGCGAAAACCTTAAATTTCCACACACGAGAGATACGTCCATAGTCCGACTATATGTCCTCACTCTCCTGCTAGCATGACCCTGAGATTCTAAAATCTCATATCAAGACGACCTAGCCCTACGACTTATCTCAGAAGAATATCACATCTCAAGGACAAACTTTCATCAGACAGACAAGGAACAGATGGAATCGAATTTTAAGACAGTTATACGAAGGCAAATGCGGAAAAGAGATTCGAAAGATTGGAACCTGCTATATGCTCTGCGACTGCCTGAGTGGGCTCAACTGTCATGGCGAAAGCTCGCCCCTGCTGGCCTCCTATAGCCTGCTGCACTCTGTCCTGGCCTGCCTGTCTGGCTGTACGGACCGCATAGTCCTTCACCTGGTGGTATGGACTCCACAGAATAACAGACTCCCAGCTTCATCCTACAAGCCTCTCGGTGTGCCCCATCTTCTTGCAGAAGGAACACTGGATGTTCTGCCTCCGGCCCTGTCCCTGGTACTGCTGGGCACGTGTCGGTGCCTGCTGAAACTATAACTGACTGCTGCTTGAAACTGTCACGACCCGATCCCAACTAATTGGATCGAACCAGATTATGCCCAGCCTGCACCGTGTTGAGACGGCGACAGTAAGCTGTTCAGTAGCAGGTAACCATACAACAATACTATATTTGTCACAACTCAACATCGGGAAATTGAAACTCTATTAAACTTTGAAATTTAAATACAAATAGGAAAATGTTCTGAAATGAAATAACAGAAATGAAAATAACAATGCAGAAAAGAAAAACTATCTATCAGCCGGATCATCGGCCTCAGTCCCAACGTCCTCCAATGGGGACTCTGGCAGCACTACTGGTACAACACAGGGTCGTAGTAGCTGCTGATTAACAGCTCAGCATCCTCAATGTCCCCTAAAAATGTATCTTCTGTCAGGAGGGAGCAAAGTACAATTTATGCTAATTTAACAGTTAAATTAAATAATAGAATCATGCAGTTCTAAACAGTTTAAACATGAACAGTTTTCAGCAGTAAACAGTGTGATTTGAACAGGCAATGAAATATGACCGGCTTGGGTTTTTACAGTAAAGGATAGGGGATTTGTTACAGTATATTCATACTCATTACACTATTCCTCCAGTCCCCAGTAGTTACAGTGCTCTCAGAGAGAGTTTCGTGTTTGCATCGTGGTTTAAACTTGCAGTAAAGCGATTAATTAAATAACTGTAAACTACACAAACTATACTTGCCTCAAAGGAATTGACTGGAGAGGTAGAAGACTTCGAGACGGGAAATCAGAATCGTCCTCGAATTCCTACATTCGAGAAATTGACTCAGATTTCAGGTTTACCATTCTAGCTACGCTAGTTGAATTCTCTATTTGTGTCCTAATCCAATTTTAGTTCTCTTAATTAACAAAACACGAAAACAATTATTTGTGCGTTGATTTAGTACAAGAAAAAAGATTGTTTTAAACTTTTGTATTCGAAATCTTCGTCGATAACAGATTAATTATTAAAACTTGGTATTTTCATAGTTTATAAATATAAAGCTAATTTCTTACTTAGTGAGAAATACATGATTTTTAGTTAATAATAAAACTTGATAGATATAGAGTCTCAGATATGGTCCAATCCTCAACTGGGCTAATGCCTCAACGTCCGGGCGAAGTCGGTTTCGTTTGCACTTAGCCGGGTCCATTGACCGATACGGTCGTCACCCAAAATAAAATATCAAATAAAATTTCGAAATCCATTTTAAATTCATTTTTAAAATAATCTAGAATTTACAGAAAAATCCGGCAGCATCTCCTTTATTTTTGGTCAACCCAAAAACTGGAAAATAGCGCCGATACTTTCCTACAAATCCCAAACCAGGGAAACCCAAATATGTATATATATAATAATCCACAACCAATCCACAGAATAATCGGAACGACCCGAATAATTTTTGGAAGTCCGATTCCAACCCAAAAACTCACAGAACGCTACCGAAAAAATTCGGAAAGCCAAAACATACCAAAAACCAATTCCCGAAATATTCCGAAAATCCAAAATAATCCACAGAACCTTTCCGAAGGTTCCGAAAAAATACGACGTCGCTAAAACCGAATTTCCAAGGAGAATCGGGGACCATTTCTCATCATAGACTATAATAAAACGAGACGGAACAGGGGTTATACCTCAGGTTGCTCGGCTAGAGCTCTCAGATGAAATAATAGAAATAATTTGAGATCCAGACAGCAAAGGAGACTCGAAACAGCGCTGGTTCGGAGTCCGAGATGCGACGGGGCGCTGGGACAACTGCGGACACGGGGGCCGAACTAGGGTGCTGCGACAGGGGGAAGTCGGCGCGGGTTGGCCGGACCAGGGCAGCGCCGAAGAGGGTCGGGCGCGGTGTCGGGTCGTCGGAGGCCGACGTGCGGTTGGGCGAAGAGAGCTCGGCGCAGCTCTGGCGTCGGGTAGGGGGGTCGGGAACAGAGAGGGGTTTGGTGAGAAGAAGAGAGTGGGTGTTCCTCTGCTGTGTTCGTGAGGAGAAAGAGTGGGTGTTCCTCTTCTGAGAGTAATTGAGCAAGAGGGAGAAGAGTGTGAGTTAATAAAGGAGATGGTGGGGGTGATGTGCTTCTCTCTGTAGATTGGAGGAGTTGGGGAGGTTGAACTAATAAAGGAAAGAGTGAGATTTGAAGAAGGAGGAGTAGTGGGTGAATGAGTGGATAGGAGAGAAATAGGGGGGTTAGATGAACGTGTAAGAGGAGGAAGGGGGTTCTGTTGTTGAATGGGCAAAAGCTGGTCCAAACTTGGACCGGCTCAAAACAATTTATTTCTTTATTTTTTAAACCAAAGTTCAGATTTAAAGGAAAGGGGTTCGGGCTCAGGCTCGGGTCTGGGTTCGGACTCGGGTCTGGGTTTGAACTCAAAAATCCAGGTTAAATAAATTTTGAAATAATTTTTTACACTAAAAAATAATAATAATAATAATAATAATAGAAATACTAATATTAATTAATTTACAGAAAATGGGTTTCACAGAAACTGCCTCTGCTGGAAATGTGGGCGCTTCACTGGCCCTGCACTCGAACTAGCTCCAAGAGCGTCACTGCTCCTCTTCGGCTTGAGGCCGAAGTCCTCCTCTGCAATCTGAGCCTCCATAAGGATCTGCTCGAACGTCGCATCTCGTCGCCCAGATGTGCGGTTACGCACTGCATGTATAAGGCCCCTCCGAAACTTTCGGGCCTTGCACCCCTCGTCCTGGACCAAACTGGGTGCAAACCTGCTCAGGCGGAAGAACTCCGCTGCATACTCGTCTACCGACGAGTTCCCCTACACCAGACTGGCAAACTGTCCCTCCAAAGCTGTCAAGGCTACATCTGGGTAGAACTTCTCCTTAAAGAGTTTCCTGAAGTCCTCCCAAGACAAACCTCTCACTGATGTACGCGGATCCGTGCGGTACTAAGTCAGCGCTATATCGAAGAACTGGCTCGCTGCAGACGTCACCCAAAGACCTCTCGAGACCTCTGCCAACTCCAGACTCCGCTGGACATCCTCTAGCCAGTCGTCTGCGTATAGGATACCCTCGGTACCCTTGAACTCCCGTAGGTTCATTTTCCTGAAGTGGAGGTGTGTACCGGGCCTCCCCTGACCCTGCTGCTGTGTTGGTGCTCCCTAAACTGTAGCCGATGCACCCCTCTCCACTGCTGTCATAGCTAGCTGATGCGAGTTCTCCATGGTCCGTTACAGCACCTCTGCCTGACGGTGCTGTGCCTCTGCCTGTGCTCTCTGTGTCTGCTGCAGAAGGGCCACCATCCCCTGAGTATCTGTCGGTAACTGAGGTGGCGGTAGAAGAATGTCAGGGATGACCATAGACGATCTCGCTGATGGAGGTGGAAGATCTCCTGGAACCGTCGCTGCTGCTGCTCCCGCCGGAAGGGCAGGGACTGATGTGGCAGCTCCCTGAACTGTAGCTCCCTCAGCTGGAGGTGGAAGACCTCCGGGAACTGCTGCTGCTACTCCTGCCTGAAGGGCAGAGACTGTGGCTACTGCTCTCTCGACTGCTACTCCCGTAGCCGGAGGTGGAAGACCTCCCAGATCTGACCTCTCTGGAACTGTACTAGGCCCTGCCGCCTGAGAACGAGTCACCGTCATCCTGAAGATGAATTGAACCCAAGAGATCAATATGGCACATGATAAGATATTATCAAAGGAGGACAATTGAATTCAAATGCAAGAAGAGTTGTCATGGTAATCAAAAGATCAAAAATTTTCTAAAATGTGATTGAGTAACTCCTATCATACCCTAGATCCTATGTCCTAATCGTAGGCTCGTAATTAGTACTCTAAGTCGAGCACCATTACGAGATCGCACTAATTATGACACAGACCTGCATGGGCCACCACAAAAACGTGTTACAACCCGCATCCTGAAGAGGGGCACGAGCACGTGGTTACGTCTAGCCTACGCCGCAGTATCGGCGATAGAACGCTGTATATAGGGTCTGTAAATACAGTGACTAAAATAGATAAATGTACCTGTATAGTATATACACTCCGAATGGAGGTGACATAGCAATACAATCTTAATTACATATATCAAAATAAGGTAGATAGCACGGAAAGAAAATACGATAGATAAAACAGAAAATAAGTCCAAGATCCACAAGTCAGAGCTATACACAATATCCAGAGTCTCAGAAAAATATATAATAGATACTACAAACTAAAAGTGCTAGCTGGCTCGCAGGCCAGGCAAACCTAACTAAATATGCTACTCAGGGTGAGCAAAGTCTAGTGGCTCTACCAATAAGCCACGGTCTAACTCTAATCCATCAGACTCAACCCCACAGTAGGTCAGGCAATCAGCCTCTGAATCATCGGTAAATTGTCAACGGTATCCTGTCAGGAAAATGAGCAAGTACAAACACCAACAGCAGTTCCATATGAATTGACAAAAGCTATAAGAGACAATGTAATGAAATACAAGACAAAATCAACTGGAAATGCATATCATGATGTGAGTACTGAAAGGAAAGATAATACATAGATATAGGATGACTTGGGAACTATTCGGAAGCCGAGTTACAACCCCTAAACCAAACAAGGACCGGGGCTATAACCCTTCTTCCGAACAGAACTTAGTCACCAGAGATAATAAATATAAAAGGTGCCTTGAATTATTAGTGTGTTATGTGATCGTCTTGGGAAAATATGATCAGGCTTTCCATCCGACCGGCTATGAACCCTGTATACAATAGAACGATAAGGCCGGTCACCATGGAAAGCTATGAACCGTATAGGGTAAGGCTTTACCCGTTGTGAGGCGAGGGTATAGCTATGAACCATATGTATCATAGAACCATATGAGAATTTGATCACACAACCACTAATAACTCCCCCATCCCCGAATAGTACAATGGATCTGGACATGACACGTCATGACACGGGATTCCATAAGAGGGTAGCAAGTCCCTTTTTGAAATCGATGTCTATACCAATACACTAAATAAGACAGAATATGTACCAATATACCATGAAACTCTAGGAACAACATCTCATGTCATGATCCAACATATACTAGTCCGTGAACTGTCGTGACTGGAAATCGAACATAACACTACAACTGAATCGAATATAGCAGATATCAAGACAATGAAAACTATCAATGAATGTACTCGCCTATGGTCCTGAACTGATAGGGTGAACAGACGCTCAGAGTGATCATAGACCTAAAATAAGATACTATGAGTCAAACAGGACTAAATACTGAAAAAGGAAGCTAATTCAAGTCATGAATGCAAGTCTAAGTCAAAACTAGGTCAATCTAGGTCAGACTGAGTCACACTAGGTCATACTAGCTCATACTAGGTCATACCAGGTTATACCAGGTCACTGGGAGTCAAACCAAGTCAAACTAGGTCAATCTGGTTCAAGGGTTGACTTATAGTTGACTTTTGGTCAAAAAGTCAACTCCGGTCAACTCTGGTCAACACTGAGTCAACCCTGGGTCAACTCTTGGTCAAACAAGTCAAATGTTGAATAACAGTTGATTTTCAGTCAACTGGTCAACTCTGGTTTGGTTTTGGTCAAATTGGGTCGCTTAAAGGCTAAGTTTGACTCTCGGTTGACTTTTGTTGACTTTTGGTCAAAAAGGTCAACCGACGTCAAAACTAATCTATGAGCACCATATTTGATCATTACCAACCACGGAAATCAAGTTCTAACTCTAACTTAGACTCCTAACTCAAATACCCTATTCCTAGGCAAAACTAGCATTACCCTACCAAGGTAAATCCCGATACCTTGCCCAATCCCAAGGAAACCCCGCTAATACCCAAGATACTATCCTAGGCTCCTTAGGGTAGCTAGATACCAACCTATCTAAGGTTTACCTACCAAGGAAAATGGGTATCCTAGGTATCTAGGCCATGTTAGGATACATGGGTATTGGTTTACCCTATTAGCTACCCATATCATGAATTTACCCTCATAACTCCCTAACACTCACTCACACACAACCCTCTCACAAATACACTCATATATATCACACTCATAGACTTCTCTATAGGTTTTCTATTGTTTTAAATATATGCTATCCTATAGGCACTCATAAACACACTCACAAATGGCTCACACACATGCACTACTCACAAACACTCACACACACAAGGCTAAGTATTTGGACTGATTTGAAGTGGTATGGTGGACTGTTTTGTGGGGTAAAAAAGGACTGATTTGAAGTGGTATGGTGGACTATTTTGTGGGGAAAAGAGGAATGATGTGGTGTTTGGTGGCTGGAAATGTGATTTAAGGACAGCCATCTAAGGGTGTGTTTAGGACTGAAATTTAGTGGTGTGAATGATGTATAAAGGGGCTGATTTTTGGGTTCAATTAGGACAGCCACTTAGGCCATATGTGTGGACTGATTTCAGTAAGTTATAGGGCTGTTCTTGGCTGTCATGGACAGCCAAGAAATGGAAAATTCAGGGAACTATTGGGGGGTTCCAATAGGACAGCAAAGGGTGTTAACTTGGACTGTTAACAGGTGGTTTAAGGGGCAATACAAGGACTGTTAAGTGACAGTTTGGGACAGCCACAAGGCTTGAATTGGGGACTAAAATTTGGGTGGTTATGTGGAGAAATAATGGACTATTTTATGACAGTCCAAAGGGAGATTTAGTGGACTGTCAATGACAGTATGAAGGGTGTTTACATGGGACTGTTTTGACAGCAAGATGGGGCTGTGGACAGTGGTTAAGAAGGACAGCCATGGGGGAAATGTTATAGACTATTTTGGAGTAAGGGGACAACAATGTGAAGGAGTTTAGGGGACAGCCAAGTGTTGTCCCAAAGGGGGCTATTTTGATGGCATTTAGGGACAGCAATTAGGGGGGTTCATGGGGGAAATTGAGGGGCCTGTCAAGTGGGTAAAGGGCTGCTGTTTGGGCAGAAATGAATGGGTATTCCTCCTCCTACAATCCCACACAAACACTCTACATCTCTCTCTATATCCCCTCTCATAAACTCCTCTATTTCACACATCTCTCTAACACCCATTTAATCAAACACTCCTCCTACACACCCCTCTATCAAACACAACCATACACACATATCCCATGCTCCTCTTGGCCGAACCTGTAGCCCCCTGACCTACACAATGTACACACCACATTCCCATCATATATAGACACTTATATATATAAGCCATATATATATATATATATATATATATATATATATATATATTTTATATATATATATATTATATATATATATATATATATAATATATATATATTATATATATATATATATTTATATAAGCCATATATATATATAATGATATATATAACCATATATATATTATATATAAATATATAATATATATCTATATATATATATATATATATATATATATATTATATAAATATATATATAGATATATATATATATATATATATACATATAGGTGTTAGAAATATAATACAATATGATACATAGGGAAAACACATTCTAAACACATAGAAATCTGGAATTATATTAGAATAGCAACACATCAATATACCATAATTCTACAAGTGTCCAAATAGAGTTTTCTCCATTAGGACACGATCCTACCCATTGGACACCTCTACAAGTGTCCAAATGGACACGAAATGGACACCAAACCATGGGGGTCAATCCTAAGGGTCAAAATGAATCTAATGTATGAGAGAAATTAGAAAGAGGAAGGGATTATACCTTCCGGAAGAGAGTTTCAAAGGAAAAAGCTTCCCAACTCGACACTGACACGTAGAGATTCCAAAAGGACACGAACGAGCTCCGAATCCTCCCAAACTTGAGGAGCTCCTTCCTTGGATTGAATGGAAAGGGAAGAAAGAAGATTTGGTGGAGAAATGGAAGGATTTGGTGATGGTTTGATTAGGGAAAGCTCTCTAAAAAAAGGGAAAGAACAAGAGAGAGAAATGAAAGGGGAAATAATAAAGTGACTTGTGCCTATCCATGCCAAAAGTGGCCAGACATAATGGTAGATTTTGTCCTATTAGGAAAGGTCAAAAAGCCCCTACACTAATCTATTAGTTAATACATGGAAGGGCTTCTAAGTCGAGGGTAGTTTAGTCATTCCTAAAACCACTAATCCAAGTTAATCCTAACCAAAACAATTAGCCTAGTCACTAACTAAAATATCTAACATGTGGGCCATGGCTAACTAGTGTGTGGGCCCGCTAAGGTCAACACTACCCCCGGGTCCCCGATACAAGTTGGAATGAGCTGAAATTCGAACCCGACTCAAATAACCCAAAAATATTACAATAAATAAATAAATAATTTCAAAATAATTTTAAAATGAAAAATGACAAAAATACCCCTATTTCTGGAAACTGGGGGTGACAGGTCCGACTCCGTGGAGTTGAGGTGTGACAGCTTCATCTTCCTCGCTTCATCTCAGTTATCGTTTACCAAAGCTCTGTCTAGCTTTGATCTTTGGCACTGTGCCCCATCCTGCATGTTGCACCAAGTGTAACAGTTGCCCGAGTATTGAAGGGCGTTGAGGCCCGCTTTGAAGATGAAATTCGAAAATTCATTCATAGCAGAGGAAGCCGGTGGCCTACCTCCAACTTTCTCCGATCTCTCCGTTATTGTATTGAAATCTCCTATGCAGATTCATGAATGAGAGTTAATTAAGTCACTATTGTTAAGCAATTATGACCAAAGTGTACGTCGTTCTCTTTGTACACAGCTACCGTGAACCACCGTCAGAAGAAAGCTACATCCAGTATTGATCAGTTCCGCTATCACCGTCAATGCCTAATCCGAATCTTCTCTAGTACTTATGTCTACCTTCGAGCTCGAAAATATCCATATATCCTTGCAAACAGCAACAACATTCGAGAACCCCAGTTTCAACTTGATGTTCTGAATTCTGGAGGCTTGAAGATTAGGCTCTAGGATGGCTATATAGAAACTTTATGTAATTTACATAAAACATTTATCCTCCTAATAGTGGACTTGTTGGCTAAGCCCCTAACATTCCATGTAATGATGCTAATCATGGGAAGTGAGGGGGTTATCCTCTGATGGACCCTTCTTTGATAGATCCTTCAACAAGGGTAAAATCAAGAAACACAAATCAGAAATCGTGTGTGTGTGTGTGTGTCTATATATATATATATATATATATATATATATATATATATTATATATATATATATATATATATATATATATATATTTGAAGCAATGGATAATTGTGGCGAACTCGCCTCCACTGAGCTCGAACTCCCGACCACTTGGGTCGCATGCATCTCTCTTAACCACTAGGCTAGAGGTCATTTGCGTGTGTGTGTGTGTGTGTGTGTGTGTATGTGTGTATATTTGTGTGTGTGTGTGTGTGTGTGTGGTGTGTGTGTGTGTATATATATTCGACCTTGAGCTTATGGGTCAGAGACGAACTTCTAAAACGGATCCTACATACATAATATAAAAAAATATGAAACAAAAATAAAAAAATGGCCACCACCAAGAATTGAAATGATGACCGGTAAAGTGCAAGTTTAACATAAAAACGATTACACCACAACTATTTTGTTTAAAAAGTGACACATGGTGCATACAAGTTGTATTTTAGATATAGGCTCAATTTCAACTTGAAACCTTCAACTATATTTAGTTTTTCAACTTAATACCTTAAATTTGGTGGGTACAATATGATACCCCCCCAAAAAAAGGACAAAATATCTACGTTTAAACTTGAAACTACCCCCCTAACCCCACCTCCTCCGGCTGCCTCCACCCGCACCCCACCGCCACCGACTGTCCGCCCTCGGTTGTCCCCTCCCGTGCCCCCTCCTCCCGTCGCAGCTGCTGCTAGCCCTTCCCTCTCTTCGCCGCTCTACATACCTTCAACTATTCTTTTTAGTGTATGAAATAGAAAATATTCAATAATTGAAGGTAGGGATGAGCAAATATCGACCACTACAGAAAATTCGGCGAAATGACGATTAAAAATATCCTAAAAAATTGAATCGATACCGACTTGTTGAATCGACCAAAATATGGTGTAATTGTAGTAATAGCGGTTTGAGTGTAATACCATACCAAAAATACTGAACCAATTATAGTGCTTTTATTGACACTTCTACCATGTCGTCGTGCACTCTCCTTAAAATTTTTTTGTCATTCTACTTCCAAATATACCAATATGACATTAATTTGTGCATGCATGGGGAGAGGAGTGCAGGATGACATTTTAGAAGTGCCAATAACGCAATTATATATATATTTTTATAAATATAATTGCGTTTATTGGCATTTCTAAAATGTCATCCTGCACTCCTCTCTCTCTATATATATATATATATATATATATATATATATATATATATATATATATATATATAGAGAGAGAGAGAGAGAGTAACAAGAACGTTGTATTTTTCGGTACATCATTATGGATTGTATTAGTTTTTCTGGTAGCTATCCTTAATTCTCTCATCTCTTGAACTTCTTTGGCATTTCCCCGATCCAAAAAAGCCACTCCTTCGAAAAAATTAGGATTGTGAGACACATTAAGAAAAAATTTGAGTTCAAAAAAAAATTTCTATTGAATTTGTTATTAATTGGAGATAATAATTTTCTCTTAATTGGAATCTTACTTTACTTATCCTCTTTTACTTCTTTTACTTACTTCTTTACTATAGTATCTATAAGTACAATATTTATAAGTATTTATATATCTAGCCCTGCGCAAATATGATCCAGACGCATATATGATATATCATATATGTCATATATGTGTGGACATATGTGTACGTATCAGGAACGAAGAAAAGACGGATATGGTCGAATGGTAAAATTTCTCCTTGCCAAGGAGAAGATGCGGGTTCGATTCCCGCTATCCGCCCGTGGGGAAGTAAAGTAATGTACTATGATCAAAAATTCGGCGTATAGTTTATTATGATAGTATTACTATAGTAACTACTATAGTAAAGTAAGTATACTAGTTCTATCTTACCCTTTCTTTGCCCCCATTCAAAAACAAAAAAAAGTCATTAATTACTAGGTAACAGAATCCCACCTAAAAAGAAAAATGGAATCCATTTTCGTTTGTTTTTGTCAAAAAAAAATGTTGCGGAGACAGGATTTGAACCCGTGACCTCAAGGTTATGAGCCTTGCGAGCTACCAAACTGCTCTACTCCGCGCTGAAGAACTGGGAACTCATGGATGAGGAAAGATTGGATATGCCCCTCTACCATATTTATACAAATAGAATAGTCTATTTCTACAAAATGGTAAAGGGGCCCCTCTATGATCATAGATCATAGAGATCTACACAAACAGGAAATAATATTTTTATCCTTACCAACTTGATCTTATTGCGCCCGGTAACAAACATGCATGAACCATTTCTCGAAGATATCAAATTGGTCTACTTTCGGCGTCATATACATAGTCATATACATAATTGCCCCATAGATCCTATCTTTATGTGAGAGTAGAAGCACCAAAAGGAGAATTAGGAATTTATTTGATAGGAGATAGTAGTGTGTTTCCCTGGAGATGGAAAATTCGTCCACCAGGTTTCATAAATTTGCAAATTCTTCCTCAACTAGTTAAAAGAATGAAATTGGCTGATATCATGACGATACTAGGTAGTATAGATATTATCTTAGGGTGATCCTTTTGTCAACGGATGCTCCAATTACACTCGTAGTCTCTGAAGGATGAGAACCAACTATGTAGCATCTACATCGATAATTCAAGTATTGTATACGTCATTAGTCCGATCCTTTGTAGGAACTACCCGTAATAACGAACTTGTAAAATGGATCTGTTTATCATAAAGAGATTCGTTGTTCCTGACCCTGCTTCACCTTAATTGTTATTTGAACAAAAAGATTGTGTATATATATATATATATATATATATATATAGAGAGAGAGAGAGAGAGCGAGAGAAATTTTAAATGCTATGAAACGTTTCCTAAGAACAAGAATTCATATATTCTCAGCATTGATATGGTTAAGGCGTACGATCGGCTGGCATGGCCATTCATAAAAAATGTTCTTAATGGATTTGGGATCCAAGGCCTCACAAACGATCTCATCATGGAATGCATAAGCACTTCATCCTTCTCCATCCTTATCAATGGCAACCCAGAAGGCTATTTCAGATCTACGAGAGGCATTCGGCAGGGGTATTCATTATCTCCATACATATTTATTATGTGTACAGAGGTCCTATCTAGGCTCTTCTACAGCTACGAAAGGAATGGTCTCTTCCATGGCATTCGATTAACCGGTATGCTCCTGCCATTACCCATCTTTTATTTGCTGATGATTTGCTAATATTCGGACAGGCTAAACCAGCTTCCCTCGATGCCGTACAATCCATCCTCAATACATTCGCTACATAGTCGGGGCAGAAGATTAACTTCACTAAATCTAGCATTGCCTTTAGCAAGTGTGTGCCCATGCAGGAGCAAATTGCAATGGCGGCATCATTAAATCTCAACATCATGAAGGCAGATGACAATTACCTAGGCCACTACCCATTAATGCCTAAAATTCGATGCAGCAGGTATACTCAACTCCTGAACAGGTGTGGCGTCCGACTTGAAGGCTGGAAAGCCATGCTTTTGTCTCATGCGGGACGTGCAACACTCATCAAATCAACGTTGAGCTCCATTCCAATATACCACTTGTCGGCTCAGTTAGTCCCCAAAACGACTACAAAGGCATTATCATTGCAGCACAAATCATTTTGGTAGGGGCACAATACTTCAGAGAAGAAGATGCATTTCATGCCATAGGTCAGATACTAAACCTAAGGAGGACGACAACCTTGGCTTTAGAAACCCAAATTGGATCAACAAAGCTTTCGTGGAAAAATTACTCTGGAGACTAATCGAACAGCCACACCTTCTATGGGTTTAGCTTCTCAAGGGGGTCTATTTACAAAACAAGAATATCTGGACAATCAAGAAAAGAGATCGAGCTTCCCTTACTTGGTCGAGTTTACTAGATCTAAGGAGCACTATGGCGACCAACATCTGCTGGGCAGTGAGAGGAGGATGGATTAACATCTATTCGGAGCCTTGGCTTCCTAATATTCCGGGATATCGTGTGACCAGTCATCAACAATATGATGGAGGACCATCATTAGTGAGAGACCTCTTCTATCCACATGAGAAGAGGTAGAACATACCCCTTATTCAATCCCTTTTTTCACCTATGGAAAGTGCTGCAATCCTAATGGTCCACCTTGTATAGGATAACGGTCCAGACAAGCCAATATATGGACTTGATCTAAGAATGAATTCTTCTCCATCAATCGTTGTACGAAGCTATTCGCAGGCAGACCCCCAGCTCCTCCTCACAAACCTCACATGCTAAGCTGTGGAAAAATTAATAAAATATTAGAAACATATCCCCTCGGGCCCAAATGTTTATATGGAGCCTTCTGAAAAATGCCCTTCCCCGAAACTCTGCCATTAACAAACGCATCCCTAGAGCAAACCCCAGCTGCTCATTCTGCCTCAACCATGACGAAGAAGTAGATTACCTTTTCTTGCACTGCTATGTGGCAAAAGAAGTGTGGTTTGCTAGTCCCCTAAGTCTGAGGATCAATAGCCAGTATTCGATCGCATCACTGCTGGAGAAATGGTTGGAGGATCCCCAAGCTCATGAGGCTTTCAGGTTAGGGGCGACTCTTATTTGGTCCATTTGGAAAGCAAAGGGAGATTGCATATTTTGCCACACTAACACAATGACCAGCCGCATTGTCGCGCAAGCCACTACCATCCACAACTCCTACATCAACGTCGACAGGGGTAGCTCTAGAGAAAATCAAAACCAACATGGGAATTCTACCAGTTCAAATTATTAGAAACCCCCCACCCCCAGAAGGAGTCATCAAAATCAACGTGGATGGAGCGACGAATCATATGTCCCTAGCAGCGGCTGCAATAGCTATAGACGCGCACGGTTCCTTTATCCATGCTATAACTTGGCGTGGCCAATCCTTCTTCCCTACGGAAGATAGTTTAGTGCGTAGATCCACGCTATCCGATTGGGAATCCTTCTAGCAAGGCAACTAGACACCCATAGAATCATTATCGAAGGCGACTCGCAGGTGGCGATCTGTATCCTCAAGGGAGAGAACAACTTAAGACCATGGAAGCTTGCTGAACTAGTCATCTCTATTCGTCAATCTATAATCCGGTTCATCCTCCCATCTTCATCGTTTTGGGAAGAGCGGGATATAATCTGGCTCACCTACTAGCCAGGGATTCTCTCCATAGTTCTGATTTATCTCATACAGCTCTCCGCCTGGGTCATATCCCATGCCTTAGCGGAGGAGCATGTAGGAATTGTAAGACTTTTGTAACATTCTAATTAATAAATTGTCTTTCCAGTTTCAAAAAAAGAAAAAAAAAGAGAGGGAGCTTGGGTGGGTTGGAGACGTTCCAGTCCAAATATGCTTCAGCCCTTGACGACACCTTTTAACCTTCGTGCATTATCATCATGTGTTTGTTTTGGCAATTGTACAATAAGAGTAGCTAGTATACCATTTAACCCAAAGAGTAGCTAGTATACCATTTAAAACCCACATGCTTTTAGGCCTTCAAGCTACTGAAAACTATTCTTAGACATGAATTTCTAAAAAAAAAATCATATATTCTAACTAACATAGTATATTATCGCATTGGCCCACAAAAAGAGTCATTCCCACCCCCAATTACTCTAGTCTTAAACCCTATCACTAACCCTAGTTTTAACCAAACCTAACCCTACTATATGGCTTCCTTCACCATCGGCAACCCTATATATTCTATTCACTCAATAAAATCCACACCAAATCGATTGTCCCACCGCCATCATCCCCACCTCTAAGGAAGCCTTTTAGTTACTCATCCAAACGTACATGCCTAATAATATAAACCGAAACAATCCATTTTCTTTGGCTCTCAACATATATGAGTGACGTAAATGTCTAATAGTATCAACCGAAATGATGAAATTTTTTTGGCTCTCAACATATGGGAGTGTAGTATATATGAGAACTTAAAAAGAGACTACACCAATTTATACTAGTCATGTTCGCGTGCAAGCACGTAACAAATTTTATTTGTTAAATAATTGTTTAAATTAGAATTTATAATTGGTAAATTTTGAATATAATTTAATTATAATATGTTATGGATATGTTTATATTTTAATTAAAATTTATTTTATATATATATATATATATATATATATATATATATATATATATATATATATATATATATATATATATATATACACTTAATAATAATATATATATGACTTAGACATTCATTTTTAACTGTTTCAAGTTTCTTCATTTTTATATTAGTAGAGATCATTTTTATTGTATTTTACTTTATAAGAACTAATGTTTTATTATTTCAACTAAATCGTTAACTGTTTAAATAAAATATTTATCTCCAAAACAAAAATAAAAATCCAATTCATTTGGTGAAATTTATTTTCATCTCATGACTTGTGAATTGTGATTGTTACTCGGGATACGACCGCGTGGGCTACAAGGAAGTATATTTATGTATGGGCCCGTAGTTATTTTTTTGTATTAACCCCCTTCAACTAAAAGTCCAAAGCCCAAAAAAAAATGATACCACCAAACTACTACACAGTTCAAGTGCTACATCATAAAAGTAAAACTTTTTTTTCTTTTCTTTTTTAAATCTCCTTAATGGGCTAGTAATGGACTATATTATATGTTGAGGTTCTTGGATTTTGGTGATTGTTATTTCCTAATTTTACACTTGTTTTATGGGAGAAACTCCGAGAAAGAGGTGATTTTACTAATCTTATTTTAAAATGTTAGTTGGTGTAGTTTCGACCTCAAGGTGTGATATGTGTGGGCCAGCCAATATGGGCCGACAATTGACATATTTTTGATCCCTTCTAGGCCAGGGCAGTCCAGTCTGGTCCATATTTGCGGGCTGGTCTGAGTCGGGCTCAAGCCTGAAAATCCAAATCCTGTTCGGTTCATAATCGGGGTGAGCCGGGTCAGGCTCAATCTGGTTCTGGTTTAAGATTTCAACCTCGTTTGAAGCTTCCTTTTGCAACCACAAATGAACCTTGCAGAGAGGTGAAAAGCCGCATTATATAGTAGAAAATGGTGGTTGTTTAGTTACTGAAAACTAAAGCTATTATGTATACTCTTATTCGACACAATTAATCTTTTAGTAGTGACTGAATATTCATTCCATCACACACTTCCGTCACTATAAGCAAAATTTCTTGTAGTCCAAACAATTGTAAGCTTTCTCTAAATCCAGCTTAATCGCAATGTTGCCCACGGTCCAGATACTTGAGACAGTTGACCATCTCCTGTGCCAGCATTTTTTTAACTTGTATGTTCCTGCCTTTAACAAACCCGTTCTACTCCTCCGAGATGACTTTAGACAAAAGACCTGTCATTTTGTTAGCCAACAGTTTAGCAATAATCTTGTTAAAGAAGGTGCATAAATTGAGGAGGGCAAAAATCAGCAAATGAAGAAGATGTCTTCTTCGGTATGAGCATGAGAGAGGCACTCGTCATTGCCTTGGGGAGACTCAATCCCCGGTAGAATGCAACCGTCGCCTTCCAAATATCATATCTAATGATATCCCAGCAGTGTGAGTAGAACCGACCGTTGAAACTAGGGCTGGCGATTTTGCCCTGGTACCCTCTACCCTAGCCTGGTACCCTGTACCCTCAGGTGCCCACGGGTACCCTCTACCCTAGGACGGCAAGCCCTACCCTTACCCTCTGTCACGACCCGCATCCGTTTTTTTTTTAAACGGATACGAGACGTGTCCAAGCCAGCCTACGCCGCAGTGTCGGCGGTAGAACGCTGTCACGGCCATGAAGATCATAATCACAAATAATACTCATTCATAAAATTAATTTAATTTATAATAATCACAAGTTTTACATTTGCAGAAAATATAAACTTGTACAAATATTGAATGACTATAACTCGACTATCTAGCTAGTCCCTAGGCCTCTGTCTGCAAGTATTCCCGTCCCTAGGCCTCGTTTGAAGCTTTCTTTTGCAACCACAAATGAACCTTGCAGAGAGGTGAAAAGCCGCATTATATAGTAGAAAATGGTGGTTGTTTAGTTACTGAAAACTAAAGCTATTATGTATACTCTTATTCGACACAATTAATCTTTTAGTAGTGACTGAATATTCATTCCATCACACACTTCCGTCACTATAAGCAAAATTTCTTGTAGTCCAAACGATCGTAAGCTTTCTCTAAATCCAGCTTAATCGCAATGTTGCCCACGGTCCGGATACTTGAGACAGTTGACCATCTCCTGTGCCAGCATTTTTTTAACTTGTATGTTCCTTCCTGCCTTTAACAAACCCGTTCTGCTCCTCCGAGATGACTTTAGACAAAAGACCTGTCATTTTGTTAGCCAACAGTTTAGCAATAATCTTGTTAAAGAAGGTGCATAAACTGAGGAGGGCAAAAATCAGCAAATGAAGAAGATGTCTTCTTCGGTATGAGCATGAGAGAGGCACTCGTCATTGCCTTGGGGAGACTCAATCCCCGGTAGAATGCAACCGTCACCTTCCAAATATCATATCTAATGATATTCCAGCAGTGTGAGTAGAACCGACCATTGAAACTAGGGCTGGCGATTTTGCCCTGGTACCCTCTACCCTAGCCTGGTACCCTGTACCCTCAGGTGCCCACGGATACCCTCTACCCTAGGAGGGCAAGCCCTACCCTTACCCTCTGTCACGACCCGCACCCGTTTTTTTTTTAAACGGATACGAGACGTGTCCAAGCCAGCCTACGCCGCAGTGTCGGCGGTAGAACGCTGTCACGACCATGAAGATCATAATCACAAATAATACTCATTCACAAAATTAATTTAATTTATAATAATCACAAGTTTTATATTTGCAGAAAATATAAACTTGTACAAATATTGAATGACTATAACTCGACTATCTAGCTAGTCCCTAGGCCTCTGTCTGCAAGTATTCCCGTCACTCCCCAAGCTAAGTGAATCCAGTGCTAACCTAAAATGTTGGTTTTCAGTCAGGAATGGAACGAGCACAATTCACTGAATGCAATTTCAAATAAAGAAGATGACTATAAAACAAAGGTTAGACATCAATTATGAGTTTTGAAAATAAACAGGAAATACAGAAAACTAATAGTAAATAAATAGACACAACAGACTTTCCCCAACTGCTAGAAGTACCTTTGATATGTGATCGGTCTGGGGTACTACACCGCACGGTCTACGAGGTCTACTTGCATGAAAAATAAACACGGACTACAATGTCTACTTGCAAAAAATAAACACGGGCTACACTACTGCAGAAAGTAAACACGGGCTACACTACTGCAAAAAATAAACACGGGCTACACTACTGCAGAAAATAAACACGGCTATACTACTACAGAAAATAAACACGGGCTACACTACTGCAGAAAATAAACACGGGCTACAATGTCTAACACGGGCTATGGTCAGATCACATATCTTTGGTACTTCTCATTTCCGACTCAACAATTTATAATAGAAAATAATCATAACCAATGGCCAACCAATGAAATATAGTGAAAATTAATATCGAAATACAGACAATAAACTGTACTCGCCTGTGGTCCTCTGCTGGTGAAACCGACAGTCTGAACTACTCAATGTGCCACAATAGTCAAAACCCATACTACAGTCCTCGGATGCTGAAATAGACAATACCAATGATCTCAGAATAGTCAAATTAGCTAGGATTGCCTGTCCTTAAGTCCAATTCTGGACACAGGGGCAAAACGATAATTTCGGACAAAAATGATGTCCGTCGTTGGACCCGCTTTGCACCGAAAAACGTGCCAGAGTCAACGGTCTCTAAAGTCGTCAAACTACATGTCTACGGATCCAGTTTTCCGATACAAACCCAACCGTATATCCAAAGTTGCGTTCCGGCGGGCCGTGCACAAAATCGCCCGTGGAATGGGACCGTGGGGCCCGCAAAACGACGTCGGATTCAACTGTCTCAGAATTGGACCAAACTTGGTATACAGGACCAGAAAATGATACGGTTCTGGTGGCACAAGTTTCGTCTCGATCCGATGAGCGTGCACAAAGCAATTGAGAAATTTGCAAAGTGCACGATACGATGAATTTTGACGGATACGCATCAAATTCGTCGCGCACACGCGACCAATTTGAATTCTGCCAAAGCCCACACGACCACGAAGCCGTTATGCAGCTTTCGATGCCTTTGGTTCGCGACCACGTCGCCCGGAATGGCGGGACGGACGTGGTATCGATTGTTTTTCAAGTTTTGAAAACATGTTTTTCGACAACTTCACCCTAATTTTAAACAGCAATTAATCAACCAGAATTTATTCTAAAAATAGCGTTTCCCTCTTGGTTAGGTTGTCTAGAAATCTGTTCAAGTGGTTTTCCAAAACTCGCGATGTTCTGGTCGCAAATCGACCGCCAACTTGGCGTTTCAGGGCAATTTCTAACTTCCAGAAATCGAGATTTTTCTCGATTTTGGGACTCGGTTTTCGTCGTACACGAAGCAAAATAAATTAATCTAGTTGAAGGGATTGGTAGATGGATAGGTTGTGGTCGTACCTGAGCAAACGGTTCGACGTTTCGTCGACCGAGGAGGAAGAAAACTTCGTACGAAGTTGGGTGTTCCATGCACGACTGCTGCTGTCGTTTCTGTTCTCCGACGCGCGCGCGCGTGTCGGCCGTCCGTTGGCCGCCCGCGGTGGCGCTGGCGCGCGCGCGGCGCCTGAGAGTGCGTCCAGGGAAGAGGAGTTCGTGGGGTGAGAGAGGCGCAGGTTCGTGTCGAGGGTTAGGGTTTCATGTATTAGATCACTCGATCTCATGGTTAAATTTGTATACCTATTACGTATGATGCTGTGACTTCTTAGGTCTCGGGTTCAAGGGGCTGCTTGGTTTAGAGAATTTTTTTTTGATGGCCTGGGCCACCTGCTGGGCTCGGGTGACTCCAGCCCGAGTGGCTGGGCTGGTTAAATAAGCTGGTTATATAGTTTATATGTATTCCTCTTTATATATATATATATATATATATATATATATATATATATATATATATATATATATATATATATATATATATGTATATGTATATATACATACCATATATGTCTATATATTTATATATATATACACAAATACAATGTATATTCTTATTCTTATTCTTTTTCTATTACTATTACTATTTCTATTTCTTTTCTTATTTCTTTATTAGCAATTATATATATCTATATATATATAACCACTTATATATATATATATATATATATATATATATATATATATATATATATATATATATATATATATATATATATATATATATACACGTACATATATATATATATATATATATATATATATATATATATATATATATATATATATATATATATATATATATATATATATATATATATATATATATATATATTCTTATATACATACACATATTTACATATTATTTATTTACACACACATATAATATATATGTTTTAAAAACCTCTCAATCAAGAATTACATCACAAAAGAGTATTTATCTTATTATAAAATAATTAACAAATTAATATCAATAGTACATATTATTTATGTACGTTTATATAACAAAAACGTCGCAACATATTTACTAGCCCATTAAATAAAATCAATAATAATAAATATTTTGAATTTCTGGGAAGGGGGAGCTACAAATCTACCCACCTTAAAAATATTTCGTCCTCGAAATTCTAATTTATAACTATTCTTTAAAATTCAAAAGGAAGGTCAACTTAACCTTAATCTCCTTAAGTTTAATTTCTCCAAAATATTTTATAGCCCTCTCTAACCATTTGTAATCATGAAACCTTGAGAGCTTCTACCCACATTTGGTCACGCTACTCCTTCAAGGGTATGTCACTAATAAACTGTATAACCTTCCATCAAGTTGCTAGAGTCATTATCCTTAGATATCTAAGACATATGACATCTATATTCCTACATATCTATCAAACGACCAAGTATTCAAATCAAACAACATTCTAATATAACTTAAGAATCTCTGATGAATTCTAGACAGCACGATCATTCGTCACCCCGAAATAGGAAGGTCAGGAAAATAAGGAAGAATAATTAAGAGCAAAATGAAGTTTCAAGAACGGTGGAGAATGTCCAATAGTACAGATAGAAAGAGAGTTTATGAACCACTGCCTTATTTGTTATGCGAGCTACTCTAGTCCAGTCAACTGATGAATCGAAGAACGCTTGTTTCTTAGGGGGGCTTGCAAAACATGCAATACAGAAATTTTGTTCTCGAAGTCCTAAACAATGTTCCAAAATAGAACGGATATTGAGAAATCCAAATTGTGATCTCTCCGTGGTTATTTAACAACACGAACAAGGGATACGAATGCAATACAAGATTATATCGCGACTCCTAAGTAGATGGCATATTGATCACAAAGGACATCACATTCTAAGGGATGGAGACTACATAATAGGTATGGGGACCTATTTCAGACAGTTCAATTTTATAGATCAACTATGGGGTTTGTCTGGAGGGATTTTACTGGCCTTAATGGTTTCCTATTTGGATATCACGCATTGGTTGGATGAACCTAGGATCTCAATCTATATGGACTGAACAAGATCCCAAGATAAAACTATGACTACCAGGTTAGGGTAACCTAGAATAGGATTCAACTCGAGTGGTTAAGCTGGTTGCCAGTCAAGTTGGTTAGCCAGGTCACTCAAGCCCAAAATGCACCTTCAGTGACTTTTGTACGTAAGTAGCACATGAGGTCTCAATTGAGTGGCACATTAGAGGCATGTGCATAGTGGGCTTCGAGTAGGTCACAACCATATATTGGGTCGAATGAATTGAGTCAAGGTTGAGTCTCTAATTGTAGTCGAGAAGTTTACCGGTACTATGGTAAAGGTTACAGCTAGTCCTTTTTACCTGAAAGTTGTATCACAAAAATAGAGTACAAGGGGACGGGTTTGAGTGGGACATGATATACCTGGATAAAGGTGGGCTCGTCTAGGTCTTGCATATAAAATTTGTTGGAAGATAACAACTAGTCTCGTACTCCAAATATTAATGACACGGTCGGGGACACAAAATGATCTCAATGAAAAGTGGGAGTCCATGAGGCACTAATTATCATCCTAATGAAATCATTCTAATCAATCGGTAATTCTCATATATCAAAATTTTAGAAGGCTTACAGTCTACCCACCTTAAAAGCTGGGACAGGGTTTTAGGAATAATGAGGTTAGAAGAATTCCAAAATCCAGGTATTGTACCTCGACTCTTGTTAATAAAGAATCAAGCACGGCGTAACGGGGTACGATGGTTATAAGTCGAGTCAAGGATCGTTCCTCACTAAATGGGAAACGAGTGTGTACCATGACACATGGTCGATAAAATAGAATGATATGCTTGTCCACAGTATACATGAGTTGTAGTGATCATGCATTGCTGTTGACAACTGGTAGGTCATAATATGACAGGGTATTTAAGCTACGGTATTGGCTAAGCTAGTGACTGTGGGGTTCCCATACTAGTTAGGCTTTAATAAAATTTTACGTGACTAGGGTAATACTTGTTGGAAACCAATCTCGGGATGAGTGTCTACCATAGTCACGGTAAATTATTGTCCTTAGCCATGTCTATTCATCTCATGTCTAAACTGTGGGCTTTGGTCGAGGGACGGTTGAGTCAAGGCATAAGGGTTGAAAGTAAAGGCAATATTCAAGAAAATATTTAGAGACACAATGAATTGTTTCTTGAGAATAGAAATAGTCTCATGGGTTGGCATTACGGCTAAAGGTAAAACCCTAATCATTCTTAAATTCAGATGGCTTGAAAGTCCCGATAACAGTTTGGGGTCGAGAGGAGAACGAGTAACTCGATCACATGGCTGGCTGATGATGACTACCCTTGTGTATACAACTACCACAGCCATGGGGATACGCGGTATCTCTCTACCAATTACGAGCTTTCATCTTTCCAAACCGGTGAAAGACAAAAACAATAAAGAATCCAAGGAAGATGTTACTGAATACAATTTCGTGATTCAAGGGCGAACATATAATTCAAGAGAAATTGTCAATGCAGTCACGGATGAGATCTTAGAGACACCTATATCTCAATCCATGTAGGATAATTAAATAAAGTACGAACCAAATGCATCATGGTTGATTAGACCATAATACACTGATTCTGATTAGACAATATGTTAGCAGGCGCCCCCACTAAACATATGCCTCGAATCAAACTCGAGAACAGAATGAGCTTGCAAAACTAAGCTGTAATTGCAGCGTTGGTCAAGATAGTCAAAATACAAGTACGTAAGATTTTTGAAAGGAAGCACAGTTAGTTCGAGTTTCGTGAGAATTAAAACCTTACCAGGTGTTCTTGCTTATACAATCTTCCTAAAATCTTCCTGTCCATAAGGTCTTGGTCAACTAATGGGTTATGGAACTCTGGATTCTATATTCTTGGTAACTTATTAGTGTCGGTCAATTACCTCGTCAATAGATCACAAGGACCACACAATGCTAGGTTGGGAGACACGCTACCCAATCTCATCGAACTTCCACTACTATTGGCTTCGGATCTTATGTGACATGTATGGCATTGTCCTATCCTCTATGGTATCCCAAACTTGTAATCATGTTTGAAGTCATTTCACCGCGGATTATGCCTCGCTCGTATACTCTGGCTGTGGTAAACCCTTGGATTCGTAACTCAACATGATACCCAATCGAACACTTCTTAACTCTATCCAATATTGGCTCAAGGGTATCTACGATCCAGAGAGGACCACTAGCCATAGTTTTGGCAATATTCCATCACCCCTATTTTCTTAAACTAATTTCAACTCTAGGGGTCGTGTCTCGCCAGTGCGCTGCTGGCTGCAGTAAATCCCTAGTCTCCAAAATTTAAATAAATGGCGACAGTGCGCTGCTGTCCTGCCAGTATGAGTTAACTAACATTCTCGTAACTATATCTATAAAATATCCTGAGCTTTGAGAGATTCAAATAAGTTGACTATATAATATAGCGTAAGTATTATCAGTCATAACCCTTAAAATAAAGGATTAAACAGGGAGAAATAACTGAGGACAAAAGAAATACAAACATTCTAACTATTCCATGTGTATTCAAGCCGTTGAGGAAGAACTTGAATCGAAACTAACTTGAGGTTCATCTATGGATAACATAGAAATAATAATTCTTAGGGCAAAAATAGGAACTAAATAGACAATTTGACTAAGATGTGAGGATGATATCAAGGGCAAGGAGAAGGAATTGCACCATTTACCAAAGTTAGATCATTATCTCTAAGAAACCCTGTCTCACCAAACGAATAATCTATCCACGTTGGATCATATCGTCCGATCAAGAGGTACTAGTGTAGTTATGGGGATCTGACAACTATCAAAATTACTAACTCCTCACCTAAGTTGCATGGCCTAGACTACCCATCGGTAAACTTGTACAAGGGACTCCTAGTCCTAGTTTTTCTCTTAAATTAAATTAATTTCTAATTCGTGAATGAGCATTTCCTAGTCGCAAGCTTGCAATAGTACGACTAACTTAAGTACTACCACGAGTTCGCATGATTTGCGAAACCGGACCAGCATGGGCCACCACAAAAACTTGTCACGACCCGCACCCATTTTTTTTAAAACGGATACGAGACGTGTCCAAGCCAGCCTACGCCGCAGTGTCGGCGGTAGAACGCTGTCACGGCCATGAAGATCGTAATCACAAATAATACTCATTCACAAAATTAATTTAATTTACAATAATCACAAGTTTTACATTTGCAGAAAATATAAACTTGTACAAATATTGAATGACTATAACTCGACTATCTAGCTAGTCCCTAGGCCTCTGTCTGCAAGTATTCCCGTCACTCCCCAAGCTAAGTGAATCCACGGCTAACCTGAAAATGTTGGTTTCCAGTCAGAAATGGAACGAGCACAATTCACTGAATGTAATTTCAAATAAAGAAGATGACTATAAAACAAAGGTTAGACATCAATTATGAGTTTTGAAAATAAACAGAAAATACAGAAAACTAATAGTAAATAAATAGACACAACAGACTTTCCCCAACTGCTAGAAGTACCTTTGATATGTGATCGGTCTGGGGTACTACACCGCACGGTCTACGAGGTCTACTTGCATGAAAAATAAACACGGGCTACAATGTCTACTTGCAGAAAATAAACACGGGCTACACTACTGCAGAAAGTAAACACGGGCTACACTACTGTAGAAAATAAATACGGGCTACACTACTGCAGAAAATAAATACGGCTACACTACTACAGAAAATAAACACGGGCTACACTACTGCAGAAAATAAACACGGGCTACAATGTCTAACACGGGCTATGGTCAGATCACATATCTTTGGTACTTCTCATTCCCGACTCAACAATTTATAATAGAAAATAATTATAACCAATGGCCAACCAATGAAATATAGTGAAAATTAATATCGAAATGCAGACAATAAACTGTACTCGCCTGTGGTCCTCTGCTGGTGAAACCGACAGTCTGAACTACTCAATGTGCCACAATAGTCAAAACCCGTACAACAATTCCCGGATGCTGAAATAGACAATACCAATGATCTCAGAATAGTCAAATTAGCTAGGATTGCCTGTCCTTAAGTCCAATTCTGGACACAGAGGCAAAACGGTAATTTTGGGCAAAAATGATGTCCATCGTTGGACCCGCTTTGCACCGAAAAGCGTGCCATAGTCAATGGTCTCTAAAGTTGTCAAACTATATGTCTACGGATCCAGTTTTCCGATACGAACCCAACCGTATATCCAAAGTTGGGTTCCGGCGGGCCGTGCACAAAATCACCCGTGAAGTGGGACCGTGGGGCCCGCAAAACGATGTCGGATTCAACTGTCTCAGAATTGGACCAAACTTGGCATATAGGACTAGAAAAATGATACGGTTCTGTTGGCACAAGTTTCGTCTCGATCCGATGAGCGTGCACAAAGTAATTGAGAAATTTGCAAAGTGCACGATACGGTGAATTTTGACGGATACGCATCAAATTTGTCGCGCACACGCGACCAATTTGAATTCCGCCAAAGCCTACACGACCACGAAGTCGTTACGCAGCTTTCGATGCCTTCGGTTCGCGACCATGTCGCCCGGAATGGCGGGACGGACGTGGTATCGATTGTTTTTCAAGTTTTGAAAACATGTTTTTCGGCAACTTCACCCTAATTTTAAATAGCAATTAATCAACCAGAATTTATTCTAAAAATAGCGTTTTCCTCTTGGTTAGGTTGTCTAGAAATCTGTTCAAGTGGTTTTCCAAAACTCACGATGTTCTGGTCGCAAATCGACCGCCAACTTGGCGTTTCAGGGCAATTTCTAACTTCCAGAAATCGAGATTTTTCTCGATTTTGGGACTCGGTTTTCGTCGTACACGAAGCAAAATAAATTAATCTAGTTGAAGGGATTGGTAGACGGATAGGTTGTGGTCGTACCTGAGCAAACGGTTCGACGTTTCGTCGACCGAGGAGGGAGAAAACTTCGTACGAAGTTGGGTGTTCCATGCACGACTGCTGCTGTCGTTTCTGTTCTCCGACGCGCGCGCGCGTGTCGGCCGTCCGTTGGCCGCCCGCGGTGGCGCTGGTGCGCGCGCGGCGCCTGAGAGTGTGCCCAGGGAAGAGGAGTTCGTGGGGTGAGAGTGGCGCAGGTTCGTGTCGAGGGTTAGGGTTTCATGTATTAGATCACTCGATCTCATGGTTAAATTTGTATACCTATTACGTATGATGCTGTGACTTCTTAGGTCTCAGGTTCAAGGGGCTGCTTGGTTCAGAGAATTTTTTTTTGATGGCCTGGGCCACCTGCTGGGCTCGGGTGACTCCAGCCCGAGTGGCTGGGCTGGTTAAATAAGCTGGTTATATAGTTTATATGTATTCCTCTTTCTTTATATATATATCCAAGTATTTTTATACGTATATATGTATACACTTGTACATATATATTATATATACCCACACCCATTTATATGTACAAGTGTATACATATATACGTATAAAAATACTTGGATATATATATATATATATATATATATATATATATATATATATATATATATATATATATATATATATATATATATATATATGTATACATACCATATATGTCTATATATTTATATATATATACACAAATACAATGTATATTCTTATTCTTATTCTTTTTCTATTACTATTTCTATTTTTATTTCTTTCTTATTTCTTTATTAGCAATTATATATATATATATATATATATATATATATATATATATATATATATATATATATATATATATATATATATATATAAGTATTTTTATACGTATATATATATATATATATATATATATATATATATATATATATATATATACGTATAAAAATACTTATATATATATATATATATATATATATATATATATATATATATATATATACCATATACGCACACATATATATATATATATATATATATATATATATATATATATATATATATATATATATATATATATATATATATATATATATATATATACCATATATATATATATATATGGTATATATATATATATATATATATATATATATATATATATATATATATATATATATATACCATATACGCACATATATATATATATTCTTATATACATACACATATTTACATATTATTTATTTACACACACATATAATATATATGTTTTAAAAACCTCTCAATCTAGAATTACATCACAAAAGAGTATTTATCTTATTATAAAATAATTAACAAATTAATATCAATAGTACATATTATTTATGTACGTTTATATAACAAAAACGTCGCAACATATTTACTTGCCCATTAAATAAAATCAATAATAATAAAATATTTCGAATTTCTGGGAAGGGGAGCTACACCCTCTTGGAATTAGGGTAGGGTAAGGGTTTTATTCTGTTACCCTAGTGCAATTACCCGAGTACCCGCCCTACCCGCCCTACCCTCTACTCTGTAACCCTACCCTGAACCCTACCCTACCCTGAATCACTACCCTACCCACTACCCTGTAAATCCGTGCTTTGTAATTTTGTATAGTCCCACACTCCTACTATAGTTACTACTACATACTTGTATAGTCCCACACTTCCTCTGCTCTGTAACCCTACCCTGAACCCTACCCTACCCTACCCTGAATTTCTACTACATATTTGTAGTTTTTTTAATTAGTTAGTACTTAGGATTAGGAGAACTACATAGTGCTTGATCCTAAGGAGTCAGGTCTAGCCTCCACTTTGGGTATGTAGACAGCCAGGTTCCACTATATAACTGGGTTCAGCGCCTTTAGTAAACAAAAAATATTCCCCCTTTTATTTCTTGTTAAGTTGTTATAATTTTTGAATGTTGTAAAAATCTTAAGTATCAAGGTGTTTACTAGCAAAAAAAAATATTTCAAAGTTAAAAAAACTGAAATGGCAAGGGTAATACCCTTACCCTCCCTACCCTGACCCTCAGCTACCCTGTGAGGGTAAAGGGCAAGGACGGGTAATGGGTATTAGTTTTTTGGAAGAGGGCTACCCTACCCTACCTTCATGACTCCCCTAGGGTATCAAAAAAATGTCAATACCCTACCCTGCCCTGCCCTTACCCTACCATACCCTATCCATCGCCACCCATAGTTGAAACCATCGGGACCCGACGCACTGTCTTTGCGTATTGAGGGGAGAAGGATGAGCTCCTCGTTGTCTGCCTCGTTGATTATGGTAGGTATGACCATAAGAAAATCAGCGTAATAAGATATTATATTTAGGAAAAACAATTTTCAAAAAACCTGTTAGCCTCCTTCTGAATGTCCTCTATCTCATCAAGCACTATTCCATTGGCGTCTTGTATGTTTTGATTGTAGATGTGTTCTCCTCCCTCTGACACACTGATGAAAGAATTTAGAATTCTTGTCTCCTTCTAAGTCCCATTTAAGGCCGGCTTTCTGCCGCCAACATTCTTCCTCCGCCTTGATGCGATATTTCAGTTTAGCCTTGGATAGATTCAGCTCTGCTCGGTTCTCCGATTTTTCGAATCTGACCAATCTGTTTCCTGCCCTGATGACCTCGTCTTCTGCCATCTTCACCTCCTGGAAAATGTCCCCATATGTCTCCTTACTCCACTTTTTGAGTGCACTTCTCGTCGCCTTCAACCTGAGCATCACTTGAACAAGTAGGTTAGAGCAACTTACCGACTCCCAAGCTTTCTTTACTACCTCCAAGAAGGTAGGATGCTTGATCCAGAGGTATAGAAATCTGAACAGTTTGCCCGGCGATGAGGATACTGGAAGCAAGTGCAGTAGTAAGGGGGCGTGGTCCGACTCCGTGGAGTTGAGGTGTGACAGCTTTATCTTCCTCGCTTCATCACAGTTATCGTTTACCAAAGCTCTGTCTAGCCTTGATCTTTGGCACCGTGTACCATCCTGTATGTTGCACCAAGTGTAACAGTTGCCCGAGTATTGAAGGGCGTTGAGACCCACTTTGAAGATGAAATTCGAAAATTCATTCATAGCAGAGGATACCGGCGGCCTACCTCCAACTTTCTCCGATCTCTCCGTTACTGTATTCAGGGGCGGAGCATAAGGCGGGCTCTCTCGGGCTGTAGCCCGGGCTTGAAAATTAAATACTGGGAGGTACCAGTAAAAGTCACATGTAAGCCATAGCTCAGTTGGTTGAGTCATTAGCTGTTATACAGGTGGTCCAGAGTTCGATTCCTTGAGTTGTTGTTTCAGTTTCTTTTTTTTAATCTTTTGAAGCCAATTTTGTAGGGTTTTTTTTGGGAAGCAACTAAGCTATCACATGAATTTTTTTAGCCCCCTCTAATATTTTTTTCTACCTCCACCCTTGATAGTATTGAAATATCCCACGCAGATCCATGAATGAGAGTTAATTAAGTCACTATTGTTAAGCAATTGTGACCAAATCGTACGTCGTTCTCTTTGTACACAGCTACCGTGAACCACCATCAGAAGAAAGCTACATCCAGTCTTGATCAGTTCCGCTCTCACCGTCATTGCCTGATCTGAATCTTCTCTAGGACTTATGTCTACCTCCGAGCTCGAAAATATCCATATATCCTTGCAAACAACAACAACATTCGAGAACCCCAGTTTCAACTTGATGTTCTGAATTCTGGAGGCTTGAAGATTAGGCTCTATGATGGCTAATATAGAAACTTTATGTAATTTACACAAAACTTTTATCCTCCTAATAGTGGGCTAGTTGGCTAAGCCCCTAACATTCCATGTAATGATGCTAATCATGGGAAGTGAGGGGGTTATCCTCTGATGGACCCTTCTTTGATAGATCCTTCAACAAGGGTAAAATCAAGAAACACAAATCAGAACTCGTGTGTGTGTGTGTGTGTGGGTGTGTGTGTGTGTGTATATATATATATATATATATATATATATATATATATATATATATATATTTGAAGCAATGGATAATTGTGGCGAACTCGCCTCCACTGAGCTCGAACTCCCGACCACTTGGGCCGCATGCATCTCTCTTAACCACTAGGCTAGAGGTCCATTTGGGCCGCATGCATCTCTCTTAACCACTAGGTGTCACGACCCGCACCCGGATATACGGATACGAATACGTGGGCCACGCCCAGCCTACGCCGCAGTATCGACGGTAGAACGCTGTCTAGTACCCAATAAATATACACTTCATCTAGAAGGTCCATGAACTACAAATGTACTCAATCACAACCCAACATCTAAAGAAGATAAGACAGGAAGACAACTAAGGCACAAGAACAACTAGAAACTACTAGAAGAAATCATAAGACAGAAAAATAAGGAAGGAAGAACAAGACAAACTAAGGATAACCACCAGACAACTCACGTGGAAGAAATAGTGAGATCTACCTCAGCTAGCAACATCATGAAATCCAATAACGGTATAACAACTCCTAAAATATTATCAATGGTATCCTGTCAGGAAAATGAGCAAGTACAAGCACTAACAGCAGTTCCATGTGAATTAACAAATTCTAGAAGAGACAGTATAATGAAATACAAGACAAAGCTATAGGAAGACTTAGGAACCGTTCGGAAGCTGAGTTACAACCCTTAAACCAAACAAGGACCGGGGTTGTAACCCTTCTCCCGAGCAGAACTTAGTCTCCCATCAAGGTACAATATAAGGGCATGTAAAACATGTGAGTAACTGTATATCATAGCATGCTGAGAAAGTACTGAATGTAGAACAGAGCAGGATATAAGATAAGATAATGTAAATATAAAATGTGCCTTGAATTATTAGAGCGTTATGTGATCGGCTTGGGATAAGTGACAGGACAGGCTATCCACTTGGCTCGACAATCCGCAGTGACCTCAACGGAAAGTCATGCCGGCCAACCTGGATAACGAGCACAAGGTAAATAGGATCTCGCTACACCCTACGTGAGGGGAGAGTGGCGCGAGCACAAGAATATAGTGATATGGTGGCTTAGATCACATAGCCCCTAATAATTCTCTATTCTCGAATAGTACAATGGATCTGGACATGACACGTTATGGCACGTGATTCCATAAGAGGGTAGCAAGTCCCCTTAGAAATCGGTGTCTATACAAGTACAGGGAACAAGACAGGAAGTGTACCAATATACCCAGAAATCTAGGAACAACATCTCATGTCATGATCCAACGTATACTAGTCTGTGAACTATCGTGACTGAGAATCAAGTAAGACACTACGACTGAATCGGAAATAGAAAATATCAAGACAATAAAAACTATTAGTGAATGTACTCGCCTGCGGTCCTGAGCTGTCAAATGGGGTCGATGCTCAGAGTGATGCCATAGACCTAAAGATAAGATATATAAGCTAATTAGGGTTCAACAGTGTTAAGCTTGATTCTATAGTATAAGCTACGTAATCTAGGTCAGACTCAGTCAACTAAGTCAAACTAGGTCTCACTGAGTCAATGGTTGACTTACAGTTCGCTTTTGGTCACCTGGTCAACTCTAGTCAACTCTGGTCAACTCTAGGCCAAACTAGGCTAATGTTGAATAACAGTTGACTTTTGGTCAACTTGTCAACTTCGGTCAAGTTCTAGTCAATTTTAGGCTAAAGTTGACTTTGGTCAAAATAGTCAACTGTGGTCAACCAAGGTCAAAACTAGTCTAACCTAGGTCAAATGTTGACTCTACTTTGACGTTCAGTCAAAGTAGTCAACCATGGTCAACAGGGCCAAGGCTAGTCTCTATAAACATCTACAGGGTCAACACATTCAATTTCAGTAGTTGTGAAATCACTGGAATCGATGGATCAAAATACAACAAAAGGAGAAAGATTATAATAATAGGGTGAAAACCTACAGATGTTGTCGGATGGTGAAACAACCATCACCAACGTGTCTAGAATGGTCAAATTAGCTAGGATAGCCTATCCATAAGTCCAATTTGGACATAGGGGCAAAAAAGTAATTTTGGGTCAAAACGGTGTCCGTATCGGACCCACTTTGTACCAAAAAAAGTGCCAGAATAAAAGTGTACTAAACCTAACAAATTATATGTCCACAAATCCAGAATGACGATACAAACTCAACGGTATATCCGGAATTGGATTCCGATGAGCCGGCGTCAAAAAAGTTCCGTTGACCCGGACTGTGGGGCCCGCTTTGTACCGAAATACGTGCTAGGGCCCACGTCCTCCAAATCAAGAAAATTTTATATGAAAACGTGCCAGAACGATGTCAGGAGTCTACTGGTGGTGTCAGAAATTGAATCCGGAGTCCCGGGTTCAAAAATGAAATTTAATAAGTTAGAAATTACGAATTCGGACGGCCAACTTTGGCGTCAAATTCAACCAATCAAACGTGCTCACAACGAAACGAAACTGGAGAGGTAGCAAGAGTATTATACCAGCTTTGCACAGGAACCAGTGGCACGCCAGACGGCGCTGCGATGGAGGAGATACGAACCGATGAAGTTGGCTCCGCAAAACTGTCCAAAATAACACAATTTAAACGGTCAACTTGGTGGCCGGTTTTGATGTATCAAACGATAAAATTAACGAAAAAAATTGAGGAAAGTGAAAATGGATATACCGAGATTGTGACGGAGCGAAGAAATTGCCGATCCAACGGTCGAATTTCTCAAAAAATTTGCGCAAAGTCGCTGCGTCAAAATACCATTTTCGGACCCATTTCGAGCTCGTGCCGACCGGAACCCGTGCCAAACACACGAATCGGCTATTTAACACGTCGAGGAGGACGACAGTGGCCATGGGGCCTACCTGGGGTGTGTGCCCGACCAAGGGAGGGCCGGCCACGGCGGCCATGGCCGGCGACGACGGTGCTGTACCGCGCGTCCTGCTGTGCTCGACCATTGGCCGCTGCTATGTTTGCTCGCTGCAACTATTGGTGCGCTTCACTGCAGTTGCTGGTGGCCACGGCGGAGGCACGACGGGGCACGGCGACGTGGGGTCGTGGTTGAAGGTGCGGCGGCGAGTGAGGAGGAGGAGTGGTGGTTCGGTGGGGTGGGTTAATGGTGGTGGTGTAGGCTAATGTTGAGGGTGGTCTTGATGATGATAAAAGATGAAGGAGAAGAAGAGAAGAAGAGCTTGGAATGGAGGCTGTGAGGGTGGTGCTGGGGCGGCCAGGGGTGTCGGCTAGGAGGAGCTGCTGTGTGTGCATGGAGAGTTAGAGAAATTAATGAATGAAGAGAGAGTAGTGTAATAAAAAAAGGAGAGAGAAAGAGGGATGGTGATAGGAGAGTTGATGGGAGTGAGAGAGTGGGTGAGTGATGGGAGAGGATAGAGAGATGGAGAAAAGTAGAGAGAGAGAGAGGGGTGAGGGGTTCGGCCACATGGTGGGGAGGTTAGCTGGTATAGGAGTGAGAGAGATATTATTATATATATTATATTATATATATATATATATATATATATATATATATATATATATATATATATATATATATATATATATATATATATATATATATATATATATATACATATATATAAAAGAGTGAGAAATAGAGATATTTATACATAAAAAGAGATATTTTGAGTAGAGGAAAGAGAGAAAAATATCAGTAGGGTGTATGGGCAGTCATGACAGGGGTTACACCAAATTGGGTTGGGTGTTGGGCCAAGTTTGGACAAGCTTGGAACAAAGATTTAATTAAATAATAAATTAAACCAATTAAAATCATGGACGAAATGAGAGCACAAGGGAGATCAAATCAGTGGCACGCAAGTGGCACATGCTTAGTAGACTCAAAACAGGCCAGGACCATATATTGGGTCGACTGGATTGGACCGATGTCGGGCCCAAAAATTAAGTTGGAAATTAAATCACAAATTACGACAGACGATAAATTGGTCTAAATTGACCTGAAAGTTGCGCGAAGCAAATGGAGCACAAGGGAACAAGTTCGAGTGGGACACGAAATATCAATATAAAGATAATCTCGTCTACTACAAACTTCAAGAAGGAACTTTCCAGAGACTGGCATCCCTGATGCTCTAGAATTCCAAGTCACGGTAAAGAGCATTTAATGAACAAAATTAATTAATTAAAATAAATTATCGAGAATAAATTATTTAGAAAATTCGAAAATAAATCCCAAAAATTCAGGGGGCTTACACTAGGCTAGAGGTCATTTGTGTGTGTGTGTATATGTATTTTTTTGTGTGTGTTGTGTGTGTGTGTTTATATATATATATATATATATATATATATATATATATATATATATATATATATATATATATATATTCGACCATGAGCTTATGGGTCAGAGACAAACTTCTAAAACGGATCCTACATACATAATATAAAAAAATATGAAACAAAATAAAAAAAATTGTCACCACCAAGAATTGAAATGAAGACCTGTAAAGTGCAAGTTTAACATAAAAACGATTACACCACAATTATTTTGTGTAAAAAGTGACACATGGTGCATACAAGTTGTATTTTAGATATAGGCTCAATTTCAACTTGAAACCTTCAACTATATTTAGTTTTTCAACTTAATACCTTAAATTTTGTGGGTACAATATGATACCCCCCCCCCCCCCCAAAAGGACAAAATATGTATGTTTAAACTTGAAACTACCCCCCTAACCCCACCTCCGGCTGCCTCCACCCGCACCCCACCGCCACCCACCGTCCGCCCTCGGTTGTCCCCTCCCGTGCCCTCTCCTCCCATCGCAGCTGCTGCTAGCCCTTCCCTCTCTTCGCCACTCTACATACCTTCAACTATTATTTTTAGTGTATGAAATAGAAAATATTCAATAGTTGAAGGTAGGAATGAGCAAATATCGACCACTACAGAAAAATCGACGGAATGACGATTAAAAATATCCTAAAAAATTGAATCGATACCGACTTGTCGAATCGACCAAAATATGGTATAATGGTAGTAATAACGGTTTGAGTGTAATACCATACCAAAAATACTGAACCAATTATAGTGCTTTTATTGACACTTCTACCATGTTGTCGTGCACTCTCCTTTAAATTTTTTTGTCATTCTACTTCCAAATATACCAATATGACATTAATTTGTGCATGCATAGAGAGAGGAGTGCAAGATTACATTTTAGAAGTGCCAATAACGCAATTATATATATATATTTATAAATATAATTACGTTTATTGGCATTTCTAAAATATCATCCTGCACTCCTATATATATATATATATATATATATATATATATATATATATATATATATATTCTCTCTCTCTCTCTCTCTCTCTCTCTCTCTCTATATATATATATATATATATATATATATATATATATATATATATATATATATATATATATATAGAGAGAGAGAGAGAGAAATATATATATATATATATATATATATATATATATATATATATATATATATATATAGAGAGAGAGAGAGAGAGAGAAAGAGAGAAAGAGAGATGAGATTTTAAATGCTATGAAACGTTTTCCTAAGAACAAGAATTCATATATTCTCAGCATTGATTTGGCTAAGGCGTACGATCGGCTGGCATGGCCATTCATAAAAACTGTTCTTAATGGATTTGGGATCGAAGGCCTCACAAACGATCTCATCATGGAATGCATAAGCACTTCATCCTTCTCCATCCTTATCAACGGCAATCCAGAAGGCTATTTCAGATCTACGAGAGGCATTCGGCAGGGGTGTTCATTATCCCCATACATATTTATTATATAATACATATCTCACTCTCTCTCCCATAACAAACACACATACACACCTCTCCCCTCCACCTCACAGCACTCCCCCCTTGGCCGACCTCTCTCTCTCCTCCCCTCTCTCTCAAATATATCACTCTCTCTCTCTCTCTCTCTTTATATTATATATATACACACATACATCTCTCTTTCTCTCAACACATAACTCACACAATAACTCCCTTCCTCTCTCTCTTTATTAACACACAAACACACCACCCCCAAGCTTCAGCCGACATCACCACTCCCTCCATTTTCTCCTTCTCCTTCTCCTCACTACATCACCATCATCATCCTCAACTACAAACCACCACCACCATTAAAACCATCCCCACCATCAATACCACTCTATCACCAACACCACACCACTCCACCACCCGAAACACCACCATAGCCTCTGCCACCGTCGCCCTCGTCGGGACTACGCCGCCGCGGCCACCCCCATCGGAAAGCAGCGCCGCTCGCAGCCGCGCGCACACGTGCACAGCAAGCGCAGCAGCAGTCACAGCTGCAACAGCAGCATGGCGGCGGCAATGGCCGCCACTGCAGCCACGTGTGGCGCGCCACCGCACGGCCACCGGCCACCGGCGACCCTCCCCTGGCCAGCGCACCCCGGCAAACTCCCCCGGGCTAGCGCCTCCTTCTCCGACGCGACGCATGGGCTATTTGTGCATTTACGTCGAGATCCCGTCGTGACGCGCGCGTTGTGAACTCAGAAAGTGTGCTCCGTCACAGCAAGTTCGTGCGTGTTTTCCAGGAGATTCGACCGTTGGATTGGCGAACTCCTTGCTCCATCTCAATCTCGATTTATCCATCTTCAATCCCCTCAATTTTTGCCAGTTAATTTCGTCGTTTGATACCTCAAAACTGGCCACCAAGTTGACCATTTAAATTGAACTATTTTTGGACAGTTTCGTGACGCCGACTTCGTCAGCTCGTAACTCCGTCGTCGCAGCTCCGGTTGGCACGCTACCAGTTCTAGTGCGTAGCTGGTATAACCCTCTTCCTGCCTCCTTTAAGTTTTATTTCATTATAAGCACGTTTGGTTAGTCGAATTCGACGCCAAAGTTGGCCGTCCGAATTCTTTAATTTGCACTTGTTAAATTCCATTTTTGAACCCGGGACTCCGGATTCAATTTCTGACACCAACAGTAGACTCGTGGCATCGTTCTGACATGTTTTCATATAAATTTTGCTTGATTTGGAGAACGTGGGCCCTGGTACGCATTTCGGTGCAAAGCGGGTCCCACTTTTTGAGTCAACGGGTCACTTTGAGATCGGCTCATCAGAATCCAATTTCGGATATACCGTTGAGTTCGTATCATCATTCTGGACTTGTTGATATATAAATTGCTGAGTTGTGAAGACATTTGCTCCGGCACGCATTTCGGTGCAAACTGGATTCTAAGTGTCCGTATCAACGTGTCATTTTGAGATCGGCACATCAGAATCCTATTTCGGATATACCGTTGGGTTCGTATCATCATTCTGAATTCGTAGATATATAATTTGCTAGATTTTGTAGACTTCTATCCTGACACATTTTTCGGTGCAAAGTGTGTCCAACGTCGGACATCATTTTGACCTGAAATTACCGTTTTGTCCCTGTGTCTAAATTGGAATTATGGGTAGGCTATCTTAGCTAATTTGACCATTCTGGACACGTTGGTGATATTTATTTTATCATCCGACAACATCTTTAGATTTTTCTTATGTATTATCCTTAATTTGTAATTAATTATTTTTTCAGAAATTGTTACTTTCTGTTTTTAATTTTTTTATATATTTTAATTTCTGTAAAAATCTGGAAAAAATTGTATTTAAATATTATGTTAATTTAGATAATTTATTATAATTTTTCCAGCATTTAGTAAGTACTTTTGGTATTTTATAAAAATAGAAAAACAGAACTCATTTTCAGGATACATGTGTTTGTTGATTTTTAATAAATATTTATGAGGGTTTATAAATTCCAGAAAAATTAGTATAAATTTCTATAATTAACAAAGATTATTTTGGTACTTTATTTTATATATAATTGAGCTTTCTGTCTATCTAAAAAATTGTTGGAACTTAGTGTACAGTTTGATTTATTTATTAAGTAGTTACGACTTGCAACTTTTTGTGTTATTTTGAGTTATAGTCATATTGGACCTCACCCCGCACTAGTGTAAAGACTCTAGAAAATTAGTTTGGATATAGTGGCACTCCACATTAGACTTTTATGCTAGGTTCCCACTTGGCTAGTATCCAGTTAGGAGTCGTGTCACACCACTAGTATAGATTATTGAACATAACTTAGAGGCTGAGTTTGTATATCATTATTGACAGGACACCGGACATCTATATCTTCGTACTAGTATTCTTGCTTTACTCGAGGCAAGTACATCTACAAACTCATTTACTGTCTTTTAATGCTAGAACATGTATTAACCCTGTTAAAATATCGATCCTCGAGGTAGCAAGTTAAATCTTCACATGTTGTATTGCTTTCAGTACTTGTCATGCTTAGGAAAGTTATCATATCTTCACATGCTTCTTACAGGTTCTCAGTACATGTTTCACTATGCTTTATACTACTCAGAGTATTCACATGTTTCATACGGCTCCCAGTACCTGCCATGCTTATACTACTCCCGGTATCTCTCACATGTTTTTACTATTCTCGTATCTCCAACATGATAGAATATGGGTAAAGGGGAAACTGTTAGTAGCGTACGTGATCATGCCCCCTAGTCGTACGTATGTACCGAGCAAGGTTGACATTTTATGTATACATTGTCGTAGGCGCACCAGCTGTATTTGTACGTATGTACAACTATCGCTTATTTTACTTGTACGGATGTATATTTTAGATACTTGTACCATAGTACATTTTACACCTATTGACGATCACGTACCTGCTCCAGTTTTAAATATTACATATACATCTGTCTATATGACATATGTGGCCATGCCATGATAGACTATGAGATGCCATGTTCCATATGTTACTATGATACTGTGATTCCAGTTGTACTATGAGGCCATGTTCTCAAGTATTTCCTGTTTTATAGACTTATCACACCATGTTTCTTATTGTACATCTCTTTCATTATACATTCAGTACTTTAGTTGTAGCGGTTGTACTTGCTCCTATCCTGACAAGATAACGTTGTAGGTTCACTTTTCGAGAAGGAATTGCTATGTGATTGATATTATGATACTGATTTTGAGGACCTGGCCTTAGCTCCAGAAGAGGCTCCAGCGGAGAACCTTGCTTAGATATCTTTCATGTATTTTGAGACTTAGACTTTGGTTTGTACTTATATTTGGATACTGGACTTTATCTCCAGTTAGATTCTTGGAAGTGTATTATTAAGTATGTGTTTGTTTACCTTCGCTTATAGATGCTGTGTTGTGATGAACTTTAAATATGATTTTAGAACTGTTAGCTACATAGATCCTTTATTGTCTATTCTTAGAACAGCTTACTACGCTTTAACCAAGCGTAAGCTGGATATGGCTCGGCCCGGCCCAACAATTTGGGTAACGGGTCATGACAATTACCCATCATTTATTTGCTGATGATTTGCTAATATTCGGACAGGCTAAACCAGCTTCCCTTGATGCCGTGGAATCCGTCCTCAACACATTCGCTACATGGTCGGGGTAGAAGATTAACTTCACTAAATCTAGCATTGCCTTTAGCAAGTGTGTGCCCATATATGAGCAAATTACAATGGCGGCGTCATTAAATCTCAATATCATGAAGGCAGATGACAAGTACCTAGGCCACTACCCACTAATGCCTAAAATCCGATGCAGCAGGTATACTCAACTGCTGAACAGGTGTGGCGTCCGACTTGAAGGCTGGAAAGCCAAGCTTTTGTCTCATGCGGGACGTGCAACACTCATCAAATCAACATTGAGCTCCATTCCAATATACCACTTGTCGGCTCAGTTAGTCCCCAAAACGACTAAAAAGGCATTATCATTGTAGCACAAATCATTTTGGTAGCGCCACAATACTTCAGAGAAGAAGATGCATTTCATGCCATGGGTCAGAATTACTAAACCTAAGCAGGACGGCGGCCTTGGCTTTAGAAACCCAAATTGGATCAACAAAGCTTTGATGGAAAAATTACTCTGGAGACTAATCGAACAGCCACACCTTCTATAGGTTTAGCTTTTCAAGGGGGTCTATTTACAAAACAAGAATATCTGAACAATCAAGAAAAGAGATCGAGCTTCCCTTACTTGGTCGAGTTTACTAGATCTGAGGAGCACTATGGCGACAAACATCTGCTGGGCAGTGAGACGAGGATGGATTAACATCTATTCGGAGCCTTGGCTTCCTAATATTCTGGAAAACCGTGTGACCAGTCATCAACAATATGATGGAGGACCATCATTAGTGAGAGACCTCTTCTATCCACATGCGAAGAGGTGGAACATACCCCTTATTCAATCCCTCTTTTCACCTATGGAAAGTGCTGCAATCCTAAAGATCCACCTTGTAGAGGATGACGGTCCAGACAAGCTAATATGGACTTGCTCTAAGAATGAATTCTTCTCCATCAATCGTTGTACGAAGCTATTCGCAGGCAGACCCCGAGCTCCTCCTCACAAACCCTACATGCTAAGCTGTAGAAAAATCTATGGAATATTAGAAACATATCCCCTCGGGTCCAAATATTTATATGGAGCCTTCTGAATAATGCCCTTCCCCTAAACTCTGCCATTAACAAACGCATCCCTAGAGCAAACCCCAGCTGCTCATTCTGCCTCAACCATGACGAAGAAGTAGATTAACCTTTCTTGCACTGCTATATGGCAAAAGAAGCGTGGTTTGCTAGTCCCCTAAGTCTGAGGATCAATAGCCAGTATTCGATCGCATCACTGCTGGAGAAATGGTTGGAGGATCCCCAAGCTCATGAGGCTTCCAGGTTAAGGGCGAATCTTATTTGGTCCATTTGGAAAGCAAGGGGAGATTGCATATTTCACCATGCTAACACAATGACCAGCCGTATTGTCGTGCAAGCCACTACCATCCACAACTCCTACATCAACGTCGATAGGGGTAGCTCAAGAGAAAATCAAAACCAACATGGGGATTCTACCAGTTCAGATTATTGGAACCCCCCCCCCCCCCCCCCCCAAGAAGGAGTCATCAAAATCAATGTGGATGGAGCGATGAAGCATACATCCCTAGCAGAGGCTGCAATAGCTAGAGACGCGCACGGTTCCTTCATCCATGATATAACTTGGCGTGGCCAATCCTTCTTCCCTACAGAAGATAGTCTATGTGCGTAGATCCACGCTATCCGATTGGGAATCCTTCTAGCAAGGCAACTCGACACCCATAGAATCATTATCGAAGGCGACTCGCAGGTGGCGAACTGTATCCTCAAGGGAGAGAACAACTTAATACCATGGAAGCTTGCTGAACTAGTCATCTCTATTCATCAATCCATTAATCCGGTTCATCCTCCCATCTTCACCATTTTGGGAAGAACGGGATATAATCTGGCTCACCTACTAGCCAGGGATTCTCTCCATAGTTCTGATTTAATCTCATACAGCTCTCCGCCTGGGGTCATATCCCATGCCTTAGCGGAGGAGCATGTAGGAATTGTAAGACTTTTGCAACATTCTGATTAATAAAGTCTTTTCAGTTTCAAAAAAAAAAGAGGGAGATTGGGAGGGTTGGAGTTCCAGTCCAAATATGCTTCAGCCCTTGACGACACCTTTTAACCTTCGTGCATTATCATCATGTGTTTGTTTTGGCAATTGTACAATAAGAGTAGCTAGTATACCATTTAACCCACATGCTTTTAGGCCTTCAAGCTACTGAAAACTATTCTTAGACTTGAATTTCTAAAAAAAATTCTTATATTCTAACTAACATAGTATATTATCGCATTGGCCCACAAAAAGAGTCATTCCCACCCCCAATTACTCTAGTCTTAAACCCCATCACTAACCCTAGTTTTAACCAAACCTAACCCTAATCCTAACCCTACCACATGGCGTCCTTCACCATTGGCAACCCTATATATTCTATTCACTCAATAAAATCCACACCCAATCGATTGTCCCACAACCATCATCCCCACCTCTACGGAAGCCTTTTAGTCACTCATCCAAACGTACATGCCTAATAATATAAACCGAAACAATCCATTTTCTTTGGCTCTCAACATATATGAGTGACGTAAATGTCTAATAGTATCAACCGAGATGATGAACTTTTTTTTGGCTCTCAACATATGGGAGTGTAGTATATATGAGAACTTAAAAAGAGACTACACCAATTTATACTAGTCATGTTTGCGTGCAAGCACGTAACAAATTTTATTTGTTAAATAATTGTTTAAATTAGAATTTATAATTGGTAAATTTTGAATATAATTTAATTATAATATGTTATGGATATGTTTATATTTTAATTATAATTTATATATATATATATATATATATATATATATATATATATATATATATATATATATATATATATATATATATATATATATATATATATATATATATATATGACTTTAAAAAAAAAAATTTATATATATGACTTAGACACTCATTTTTAACTGTTTTCAAGTTTTTTCATTTTTATAATAGTAGAGATCATTTTTATTGTATTTTACTTTATAAGAACTAATGTTTATTATTTCAACTAAATCGTTAACTGTTTAAATAAAATATTTATCTCCAAAACAAAAATAAAAATCCAATTCATTTTGGTGAAATTTATTTTCATCTCATGACTTGTGAATTGTGATTGTTACTCGGGCTACCGCGTGGGCTACAAGGAATTATATTGATGTATGGGCCTGTAGTTATTTTTTTGTATTAAGCCCCTTCAACTAAAAGTCCAAAGCCCAAAAAAAAAAATGATACCACCAAACTACTACACAGTTCAAGTGCTACATCATAAAAGTAAAAAAAAAAAAAAATTCTTTTTTTAAATTTCCTTAATGGTCGAGTAATGGACTCTATTATATGTTGAGGTTCTTGGATTTTGGTGATTGTTGTTTCCTAATTTTACACTTGTTTTATGGGAGAAAGAGATGATTTTACTAATCTTATTTTAAAATGTTAGTTGGTGTAGTTTTGGCCTCAAGGTGTGATATGGGTGGGCCAGCCAATATGGGCCGACAATTGACATATTTTTGATCCGGTCTAGGCGAGGGCAGTCCAGTCTGGTCTATATCTGCGGGCTGGTCTAAGTCGGGCCCAAGCCTGAAAATCCAAATCCTGTTCGGTTCATAATCAGGGTGAGCCGGGTCGGGCTCAATCTGGTTCTGGTTTAAGATTTCAACCTCGTTTGAAGCTTCCTTTTGCAACCACAAATGAACCTTGCAGAGAGGTGAAAAGCCGCATTATATAGTAGAAAATGGTGGATGTTTAGTTACTGAAAACTAAAGCTATTATGTATACTCTTATTAGCCCATGGCATGTAAATAGCCTATGTAAAAGGATGGGGAAAAAACACTTTGTGTTTTTGTTTATCTAGGCCTTGGATATTTTATTTTTTCATCAACCACTTGGATTTGATCATCGTGTCGAGAATATATGGTAATATATCCAATAATTTTCTGAAATAGGTTCAATTTGCATCTACTAACTGGAATTTTAATTTCTCTTCTTCGTTTGAGCCTATACTATTTTGAGGACTTTACATTTTTCATGCATGTATCCGATTTCTATCTCCATCCATCTTTCATGAATTATGATTTTTCATTATTTTTAATTTCTCTCTGATTTTGATTTGATATACGCTTGCCAGTAAAGAAAATCAGACACAAAAATGATTCACTCTTTTTGAAATATAAAGTGAGAATTTTTTTTTAATTTCATTAATGATGATTAACGAAATAAAGATCCATTACATGTAACAAAAGAACGAGGAACCATATTTTACTGTAAATTAAGAGTATAGCATAGTAACACAAAGAATATAATAGAATGATTGAATCATGTATGTATATATAGAGTCCAAGGAATTGGAAACTTACAGATCAACATGTAAGATAAAATAAATCAGTTTTTGAATACTATTAAAACTAAATTTTTTTATTATATTATGTCACTTATATTAAGACATGCATATTGTGATACGTCTCTATTGTTGTCTAGACATCTTTTTTTTATAATTACATTGTTGTCTCTTTTGATGTCTAGACATCTTTGTTTTTTATATTACATTGTAGTCTAGACATCCAACTTACTTCGTGAGTGCATTCTCTATTAATATTATTGAAGTATATATCTGGGGAGAAAAAAAAACTCATATATATATATATATATATATATATATATATATATATATATATATATATATATATATATATAGTGGTTAAGAGAGATACATGCAGTCTGAGTGGTCAGAAATTCGAATTCTAGTGGAAGCAATTTCAAACTGCAAAAAATAACCCATCTCTGTGGACTTTATGTAAAATATAAGAGAATAAGTCATTCAATGGTAGATTGGACTTTGATTTTTTTGTGTGCATTCACCTTTTTGAGATGCATGTAAATTACACAATTTTTTATAGTTGACGAGACTTCTTAACCTCTTTATTCGACAAAAAGAATAACGTACTACTATTTAATTGTGATTACAATGCAACAACATTTTTTATTAGGCTAAACGGTGGGACAAACACAACATGTAAGTATTGCACAAAGTGTTATTTAGTGTGTTCTTGTATCTTTGACGTGCACTCTTCTTCTTATGCCATTTAAAGAATTTGCCACCCAGGGCCGATTCGGAACATTTTGATGCCCAAGACTAAATACAAAATGATGTCTCTTCTTCAAAAAAATATATTAAAAATAAAGTATCAAATTTTTTTGCATGATACAATAAACCAAAATAAACTCTTTTGGACTGGGATCTGATACATGCCAGCTAACCTTAAATTTTGCATCAGAAATATATTTTGGCAAATGGCAATACTACTTCCGTAGTTTAAAAAAAATTCCGATGCAATATGTTATTTAACATTTCTTGTTTATGATTTTTTACTACTAGGATTGAGATGTATGGGCTTATTTGCCTAATTTATCAATAACAGAGAAACTCAAGGAACATAAAAAAAAACAGACAAAATCAGGAGAACAAAAGTTACAAGAGGAACAAAAGTTACAAAATATTTCAGTTTAAAAACAAAATCATTGTGAAACCTTAAGTGCATAGATTTACGAAAATATATTCAACACTAGGAACCTATAATTTTAAGTGTGAAATCTTAAGTGCAAAAATAAACGAAAAGACTCATCGCCATCGTCTCATCGGTATTCAACACCAACGTGTGATCAACTATAACTCACAACACATAGTGAGGTAAATATACTACAGAAGCTGATTGAAACTTATTTACTATGAAAACATGTATAAATAGAGAGATTACGAAGGAAGACTGAAGATCTACTACAAACTAATCTATCCTAATTTTTAAAAGATGCAAAATTCTAAGTTTGTTCTTATGTCTGTGCAAAGTAAATTATATGTAAATATAACTTGGAACTTTCAAAAAAAATAAACTACTTCAATAGAACCCATCATTGAAAAGATGGGGGCAAAGAGGATTGTCCTCAATCATCGACGACCAGTGGGAATTCAAAAAACATAATAAAGCCAACATCACGAGGAACAAAAGTTACAAAATATTTCAATTCTCAAAATGAAAGTCTTGCTAAAATATTAGGTTCACATTGATAACTCTATCTCACCTTTTCGTCTCCTCTTCGGGTCAAGGCTCAAGCAGAGCCCAGAGAGAGAGAGAGAGAGATAGAGAGAGTAACTTGTCAGCCATCGTGGCCTTCTTTGTGTAGTCTTACTTCGTGGAATCCTTGTGAAGGATTCTAGGAGAAGAAATTGAAGAAAATTAAAAATTTGTGTTTCAATTGTAAACAAAAGAGAGAATGAAGAGAGAACTAAAATGAACAATTCAAAAAAAATATATTGCTGGTCATCTGAAATCGGAAGCGACGTGAAGAACTTTTTTCCCTCTAAAATGCAAAAGAAAATCTGAAGTGATGGTAAGACTAGCTTTTCTTTGAAAAGGAAGAGTCGGACGACTATCCAATTTCCATGCGCCATGTCCTATTTGTTGAATTGTTATAATAATTTTCTTCCGACCTTGGACTTCGAAGAAGAAATCAGAGTAACAATATTTTATTATTTATTATTATTAGTAACTTCTAAAAAAATTTGGGGCCCCTTGAAATTTGGGGCCCAGGGCGCAAGCCCTGTTTGTCCCTCCTCCGGGCCGCTCCTGTTGCCACCTTACAAATATATGTCATGTTCGTGTGCACTGCACGTATGCAAAACTAAGCGAAATTGTTCTATGGCTAGCTTAATACTAGCTCACTACTAGCAAATGCTGATGTGACGGAGAGAGGTAGCCAAGTTTACAAATTTAGCCGGTTAACATTAACATTAATATTAAAATTAACATTAATATTAAAATTAACATTAACATTAATATTAGAATTAACATTAATATTAACTTTAATATTAACATTAAAATTAATAATAACATTAAATTAAAATTAGCATTAACATTAACATTAAAATTAATACTAAAATTAATATTAACTTCAAATTAACATGAATATTAATATTAATATTAACATTAATTAGCATTAATATTAATTTTAACATTAACATTAACATTAAAATTAATATTAATATTAAATTAAAATTAGCATTAGCATTAACATTAACAATAAATTTTTTCGATAATTAATATTTTGGGTTAAAACATGACATGTCAGCTGTCATGTCACTTTTCATGTCAGATGCCACATAGTGGGAGATGTCATCACCCAAAATTTTTGGAAGTCAATTAACATAAGAGAATGTTTAAAGAATATTTTTCAAAAGTTGTTGACAAGCTAAACCTGTAAACTTGGTTACCTCTCTCCGTCAGATCAACATTTGCTAGTAGTGAGCTAGTACTAAGCTAGCCATACAGCAAGATTGAAAACTAAGTGTACTATTTATGTTGAGAAATATCTTCAAGAACCACAGACGGAGGAATTAATGATATTAGGATGTAAGAACGTCCTGTACTGATATACCGATCATATAAACATAAAGAGATATTGTTGATTTAATGATGTCTTGTGCATGATCACCAATAATCAGGGCAGGCTCAGGAGGTTGAGCTGTTTGTCATAGTCGGAGCTAATTTTGGTTGTCCATTTGTCCATTGTCTTTTATTGATGTAAATATATATTTAAGTTGAATTTGAACTTAACTGGACATAAGAAAATTAAATAAATAACCTAGAAGATTGTAGGAATTGTTTAAATTTGAAGTCTTATCAGATTTATCCCTTGTCCCGGCCAATGATATATAAACAAAAAATTGATCCTATAATAACTAAAAGCCATGCTCAACATTACAATTTAGCTAAACTAGCAGTTTATTTGATTATATAAACCATGTCCATCGAGTAATATTTGTTGGAGCTTTTCCTTGAACATGTAGAGAGAGCTTGCTCTCAACACATGTCTAGTATTATTTAGTACCACATTGAAAAAATACCTTGAGTTGTATCTCAATATATACTTGGTATGTTGTTGAGATATACACATGGGGTAGTGACCCTAAAGTGGGAACCATATGGGTGATTTAACTAGGAGGTAAGGTTAAGACTCAATGGTAAAGCATTTATGTTTTTGCTCTTGGAAATTAACTTCCATTGGAGCTAAGTCCCGTAGGGGCTTAGCGACTCGGGCTCATGAGGCGTTTTGTTGGCGCACTTTGTACTTAGCACGTCAGCATCGTCACTAGGCGCATAGTGCGCTTAAGTTGCGCTTGTTGTGCGGCCAGATGACGCGACCAATTGGCGCGCAAGTTGGCGCAACGGTGCGCGATCGCGCGCTATGCGCTAATTGTCGCACGCTAGGCGCCAGTTGGCTCAAACGTGTCTGTGCACGATTTGAGCGGTTACGGAACGTTCAGAGTGATTTTTTCCACGTCCTGAACGTTCTGCATACCGACCAGTTATTAAGCACACATATCTAAATTCCTTCTCTTCTCTCTCAGGGTACAGTACTAAGTATCAGAAATTTTCTTAAGAAATTTACTAAGTTCATAGCAGAGAAGAGAGGTACTTTGTGAGTAGAGTTTTGCGCCATCCGAGTAGTCAGAATAGCAGAGTGTTTCGAAATTCTCCGTCGAACTTGCTGGTTCCTGAAAGCTGTTCGTGTGGGGCGAATTGAGCGTCGGTGATCATTCACCCAGCAGGACATTTCACCATTTCTGTTCATTCACTTTTATCTCGTTCTAAACGAGAACGTTTCTGATCTAATCAGAAAACGTTAGTGGACTTTCGCTGCTGCTGCTTCGAATTCTACTGTGCCTTCTTTGAAGTGACATATTAGTGCCCGTTTTCTCAGAATCCTCCGTGATCTCTCTCGGGCACCTTCTTTGAAGTTTTGCATACTTTCAGTTTTCCATCGAAAAATTACGTCCCGAGACTAACAATATTAGACTGACAACAATCTTTGAGGTCACTCCCAACAACATTAATTATAGGAGTACAATTCGGACGGACTGGATCGGACTTGAGCTCAACCCGATAAATCATAAGTCTTGTACGTCCAAGTCCAGGTCCAATCTTGGGTTCAACATATGAAGTCCAAGATCCAGCCTGGAGGAATAGAAAAGTAATACATGTTCCTTAGGTTGGACTCGGATTGGGTCGGTTCCATCAAATTTATCGGGCTCTAATATGATATGAAATAATTTTAAACAAGATTAATATCAACACATAATCATTTGCAATCAACCACACTGAAATGGGCTTTAGAAGAACAAATTGAAAAGTTTGGAAAAAATGTTCGGGTTTAAACTTTGGGACAATGGGCTTGTAGCCAATAAAATGAGAGAGAGAGAGAGAGCAGCCAATGGGCTAGTAGCCTAGTGGCTAAGTCCTTTGGCTCGTAGGGGGATGTCGTGGGATCGAATCCCAACGGGGACGGCTGGGTGGATTTATTTCACGGCCCCAACGGGGGTCGACTTGGTGTCTTTGGGACACGGGCCCCCGGCCAAAGCTGGCTCGGTGTCTTTTTGACACGGACTTTAGTTTTTGAATATATATATATATATATATATATATATATATATATATATATATATATATATATGTATATTTTTTTTTTCTTTATATATATATATATATATACATATATGTATATATATATATATATATATATATATATATATATATATATATATATATATATATATATATATATATATGATCTCTAGCCCAGTGGTTAAGAGAGATGCATGCGGCTCAAGTGGTCGGAGTTCGAGTCCCAGTGGAGACGAGTTCACCACAATTACCCATTGCTTCAATATATATATATTTTATATATATATATATATATATATATATATATATATATATATATATAGTTCTGGTTCTTTCAGTAACCAAACATACAATCCGAGTCCAATCTAATTTTAAATTGGGTTCAAATATTTTAACCCAAATTCGAATCCGAGGCCTAGAATCTTCAATCATAATTCAACTAAATTTATCCGATCGGATTTGGATTTAGTCAGTCCATATTGCACCCCTAATTAATTATCACTCATGTGGGCACGGAAGAACCTAGCGAGAAAGATCCCTTTCTTGTAGGTAGGTCTATTTAATTTCCAATATTTTACCGATGATATATTGGCGTCTGTCCAAACGAAGTTGGGGCCAATCTCCGGTGGGTCAGCGAAGGAAATACTCAGTTGTTGACAGGAGAGAACCATTATTGATGAAGCATGCATGCACACAAAGTCTTATTTCTGATCTCATACTCATAAAAGGAAAATACAAAGAAGTGCATATTATTTGACCACTGAAACATGCAAGAAAATAACCCCTGACAAAGAAGTGCACTAGTGTTTTCATTGTCATGACCCCATCTCCACATGTGTTTCTTGGCTTGCTTCTCATTGACTTCAAAAATCTTTCTGCTCGTCTCCACTTACTATTTGTTGGTAGGTTCTTCTTCAACACTAACTGTCCACAGAAGTTAGAGGTGAGGACAACTTGAGGATAAAATAGTTAGGACATAGTGCCACTTAGAAAAATGCACGAATTGATTGATTGATTTTTTTTTATTTTTGATGAAAGGCAAATTGCCTTAACTATTTCTATGTTTTACATTTATTATAGAAATTATATCTATTTTGAAAATAATTACATAGACCACTCCTATAGTTTATATTTTATATAGAAACTTATAATACTGTCCACCTCTATATTTTTTAAAATTTCTAAAGGAGGCGGGTGGTTAGCATAATTATTTTTGGAATAATGGTAGTCCATGTAATACTCATAAAATATTGGAGGATCATGTATATATTTCTCAAATGAATTACCAGGACTACGGATCCAAACGTAAAGTGTGTAATTTGTTCATGTTATATATGAAGTATGTTATTTTCGTCAATAGTGCATATGTTGAAATTTTTGAAATAAATATCTAGAAAGTGCTCTCATATCAATGTCACAAATTTCAAGTATGTATATCAATATTGTTACGTTAGGATCCAACCATAATTCAAAATGTTTGGAAGGACAATATGGACATCGTGAAGTGTCGATGTGAGCTGTGACGAATACGGCGGAGGATCGGTGGCTGAATAGGACTCGAACTGAGCAAAAATAGTAGTAACGGTGTACCGACGATATACTGCAGTATACCAACGATAAACCGGTTCGCGGAATGCTGGATTCCAGAATCGATTATGTGTGTCAATTGGTATCACGTCCTAGTCCCGTAGGACCGATCGTCCTCGCTAAGGCGTGATGCCGCATGCCTAGATTACGCTCACGCAAGGCAGGTTCCATAACGGCCGATTACAGCGGCTTGCGACGGGGTCGTCGCACATAAGTCCCAAGCAGAAAATATTGAATGTACAAGGCAACACAAGCATTGAAACAAAATCAAAGTCTTTATTGATATTTGAAACATACGATTACAAAGGCGCGTAGCCAAAATTACATTCACTCAAGCTCACTTTCTCTCATATTACAAGTCACTCTTCTCTCTCTCACTTCTTAATACAAGCTTCAAGACTGCAAGTGGCGGATGCTTCGGATAGATGATGTCCATACATTATGTCACGTATAAGTTCTGACTCCAAGCGGCCAAACGCCTCGAGACGTCAAGGAACTTCGTGTCTTGACGCACCCAAGCGAGCTCCGAGCCAACGAGCTTCTACTTGTGCCTGCACATAAAAACTGTGTGGGTGTCATTACTCAACTGTACTGGTGGTGTGAGCTCCTCGCCCACCCATACAAAACCAACACGTTCAGTTACTTTTGTACAACAATAATCCTTTATGATTGTCTTTCTATTTTGCCTTAGTATCGATTTTAGGATATCGACACCTGGCCTATTTGTATCTCTAGGCCATCACCGTGCCTAACTCCGATATCTTACTTATTATTGTGCCTTAGACCATTATTGTACTTGCAACATCAACGCACCGACTCGAGCTTGCCTTTCGGCCTATACATAACGACGCAACGACATGGTCGTGCTATACTCTATTCGTGCTTCAGTATAATCGAAGCAGTTCCTCCCCACTTAGCCTTTCACCTATGCTCGTGTCATAACAGCATGGTCATGCCATGACATATAGAGGTCGTGCCTTGCAACTCATGATGCCTTAATCAACTTGCCCTACGGCCCTTCCTGACTTAACTTTGAAACGACTCAATTCGAACATATGCACTATGTGCCAACGAACTCATTAGTCGACCCACGTCTCGTGCCGAAGCACGTGCCTTGGCTATAGCCAAATCTTAGACTTATCGACTGTGTTGCATACCAAGCAAATAATTTGTAACCAACTCAAACTTTGCTCACACATCTTGACTTGCTTAAGGCATACATGCGGATAGCTGCTCTTTTGCCGATTTATCTATATAAACGGGTCATTAGCACCGCAAGATATACTTGGACCTTAATTGGATAATACGGTACGTTCGTATACAACGAGACGCGATCTCGCCGAATTTTCCGTACTACCCGCTCTACGGCGCACCCTTCGGGTCAGGCCGTACACCATCTGTGGCTCCCGCAAGCATGTTCCTCCTAGGCTAGACCGGTCCTGTGGTCGTAGGTACCGTCCGAGGAACAAAATCATCCTTGTCGACAAGTTCTCTAATGACCATGCAAGACTCAACTCGATTTACCATGTACTTCCTTATTCATGACCGTGATTTCCATATTTCTATCGAGACTCCCAAGTAGCGAGACCGATCTCGGCGACAACCAGTCGCGTGAACTTTCTATCGAGACTCCCAAGTAGCGGAATCGATTTTGGCGACAACCAGTCGCGTGAACTTTGTTTTCTTTTAAAACCCAAGGAACGACTACTTTGTAGTATTCCAACTTAACTTGGACCAAACATGTGTTCTTTAACCGTGGCATACTTATCCTTGAACCTATCGTGACTTGTGCCTTAAACCAACTTGTTTCCTAAGCGACACTATCGCTCAAGTCATACTTTATATGACAAGCCTTGGGATCGTGGGACTATGTGACTTGACAACCGCAGAAAGCATGGGACAGTGCTTGCTATGACTTCGATAGCGCAACAAAACTCTTGCCTAACTTAATCATGCAACAACTTAACCAGCGGGACGAGCAAGGACTATGCCAAGCCTTATATTGTAGAAACGTGCCGTGTACGTGTTCGACTTGAACAACCAAGTTCTTTGGGTACCTAGACTTATGCCACGAATCGTACAATGAATCTTAACCCGTTGGACGAGCAGAGGCTAAGCTAAGCCTTGGACGATGGGACCGGGCATGCTTTATAAAGCATTTATGCGGGCGACGTTTATGACTTAGGCTAATTCATAATTTTTTTGTGAAGGCCGACTTTCCTTCTCCTAAGCCATGAGACGAATGACCGAGTGTCATTTTAAAAGCCATTGTGCAACATTTCTAAGCCGATCCCGTGGGACATTTTTCATGTTCTAACTCAATCGACCCAAGTTGGAATTATTCCCTTAGCTATGTGGATGCGTCTCTTTTATTATCAAGTCTACTTGTGCAGTTGAAAACTTTTGTTTTATTATTGTGAAAGCCAAGCTGAGGCAACTTCACCGAAGCCACTCACCTGAGCGAGGAGTCGCATCAACCGAGCGGTTCTTCGAGCAGCCGTTGTATGGCCAAGTCCGAAGGCCATCAACGTTTTGATTCCTCCAATTTACTGAGCGGAACGGGACATTACAACTGGTACACCGACGGTATACTTCAGTATACTGACAGTATGTCAGTTGTTAGCAGACATCATCGATGTGAGCCCATGTCATCATTAACAAAGTCTGTGTGATTAAATCTGGACGACCAGGATTAGTATTGGACTATTTTATTCTATAATCCTAAATATATTCCTATACATATGTATATATGACATTTAAGGAAAGTTACCAGAAGGAGCTCATACGAGAGATTCATGGTGCAAATCCAAAAAAAATTTAAGAAAAAGTTCATATTCCTCTTAGGTCTCGCTATTCGAGACCGTTGGAAGAAAAGATATGTTCAGAGAATCATTTTTTTCGTTCAAGGAGATCACTATATTGTTGGTTGATTTATTGTAATCTTTTGGTTTCTTTTTAAGTTTGGTAACAAAGTTTAACTTGGAGACAAAGGGTTCAATATTTTTATTCAATCTTGTATCTTGTTGAAGTTATAAAGATTGAATTTTTCCATGTGGCATTGTCATCGAAATACTATGTTTGATCTGTCTTGATATTTTTGTTAGACGTTAGTTCATTTTTGTTCGCACACGTTCTGCAGGAAACAATTGTAATAAGAGCTCTCAGTTTATAGAGAGGGAATGTGTAACCATGTCTATGGAGCAGATAAACACACGTATAATTACCTCACAGGAAGAACTTGTTGGTATTTTTGCCTTTGGACTAGGAAAGATAGTCCCACATCGGCTACACCAAATGGTGAGTATCTCAATATAATGCATTGCTTGTGTTGAGGTGTGCACATGAGGTGTGGTGGGGCACAAGTGTGTGCCATGTGGGAGTATTTTCCTAGAAGGAAAAAGGATTAATTCCAACAAGGGTGCAAGTTGATTTTTGTTGTGCGGACTCGGACTCAGACTCGGACACGGACTCCAGGATATCTCGTGCATGCACGGGAGTGTTCGGAGGGTAGGCGTGGACTGGCACACTTCTATGCTGATTGTGGGATGATCTAAAATATCAAACTCTATTTTTGAGTATTGGTATTTTAGTCCCACATCGGATAGGAGAAGTGGTGAACTCTCAACTCCACTCTATAAATAGAGCCCCTTGGCCTCCTTTGAAAGATGCACCAAGAAGAGAGTTAAGGGAGTCTGTAAAGTCCAGGAAGCCGATTCAAGTCTCAAATTTTGACTTACGAGCGTTCCAGAAGTTCTTCGTGAACTTGCTGGTTCCTGAAAGCAGATCGTGGTGGGGCGAATCTTGCTTTGAGCAATGGTGATCTTTATAGCCCCAGCAAGAACCTTTCCTCTTCTTCTTTCTTCTTTCTTCTCCTTCATCTGAGTTGTAACTCAGTTCTGTCCGTCTGCAACTACGATTACAAGGAAGAACGTGAGATTTACTTTCTGATTATTGTTGCTTTTGTAATCAGATTCATATTATAGAGTTCTCTTGGATCTCGAGAATAATCAAAAGGTGAACGTTTGTTGAATCTCTGATATCGATATCGAGTCTACCATCTTTGATCAAGCCCCGGGACTAACAATCTCAAATCAAGATCCTTGTAGATGGAGAACTCTCGTGCTTCTCTCATCGATACCAGCTTTAACAAGTTGGAGAAATTCGACGGAGAATATTTCCAAATCTGGAAGAGGAAGGTCACCCTTAATCTTCAACTCGTGGACGTAGACCATGTGTTGATTGGGGATGAACCGACAATTCCAAAAGGAGGAACTGTCGATGCTATTGCTGCTGCACTCATCAAGCAGAGCAAATAGAAGAGAGAAAACAGCATCTATAAACTGCTGATTCTCAATTCTATGGAAGACTCTCTGGCAGAGTCATATTCCAAGAAGGTGAAGGCCAAAGAGATCTGGGATTCTTTGGGTAAGCTATATGAAGATGATGAGAACAGGTTCAAAATTTTCATCGTCGAGAAGTACCACAAGTGGCTCTTCGAAGACGAGATGGCGATGCTATCTCAAGTGAAGGAGTTCCTGAAGTTGTGCCAGAAGTTGGATGACGAGAAGATGCCCTTCGTCGACAAGTTTGTCGTTGGAGGGATAGTCTCAAGACTTCCTGCTGGTTGGAGCAACTTATATGCTAGAATGCATCGAAAGAAGCTGGACATTAGCTTGGAAGATCTTCTACAATAGATCCACGTTGAGGCCGAAATACGATCTCAACAGAAGATGGACTCTTTGTCCAAACAACTGGTTAAGGCCAACTTGGTGCAGACAAGAGAGTTCAAGGGGAAGCAGGTGGTTTCTCATCACAAGAAGAAGGACTCCACTAATCTAAAAGTAAAAGGTCCTTCGTTCAAGCAACAGAATTCCAAGTCCCACGTAACTTGCTACAACTTTGACAAGAATGGCCACTACATGAGTGAATGCAAATCCAAGCCCAAACCAAAATAGCAGGTATAGCTAAACTTGGTTATTTTGATTACTTAACTTGGTTGCTATTGTTGCACAGGTTGAGCTATCTAGCGTGGTTGCTGACTATTGGTCTGACACTAGTGTATCTGACCACGTGTGCTATCAAAGGAGCTGTTCACCAGGGACGAGCCATGTTATGACGAAGGTCTCAATGGCGAACATATGTCTAGCAGAAGTTTTGAAGATCGAGACAGTGGTTATTAACCATCGACAAGAACACTGGAATGCGTGTTGCACGTACCAGAGATTTTTTGGCGATCTGATCTCAGAAAGTCTGTTATCTGATACAGACTTGAAAGATGGACATTCTTACTAGCCAGATGGTAATTTCTTGGCGAGAAACATCCTTCGAAAAGATGTTCGGTGCTGAAGGAATGTTCGAACTTCTGCTGATGGCGATGAAGTTACTTCATTGAGTGGACTGAGAGTTGTTCTATGACAGAAGCAGACTCAAGCTGTCCTACCGGTACCTTATCTTCGGAATGTGGGGGTAAGGAGGTGGAGGAGTTTAAGGTCTGTGCAGATACAAGACTGTTGGGAAGCTGCTCAGATGATTGAACTAAAGTACTGATCATCTGGAGTTAGTACACTCAGATATCTGTGACTTTTATCAATTCTCCACAGAGGCCGGTTCGAAGTGTTTCTCGAAGTGCACGTTCGCATGACTTCTCAAGTAGAAGGATGCAGCATTCGAGTAGTTCAGAGACTTCAGGGCTGAAGCTGAACGTTAAATCGATCTACAACTACTCAGAAGTGATCGAGATGTAGAGTATAGGTCTCATGAATTCACATCGTTCTGCAAAGAACATAGAATCATCAATGAGACTACTGCTCCGTATTCTCCTCAATCTAACGGGGTAGTGGAGAGGAAGAACAGAACGTTGACAGAAATGATGAACTCAATGTTGCTAACTACGGGTCTTCCTAAATGCTAATGGGGAGAAGCTGCATTGACGACCACTTTTATTCTAAATAGAGTGCCGTATGCAACTTCGGACGTAACTCCTCATGAACTTTGGTTCAAAGTCAGACCTAACTTGAATGCCATTCGAGTGTGGGGTCTCTGGCTTATGTGAAGCTCTCAGATCTGAAGATTCAGAATCTGGGGACTAGGACTACGAAGACGATCTTCTTGGGGTATGCCGAGAAGAGTGATGCTCGGAGATTTTTTAATATTGAGACAAATCATATCGTCAAATCTCGTGAAGATAATTTGTAAGGCACAAGAATATTGTTCCTACGGATAAATCGGAGAACAATAAGGGTGCGCAAAAAATTGAAGTTTTCAATAAAGAAGTAGTCCAAGAAGATGTTGTTCTTGAAACAACGGTTGAACCAGAACTCGTTGAGCCGTCGTTGAAGCGAGCGAGGAGGCCGAAGAGCTTCGAAGATGACTTCATCACCTATCATGTGGAAGCAGATCCGCTTACCTATGATGAGGCGATGAAGACTAGAGATGAAGTTTTCTAGAAGGAGGCGATTAACAATGAAATTGATTCCATCACCTCAAATAACACTTGGGTGTTGGTTGGTCTTCCTGAAGGAGCGAAACCCATCGGATGCAAATGGATCTTCAAGAAGAAGATGCAAGCAGATGGAACTATTGACAAGTTCAAGGCCATGTTGGTGGCCAAGGGATTTTCTCAAAAACAGGAGATTGACTACTTTGACACGTATGCTCCAATAGCCCGGATGACCACCATCAGAATGTTGATTGCTCTCGCAGCGATACATAATATGGTGATACATTAGATGGATGTGAAAATGGCATTCCTGAATGGCGAGCTGACCGAAGAGATCTACATGCAACAGCCAGAAGGGTTTGTCGTCAAAGGTCTTGAAGACAAAATCTGCAAGTTGGTGAAATCTCTGTACGATTTAAGGCAAGCTCTCAAAATATGGTATGAGAAGTTTGACAAAGTCATAAGGTCAAATGGCTACAGGGTCAGTGAAATAGACAAGTGTGTCTATACAAAGTTTGCTGACGGAAGAGGAGTCATCGTTTGTCTATACATGGACGACATGCTAATCCTAGGTACGGATATAAGCTGTGTCACGGAGACAAAGAAGTTCCTCTCGACGAAGTTCAATATGAAGGACTTGGGGGATGCTGATATTATCTTGGGACTCAAGATCATCCGGAGAGACACTAGATTAGCGCTGTCACAATCTTATTACATTTAGAAGATGCTCACTCGATACGGGTATCATGATCTTCCTTTAATTGATACGTCGTACCGGGGTGATCAGAAGCTGGAGCCAAACTCGAAGAAAAGCGTCAGGCAACTGAAGTATGCAAGCATAATCGGGAGTTTGATGTATGCCACTACTGCCACAAGGCCTAACATAGCTTTCGCCGTGGGACTGCTGAGTCGTTTTACGAGCAATCCAGGCATTGAGCACTGGAAAGCTGTAAAACAGGTTATGAGATATATATCTCAAGAAGACTCAGACATATGCACTGCACTACAGCGGAGATCCGTCGGTAGTGGAAGGCTTTAGTGATGCCAGTTGGTGCTCAGAATTAGAGAACGAGAGGTCCACAGGTGGATTCATATTCACTATGGGTGGAGCTGCTATATCGTGGAAGTCGAAGAAGCAGACTATGCTCTCGCGATCATCTATTGAATCTGAGTTCTTTGCACTTGATACCGCAGCAGATGAAGCAGAGTAGCTTCGGGAGCTCATGTATGATCTTCCAGTAGTTGGGGCGCAGATACCGGCAATTTCGGTATACTGCGACAACCAGACGACTCCAGCGGTGGCATCGAATGATCTCTTCTACGGGAAGAAGAGAACTGTACGGTTGAAGCACAGGGCAGTGAACGATCTCATCAAGAGAGGTGTCATTGCAGTGATTGATGTTCGGAGTCAGGAGAACCTGGCGGATCCATTCACCAAGGGCCTCAAGCGCCAGCTGGTCGATGACACAGCTTGTAAAATGGGCTTGAAGGCATTCTGATATTGTGTTATTACAATCCTACCATAAAGTTTTATGCTATTAGTTCAAAGAGAAATCTACTAGGCATCTAGCTTTTGGTTCAAGGGAGGACTATTAACCAGAAGAATATCAGGAACGATGGGTACTTGTCCTCTGTGACATGGAGAGGTTACAGACCTACAACAACTGTTGTCTACTGTTGTTTTCTGCAGAAAACGGATCCTGTGGGAAGGTTGGCTTAAATGCCTTAACGAGTTCTCAGGCAGAGTGAATGCCTGGAGTGCTTTACAAGAAGCATGGTAATACAGCACTACAAGGAGTGTAACTCCATGCTACAGTGAGGTGACTTCACCATGAGGTTTCTAGGTAGGGGTAATGTCTCGGCTTTGCAAGCCAAGTCACAGTGGAGTAGCACCGCAAATAGGCAGGTAGCCTAATGCTGTATGATAATCGTAATAAAGAGAGGTAGATAGCACTACAAAGAGGACGATGTCCTCATGTTACAGTGGCATGACACCACGAAGTGGCACCAGGTAGGGTAAAGCCTCGGCTTCGCAAGCCATGTCATAGCGGCGTAACACCGCACGGAAGCGCAAGGCTTTATGCTGGGTAGTTTGGCACTACAAAGAGGCTTGTGACCTCATGCTACAGTAGTATGACACTACGATGAGGTACCCAGGTGGGGTAAAGCCTCGGCTTTAAGCCATGTCATAGCGGCGTAGCACCGCAAAGAAGCGCAATGCTTTATGCCATGACTCTTTATAAAGAACTCACCTATAGTGTATGGACAGAGATATCAGGTGTAGTGACCCGCTCCGCTTTAGCGGAACGCTGATTCAAATGGCAAGTGCAATGACTCAAACGAGCCGTCGACCCGAAGAGTTGGCATCGACCTGATGAAGAATCGATACAAGACTTACATTGGCCCATCAAAGATGAATCCAGACTTAGACTTTCAAAGGCGCGCTCGGAGTATCGCTCGGCCGATGCGAACATCGCTAAGGTGGGTGGCTCCGATGAACCCGTCTTTGCTTAGCCTAGACACAAAATAATACGGACACTATCACTGAAATCGCTAGGCGATAACACCGTGCATGCTAATAAATGACCCAATGCACCTAGCTAAGGGATTAATCCCATCTTGTATGCTTGTATAGAATATGGAAAGGAACATGGAAAATACGAGAACTCTCGTACCGCGCTCCACGCTCGTGCTAAGGCACAAGCTTACGTTCAAGTCCCTTATGCGTTCAACAATCAAACAATAAATGGGTTACAACAATGAAACGGAAAGACTATCGACATAGTCGTTCCGAGTAGAGTTAGCAACATTAAAAGACTATAGGACCGATGGGTCGCCAAGGCGACTCCCGTACGAGGAGTTGCAAAATGTATAAATGAATAAATGAACGAATAAGTGAATGAATGAATCAACGAATGAAAGAATGAATATGTGAATGAATCGATGAACAAACGGACATGTGAAAGAAAGAAAAGAAAGAATGAATGAAAGATAAGAAAAGAAAGAATGGTTAGCGACAGGTGTGACGGGCACGTGCAACGGGGCTCGCTACCCGTGCTGTACGGACGCCAACCTGGTCGATAACGCATTGTGGCTAAGGGTTAGCCTATGACGATAAAATACGAAATGGTCGTGGACGGACCCGTGCACGGGTGATACGGATTCCGCGGCATTATCAAAGGGAGGATCGTGGCCGGCCTAGACGGAACCAAGTCGAGGCTTACGGGCATGCCTGGGTGCGGACCTGGCCACCCGGGGGACGTAAGTGCTGAGGTATTTCAAGAGACTAACGGGGTGTGTGCCAGTCCACCCTACGCTAAGTTGAGAAATACCATGGTCGGAAGTGTCCAAAATGGCATGTGATGCCAGCGACCGGTGCATATAGATTTAAGTGGGCTTTGCTGGTGGCAATCCACGGGCAAGTCCTTGCATTGAAATCAAAGTAGTCTAAGTTAACTGTACAAAGCACCTTCTGAATAGGCTTGAATATAACACACAAAACGATCAAGAGTACTTCGAGCAAACGAGTTAGAAAACGTGCCTACGACATGCTAGAACCCGAGGCAAGGACACACACTTTACTTTGAATGCTTTCATGAACTACGTTAAGTTATTTCATATGAATTGTTGACTAACTTGGTTTACGTGGGACAGGGAAGGCCGGACGGTAAGTATGGGTAAGTCGTGCATGTATTTCCATGCGACACTTGAATTTGGCAACACGGGATAGGTTATGACATATGCCATGAAATTGATCCTAAGGCAAGATTAGAAAGATAATGAATGATAGCGGTGCACAAAAGTAAATGGAACGTGTTTGGTAATGATAGCATTATGGGCGAGCTAGCCTCTCCACCAGTGCATAACAATGTGCTGATAACCCCACAGTCTGCTTGCAGGATGCAGGAGACGCCGGCGGGTGCGAAGCTTCCATCAAACGTGTTAAGGCGCGGAGCTTCCATCGAACGTGTTAAGGCACGGAGCCAACATCCGGGGCCTTGGGACGTTGCAGGAAGCTGAAGCACCTATACAGGACATAATGTATCGGAACATCGCCATGAATCATTCCATGTTGTAAGCCACTTGGCACGCCTTTTATGTTTCAGAGAGAGAGCTCGAGCGAATTGTAATATCGGCCTAGCGCCGCTTGTAAACTTCTTGAAAATCAATAAAGAGTTTGAATTCACTTCAATTTTGTGTTCGTTTATTTTCCGCTGCAAATGGGGACACTCTGTCCGACTCTGTGGCCTAGCTCAAATCGGCCGTTTCTGGACTTGGCCTTGCACGGGCGCAACCTAGGCCTGTGCGGCATCACGCCTTAGCGAGGACGATCGCTCCTACGGGAGCGGGGCGTGACAGATTGGTATCAGAGCACGGCTTTACGTCCTTGGACTTCATTTTGATTCTCTCAGTTTTGAAAGCTCGGTTTTGAAACAAAAGAAGTGTACTCTCTCTCTCGTTGTGCCTTGGGATGTTCCATACAATAAGTTTAATATTTTTAAAAGCTTGTACAAGTGCTCGGTTGAAGGGATCGATAGGCAAAGGCCTTTGTGCCGAACCACGACGTACTTGAGTTGGAAGGAACCGATGCTAAGAGTTAGCAAACGCAGTACGTGTTTGAATGAGCTTACGCTGACAGCAAACGAGCACGCGAGACCGAAGTATAGTTCGAACGGGATGGTTATGCACGTAGCCTTTTGGCTAAGTTGTGCAAAGTATCACGCATCTAGACCTTCTGGTGCAAACGAGTTGCGAGTGAGATCGATTATCGCTCGAACGAGAATGAGTGAGCATGCAAACTCGAATATAGTCCGCACGGGATCGCTACGCACACGACCTTTTGGTTATGTTGTGCCGCGTGTCGCGCACCTTGACTTCTGGTGCAATCGAGTTGCGAGCGATATCAAGTATCGCTCGATCGAGAACGAAGATACACTTTGAGTGTCTATCGATAGGGACGCTATCGAGTTAACGCTTAGGCGTACCCGAAAACATTGGCTTAGATTTTGAGGATTAGAGCGAATGACTTAGTACGTCGAGGCGACGTGAGCGATTACGCTAGAGATTCGTCGAACGAATCTGAAGGATATTTTAGCGAATGAAGCGAACGTGATTGTAGGCTAGAGCAGATGGCTCGAATCCGAGTGGTGTATGGATTTCTTGGAAATCATTCGAGCAAATATTAAGGATTTCGAGTACGTCAGCGAGGCGATGCGATCGCACAAAGCCTTAGAACGCGTCACGCTTAGTTGGTCGTGACTTCGAATGTCCCGAACGAGATGTCGTTCGGACAACTTGTCAATAGGCAACGTGAGTTAGAAAATGGTTCGGAACGATGAATGAAAATGAATGGTCGTGATTGAGGAAACTTAGAGGATCGCGCGTACGATTTCGGATTGATTCAAATGAATTGTGACTTGAGTTTGAATAACGATCTTGAAACTAGCTTGAGGAATAGCAGTTGAACTTGATCATGAATATTAAATAAAATTGTGGAATATCCAACTCGGACAACAGCATCAACGCACGACTCAAAATCGGTTGCAAAGGAAGATCGTCAGGTTACGTATATCGTCGATGGTATTGAGGCGTATCAAAGATCGATATGCGATAACTCGGGGGTACTCTGACTCGGCGAATGACGATCGTGTAAATGTCATTGTTCCGTTGGATGCTACACTTGGGATGTTAAAAATGTGTCGAGAAAAAGATAGACGTGGCTCGATGATTTTCTAGTTGAACGAAATGATGAATAGACGTTCGATCTTGGCTTGGATAGAAAATGAAATGTTGGATTTGCTTCGACGATAACCCCAACGTCGACATTCTTGTCTTATACGAGTGCAACTCCAGCCTCGCACATGCGTCGCGTCGGATTATGACGATCACTCCGCGTGAGCGCTGATATGGTGATTCATACAGCGGGAGTGATTGAACTTGGATGGCGTGGCAATCTGATTGCTTCGACTTGTGGTTTGACGCGAAGGTGGACTCGAGAATGAATTTGTGTGCTTGAAGAATTGAACTTGAGGATTGACTAGGTCCAATCAGCGTATCAAGAATGGGTTAGTCTAAAACTCAAACAAGAGTTACGCCCCGATGCGAATGATTATTCTGCGGGAGCGTTGCATGATGATTCATGAACCGCCGTGGATAATCGGACTCGCGTGAGATTGGGGTGCAATGTATTGTCGAGCTGGATGACCTCGTGATCGAATTGGTTAGAACTGGTGATTGAACGAAATTGAATATGTGCAACGTAAGTCTTGATGCGAATTAGGTGATCATGCTCGATGTTTAGAAATGTGAGTGAAACGAACTTGGGTAGAAACTCCCGTACAAGCGAACAAATGGCTTGACCATAGGATTTGGGGAGAGCGTCATGCAACGACCTTGTACGACGAGCCACGGACCTAACGTGTAACTATGACCTTGTGAGCTGACCTAGCGGATAGGCGGACGACCCTATGCCGAGTGATTGAACCTGTGCGATTGACATTAGAGTATCGTCTGGACGGACGATAGACTTGGGGCAACAAGACTTAGAGTAGGATGGGAAATTAGGAGTGTACGTGAACGACAACGAGAATGGCCCCAAAAGAAGGGAATGATAGGAATGGATGATGCGCAAGTAAAGTTGGAATAACAAATTGAATCATTGGTCGGAAGACGTACTCGATGATAGTGCAATACTTGGTCTCGAATCGGACGAGAATTACTTAGACTTGGTCGACTCCGCTAAGAAGAAATCGTATTGATTTCGTTGACAATAGCGCTTGAGAAGCGAATCGAATCATCTCGATGAACGAGATAAACGATATGTGATACACACATGAGTTCGGTTTTAAATCGAAGTTAGCAAAACGATCGACAAATCAAAACTATCACGAGTAGCTTGTCCGACTTCGCTAGTCGCTAAGCTTGGTGGAAATGTACGTATTCGAGGGACGCCTTGGATACGTACACGATCCAAACTCAGCGATATGATGAACTCGAATGTAGCTGCAAATGGGTGTTGCGATGCGCGTAAACGAAAGTGAGTTTGCCTCAGCCTACGACACTCATATTTGACGAATTTCAAAGCACCTCGTGCGACCGTTTCAGTCCCATGATACGTCAAAATAGCAACCGAGTCGAAGAAACGCTTGAATTGAATAAGTGCCATCAACTCTGAAATGAATGAAAAGCCATTCAATAAAATCGACCAAACGTATACGACGCAGAACTTGGAAAGGTATCGAGTATAGTTCAATACCATTGAACAATATAGCCGTTCGATAGATTGCCTAAGAAACACGACGACGTGAGTTAAGGAATGGTAGGATGACCTGCAATCAGGAAGTCTCGAGGACGAGACTTGTTTTGAGTGGTGTATTATGTAGTAACCCGCTCCGCCCTAGCGGAACGCCGATTCAAACGGCAAGTACAACGACTCAAACGAGCCGTCGACCCGATGAGTTGGCATCGACCTGATGAAGAATCGATGCAAGACTTACATTGGCCCGTCAAAGATGAATCCAGACTTAGACTTTCAAAGGCGCGCTCGGAGTATCGCTCGGCCGATGCGAACATCGCTAAGGTGGGTGGCTCCGATGAACCCGTCTTTGCTTAGCCTAGACACAAAATAATACGGACACTATCACTGAAATCGCTAGGCGATAACACCGCGCATGCTAAAAATGACCCAATGCACCTAGCTAAGGGATTAATCCCATCTTGTATGCTTGTATAGAATATAGAAAGGAACATGGAAAATATGAGAACTCTCGCACCGCGCTCCACGCTCGTGCTAAGGCACAAGCTTACGTTCAAGTCCCTTATGCGTTCAACAATCAAACAATGAATGGGTTACAACAATGAAACGGAAAGACTATCGACATAGTCCTTCCGAGTAGAGTTAGCAACATTGAAAGACTATGGGTCCGATGGGTCGCCAAGGCGACTCCCGCACGAGGAGTTGCAAAATATATAAATAAATAAATGAACGAATAAGTGAATGAATGAATCAACGAATGAAAGAATGAATACGTGAATGAATCGATGAACAAACGGACAAGTGAAAGAAAGAAAAGAATGAATGAATGAAAGATAAGAAAAGAAAGAATGGTTAGCGACAGGTGTGACGGGCACGTGCAACGGGGCTCGCTACCCGCGCTGCACGGACGCCAACCTGGTCAATAACGCATTGTGGCTAAGGGTTAGCCTATGACGATAAAATACGAAATGGTCGTGGACGGACCCGTGCACGGGTGATACGGATTCTGCGGCATGATCAAAGGGGGGATCGTGGCCGGCCTAGGCGGAACCAAGTCGAGGCTTACGGGCATGCCTGGGTGCGGACCTGGCCACCCGGGGGACGTAAGTGCTGAGGTATTTCAAGAGACTAATGGGGTGTGTGCCAGTCCACCCTACGCTAAGTTGAGAAATACCATGGTCGGAAGTGTCCAAAATGGCTTGTGATGCCAGCGACCGGTGCATATAGATTTAAGTAGGCTTTGCTGGTGGCAATCCACGTGCAAGTCCTTGCATTGAAATCAAAGTAGTCTAAGTTAACTGTACAAAGTACCTTCTGAATAGGCTTGAATATAACACACAAAACGATCAAGAGTACTTCGAGCAAACGAGTTAGAAAATGTGCCTACGACATGCTAGAACCCGAGGTAAGGACACACACTTTACTTTGAATGCTTTCATGAACTACGTTAAGTTATTTCATATGAATTGTTGACTAACTTGGTTTACGTTGGACAGGGAAGGCCGGACGATAAGTATGGGTATGTCGTGCATGTATTTCCATGCGACACTTGAATTTGGCAACACGGGATAGGTTATGACATATACCATGAAATTGATCCTAAGGCAAGATTAGAAAGACAATGAATGATAGCGGTGCACAAAAGTAAATGGAACGTGTTTGGTAATGATAGCATTGTGGGCGAGCTAGCCTCCCCACCAGTGCATAACAATGTGCTGATAACCCCACAGTCTGCTTGCAGGATGCAGGAGACGCCGGCGGGTGCGGAGCTTCCATCGAACGTGTTAAGGCGCGGAGCCAACATCCGGGGCCTTGGGACGTTGCAAGAAGCTGAAGCACCTATACAGGACATAATGTATCGGAACATCGCCATGAATCATTTCATGTTGTAAGCCACTTGGCACGCCTTTTATGTTTTAGAGAGAGAGCTCGAGCGAATTGTAATATCGGCCTAGCGCCGCTTGTAAACTTCTTGAAAATCAATAAAGAGTTTGAAATCACTTCAATTTTGTGTTCGTTTACTTTCCGCTGCAAATGGGGACACTCTGTGCGACTCTGTGGCCTAGCTCAAATCGTCCGTTTCTAGACTTGGCCTTGCACGGGCGCAACCTAGGCCCGTGCGGCATCACGCCTTAGCGAGGACGATCGCTCCTACGGGAGCGGGGCGTGACATCAGGCCGTCTCTTGAGGGTAAACTTGTAGACGTCCAAAAATTATACACTAAAACCAGGCTGGCACAAGGCCTTCAATGTGCAGCTAGAAGCACAGTTGATGTCATTATATGAGTAGGAAGAATTGCAGTTATGATGCAGAATTTAAGGCTTAGTCCATTATTGTATCATGCTGTTATTTAACCTATTCGGGAAGATTCAAGTCGTAGCGACATCACTCCTAATGCATGATGGACAGTCACTGTGGGGAACGCTCAACCCATATATTATGATATGTGGAGGATTGTTGATGTTTTTGTCTTTGGACTAGGAAAGATAGACCCACATCGGCTACACCAAATGGTGAGTATCTCAATATAATGAATTCCTTGTGTTGAGGTATGCACATGAGGTGTGGTAGGGCACAAGTGTGTACCATGTGGGAGTATTTTTCTAGAAGAAAAAAGTATTAATTCTAACAAGGATGCAAGTTGATTTTTGTTGTGCGGACTCGGACTCGGACACGGACTCCAGGATATCCCGTGCATGCACGGGAGTGTTCGGGGGGTAGGCGTGGACTGGCACACTTCTATGCTGATTGTGGGATGATCTAAAATATCAAACTCTATTTTTGAGTATTGGTATTTTAGTCCCACATCGGATAGAAGAAGAGGTGAACTCTCAACTCCACTCTAAAAATAGAGCCCCTTGGCCTCCTTTGAAAGATGCACCAAGAAGAGAGTTAAGGGAGTCTGTAAAGTCCAGGAAGCCCGTTCAAGTCTCAAATTTTGACTTACGAGCGTTCCAGAAGTTCTTCGTGAACTTGCTGGTTCCTGAAAGCAGATCGTGGTGGGGGCGTGTAGAAGCATAGAATTTCACAGCCAGAAAGTCCATGCGCCAGGCACTATATGCGCCAGAACTCTGACAGCAAAATCAAATAACCCATTCGAAGGACTTTTTATTTATATATAAAAGTCTATTACATGGCTAGAAAAGGTTGTACAAAGGAGAATTTCTACAAAAGAAAGATCCTAGATCTACAGCCAGCGGCCACCATGCGCCTCCAGATAGGCGCAGCGGCCACCATGCGCCTCCAGATAGGCGTAGTGGCCACCATGCGCCTCCAGATAGGCACAGCAACCACCATGCGCCTTCCGATAGGCGCAGCAGTCACCATGTGCTGTCAGTTAGGCACAGCAGATGCCATGCGCCTCCAGCCAGGCGCATCCCACCATCTCTTCAGCAGCTCAGTTATGTGCATCCAGCTCAGTTATGTGCATCCCTTCAGCAGCTCGGTCATGTGCAACTCTTCCAACCAGGCTCACCTGGCTGAGCAGAGCCCAGTTATGTGCTGCTCTTCCAGCCAGGGTCACCTGATAAGTGCTTCGATTACACAAAGCATTTAACCCTCTGGCTGGAACCAAGGAAGAGAAGAGCACGGCAAAGCTGTGGCCAGGGGAGGCTTCGAAAGAGCCTCCAAAGACCAAGGATGACCGTGATCGAAATCATGGCACAAGGAGCCTTCAACACAATCAAAGTGGGTGGCACCCACTTTGAAGGAAGAGAGAACCTAGCACCGCCATTCCGATCTACGGCTCTTCCAGAACAACGAAGATGAGGCCCGAACATCCTTATCTTTGGATGCAACAGGCACCTTTCGCCTGCCTCAGAAGCCCTCGACTCTGTCTTTTGGATGTAACAGTCACCTTCAAGTGCATCGAAGACAACACGATGTCTCATCTTCACCCTCGGGAGCACTTCGTCAACAGAATGCACCCGCATATCCAAGTTCATGTTGGAATTACGAGAGGGAACGAGGAGCAAACCTTCTCTCCATGCCACTATTTATAGGTCGGGCAAATCAAACCCATGCGCCAAGTGGATGACTCTCCGAATTCTGTGCAATGAATTTGCATTAAATGGATGAACCGGACGCCTCGAATTCAGCCAAACGGCTATTTATAGCACTCGAGGAGCGAGACAGCCGCGTCATTAAAGGACATGTCGGATGTGCCAGCCAAACAGCACATCACACGGACGCGCCCTCCAGCATCAGGCGCATCACACAGACGCGCCCTACAGTACCCGGCGCATCACAGAGGATGCGCCCCCCTCACATCTCCATACCGAGTGGAACACCAACCAATGTGCCCACTCAGCTGTCCATCGAATGTCACAAACATTAAATGCTGAACTGACACCAGAGTTGGCAGCACGCTTCCTAAAGTCTGAACAGTTGACAACTTTTTAGAGAACGAAGCGTCGACAACGTCAGCATCATCATGACTCTATTCCGACAGCTATTGCCACGTGGTCATCCGCATGCGCCTCTACGGCCATGCGTCCAAACCAGCATGCGCCTCAAAAGCCGTGCACCTCAGACCCTTCACTGATCCCTAAAGACAGAAGAAGAGTCTCCAGTTGAAGTTTTACATGCGTCTCAAAAGCCATGCGCCCCAGACTGATCTCTGATCCCGAAAGACAGAAGGAAAGTCGCCTGCATGTGCCTCAAAAGCCATGCGCTCTAAACAGTTTGTAACCCCTAAAGGTTATGAGCCGCAGCCTCCTCCTGCGCCCAATCAAGGCGCAGCTCACCAGATTACTTCCCCCCACCAAATCCGAGATCTTCGAGCCATGGGTCGATGACACGTGTCCTTTGACTCAACTCGTCCAAGATTTCAGCAACAGAAAGATCTTCCCCTCTGCTACGTGCCGGCTCACAACAGCAGTATGAAGAGTTCTCCCCTTCAATCAGGACGCATCATCTACGCGCCTCCATCAGCAACCTCCATGTGGCGTCCCCACACCGGCGCATCCCACATGCGCGCATGAGCAGCCAGCCTGCAAATCTATAAATAGAAGGATCGTCTCCTTCACACACACACGGAATCTACAACGAACATACAAGGAATCATCAGAGAGGCAGATACAGACACTCAACGTCTTCCTCCTCTCAGCAAGCTCCAGCACCCAGAGCAATCCACACCTTCAGAGAACCGATAACCGTCGTCAGCCCGTCAACGGAGTCAACGCATTACCACTCGCTCCATTGGCACTAAGGACCCAGCTTAAACAAAAGTGTACTCCTAGGACTACATCTAAGTCATACATTGTAACACTGTTCTATTTGTATTAAAGTTTTCAATCAAACAATTTTAATGGCAAACAAGCTGGCGACTCTGCTGGGGACTTCTTTCTCCTCTTCCGAGAAAGTCGTGTCACAGGCCGACGACGTGAAGGTGGGCTCCTCCCGCAAGACGCTGGTCGTGCGCCTCAATCAACAGGCGTACGAGGAGTTTATTTCTGAAGGAAGTGCGAGTCCTTCGAAGCGGCTGCCAAAGCCGAAGAAGATCCGCACGGCCTGGGTGCGCAAGGTCGACGCCTCGGGCACCACCACTGAAGGGGATGCAGCAATCCAGCCTTCCCTTCCTGCTGACGTTCTCAGCAACCAAGGTGCGCCCGCCGATACGGCGCATCTCTTAGGGAAGCGTGCGGCCGACCACGTTCCCCAGCTATCTCCCTCTCAGGCGAGGAAGATACGTCGACGGAGCAGGGGCGCAGCCAATGCCCCATGCATCACCTCTGATGCGCCACAAAAAGCCTCTGTCTTTGACAGACTCACTCGCTGTAATGGCGAGGAGAAGTTGGATGCTGAGTACTATGCGTCCCAGCAGGCTAGTACGAAGAAATCTAAGGCGACACGGGCCACGCGCCATAAAAGTGCTATGCCAGCAGCAAGCCAGAGGCACGCGCTTACAATCACGCGCGCTGCCGATGGCAAGCTGTACAAGGTTGACTCAGGTGCTTCTGTACCAACAACGAATCGACCTTCAAAGTCCTCATCTCGCTTGGGCGCATCTACTGCGTGCACAACCAAGTCGAGTAAGGCAAACTCGGTGGTCTTGAACTCCCGCGCCTCCTCTGGTTGTGCGTTTGAGGTTCGTTCAAGTCACTTCAAATGTCGTGATTCCCCCACTTCTGATCGTGATGCCTGCTTGGTATTAGATCAGGGGGCGCAGCACTCACCTGACCACCCCGGCGTTTGGCCTTGCCATACGTCTGAAGGGGGTGTGAAGGCACCACTCTCCTCCAATGACCTGCGCAACGTGATCACTCACAAGCGCCGGTCAGGAGAGTCGACCAACAAGCACGATGCGCCTCTCACGGGGCATACTTGTGCGGTGGTCACCATCAACTGCTGTTGCAAGGCGGCAGCTCCACCAAGACTGTCGGTCTTCCAACGGCTGCAATCATCGACACCTCTCCGACGTCGCCTTGGGACGAAGGTGTCAACAGAAGAGGAACCAAAGGTTGCTTCATGCAACGTGATCTCCAACTCCTCATCAATCCAGAGGTCGACTGCCAATTCCTCGTCCTCATCCAAAAGCTAGCCGAGGAAAAACAAGGCAGCTGTCTCGACCTCTGGAGTGTTTGAAGGCACTCGGTCGAGGAAGAAGTTCTTGGAGGAAGCTGGGGGTAGCCAGACCATTGTCGAGCTTCCTTCCGAAGACGAAGATGTCCAAAGCACAGCTGCGGCGGATCTTCATCATCAAGGCGAGGCTAGTCTCCCTGATGCCCCTCAAAATGAGGATGTCCTCCAGGACACCGCCGGAGGTAGTTCTGGAAACAAAGAGGTCCTTCAAGACGGAGCTGAGGGCAATCAGACCCTTGCAGATGCGTCTATTGAAGATGAACTCCAGAATGTGGCTGGGGGTAGCCAAACACCAGGAGAAGTAACTCCCCCGCATGAGAGTGAGGCCGAAAGCGAAGCCTCAATCCATCCATCCACTTCTGGCCGTGTCAGGACAGTATACATGGCTGGGGATGATGTCGAGTCTGATGCGCCATCACAGGACATTGTCCAGCGCATAGACTCATTAGAGGGACGTCTCAAAACCCTCTCTGCCTCTATGCAAGCACTGACTCAAGCAGTGTTTGAGATGCGGTCGGCCTTGATCAGGACACCTTCAACTGGTCCTGACCCAGGAGCTAATGGGGAGTCGAGTGTGCCCCTCCAACGGGCGCCCTCGGATAAAGAAGTACCTCGGACCTCGGAGCCCTCAAACGCTCCAATCCAGATGGTACCTCCTTCCCCGACTCCTAGCTCTACGGAGGATGTGGTCGAAATGATCAAAGACCTGCGGGAGCGCTTCGAGTCTAAGAACAGGCAAGAGGAACGCTAGAATATGGGCATTCTCCAGCCTTATCCCCTCGAGTGGAACAAGGTGGTTTATCCCCCAAAGTATAAACCACAAACACTCACCCCATACGACGGGAAGGACTCTCCGCGACGGTACCTGACGTACTTCCAGTCACAGACAGGGCATCTTCCAAAGGAGGATGCGCTCCTCACCAGTATCTTTGTCGGGGCCCTGAAAGGGGTGGCGTATGACTGGTACTACAGTCTTCCCGACAATTCCATATCGTCCTTCGACGACCTGACGCGCCGCTTCCTCGACTGCTCCTGCTGCCGAGTCTGTTGCTGTTGGTTAGTGACAAGAAACCCCCGGATGATCTCCAGGAGTGCTACGGCGTCTGGTACTGCCGTCGCTGCTGGTGCTGCAGGAGTTTCAATAACCTGCGGCTGCACTGCCTCTGGTTCCCTTTCTGCTCGTGCCTGCACTGGAGAAGGTTCTCTTCCCTGTTGCTGCCCAGTCGAGCCATGCTCTTGCTGCTCTTCCTCATGGGCCTCTCCTGCTACTGAGAATGAAGCACCCCTATGGAGAAGAATATAAGATTATCAAGTTCGGACGAGGAAGATTTCAAGGATGCAAGTCAAGTTAGAGATCAAGGCAAGGACAGAGAATTCGAAACAGAATTTCAAGGGAAACAAGTTTTGATTGAGACTCCTAATAATTCGCAATACCCCACAAGTCTGAATATGCGACCTGCATGGGCCACCACTAAAACCTTGTCACGCCCCAGTACCGAAATACGGGGACGGACTAGGCCAGCTACTCCATATGAGGTACGTAACGTCATACGGCGATCGTGGCTGTCGAGAGACTAGGGGGTACATGCTACAATCAAGTCTCCTATGGTCCCACAGAGTTCTATGTCTCAATCAATCAAATCATATCAGCAAATAGATGAACATTAAAGATAAAGCAGTAAGGCGTCCCTGACGCTTCATCAAAATGATCATGAGAGACTAGCTTTATAATTTAGCTATCTCAGAGAGTCAGGAGTACAAAATTATACACAGCTGCAGTCTGTTTAATTACAATTATGTACCGATACAAAATATCGAGTAATCCGGCTAACAGGTGCCGGTGGCTAAACGCCGCAAAAGTATAAGCAGGAGTGGTGGAGAAGAAACCCACTCGAGTCCCCGAACTGCCATGCTCCTAGTATGCACCATGGATGTCAGGGAGGAAGATCGTGTCCTCAGGCTCTGCTACGGAATCTGGCCAAACAAAACCAGCGGGGTCAGCCCCGAATAGCAAGTACCGCCAAAGGGGCACAAGAGTTAAGATAAAATCCAGTTATAATGATAAGAATAAAGCTTATGCTGCGGCTATAGGGTAGCGCTACATCGTCGGACCCATCTGGCACCCTTACAACCAAACAAGGACAAAAGGTGCCACATGGAGCCGGGACGCGTCGCACTCTATGACCTTCACATAAGTTTACAGATATAAGTAAGAAGATCTCCTGGTCGTGACTTCGGTCGACAGACCATCGCAGCACGATAACCAACCCAACAATCAAACAAGAACATGGGTTGGATCACGTACCGCGGTGGGCCATGTTCCTTAGTCATTCACAGGAGTAACACATCACAATCAAATTAAGGCTTCCGTTCGTAACTTCGGTCCGCAGCCTGTCATAGTACGATAACCAACCCAACAATCAAACAAGAACATGGGTTGGATCACGCACCATAACAGTCCGCTTTCCTCAGTTACTCGCGGAAGGTAAAAGAAAAATACAAGCAAGTCATTTTCACGGCCAGTCAAGTCTACGAGTTTCTAGTATGGCGAGGTTATCCTCGCATTAATTATCAGAGTCCTCAGATCGTATCTTTCCAGCAAGGCTAGCCAACCCAGGGGTTCGCGTAGACAGGTATGATTTGAGCACAGGTCCCTCGTAAGGCTACCTTGCTAAAACATATAATATGTAGCAGGAATTAATCGGATACAGTCATCCACTCGTTGCAGATGACACAGTATCCGTGGAGACCAGCCGGCGCGTCAAGACAATATCTCAAGGCGGCTGGTGTAACACGATCTCGGGATTTGCCCTTCCCATGCATCTAGTATATTTAGTTGCCTAATTTAGCCCTAGGTGAAACCTTGGATCCTCATGCTGTGGCCTGCATGATCATCCTCCTAGAATGTCGTACCGTAGTACGAGTACCCCAAGTGAGGATCCATGCCGATCAGTATGTCAACATGTTCTACCCTCCTTAGTGTAATACAACATTGCAATGCGCCACGTGGGATTACGAGTCATTTGTCAAGCATGAACGAGAACCGGGACATTCAGGCACATGTAGCGAGTAGGAACACTTTGTTCTCCAGGGTCAGATTCATGCTCAGGACAAAAGGCGTAAGGATATATCGCATACACAAACCAATACATATACACGTATATAAGCCAAGGTAGCATGAAAAATGGAAAACCAGGGACAGGCTGACTAGGTACTAAGGCAAGGTCGGCCAACCAACGCGGGCGCGTCACCTCCATGGCGCGGGCGCGTGGCGGGCGAGGGCGCGGTCATGAGCGCGGACGGCCACACGGGCGCGGGAAAAACGGCCGGGCGCATGACGACCACGCAGAGCGCGGACACGCGAGGGCGCAGACTGGTGCTGGAACCACGCGGCGCGGGAGACCACGCGGGCGCAGGCACCACGCAGGGCGCAGGGGCGCGGACCACGCAGGGCGCGGACACGCGAGGGCGCGGACTGGTGCTGGAACCACGCGGCGCGGGAGACCACGCGGGCGCAGGCACCACGCAGGGCGCAGGGGCGCGTCCTCCCATCAGCGCGGCGCGGGATGCGCGCGCGCGGAGGGCGCGGACACAGGGGCGCGGGACCTCCCATAAGCGCGGCGCGGGATGCGCGCGCGCGGAGGGCGCGGACACAGGGGCGCGGGACCTCCCATAAGCGCGGCGCGGGATGCGCGCGCGCGGAGGGCGCGGACACAGGGGCGCGGGACCTCCCATAAGCGCGGCGCGGGATGCGCGCGCGCGGAGGGCGCGGACACAGGGCACTGTTCATCTTCTTCCCCTCAACTGAGAGGGAAGAACCATGAACCCTAAAAAAAAACTCCAAAAATCATAACTAAGTCAAATCTTAACCAAATTTCGATTTTCAAAGTTCAATCTTGAGTAAAATTCAATTCTCTACAACATAGAACCATTAAAACTTGAAAATGATGGAGTTTAGTAGATCAAAACCAAGGAAAACCGAAAATGTTTAAAACTTAGATCTACAAAAATTAAAGCTTCCAATCAGAAAATTCCGAGTTCTAATCTAGTAGAGAATGAGGAGAAGAACAAGTTTTGGTAAAAATTTTGAAGTAAAAATGAAAATGATGGATCTCTCCCTTGTGCAAGTTGATACTTGCCTTTGGTTGGGTGAAGGAAGTAAATGAGAGGAGTTATGAGGAATGAATGAGGGGAGGGAAAAGGAATGGGGTTTTATATAAAAGCCTAAACCAAGTTGGTTCATGATGACCCAACGGGTTCAAGTGAACCGAGAACATGTCACCCAAATAGAGCCAAAACTGTAAACTAAAATCACAGAAAATAAATTACGAAATATTATTTTGTCAAATAATTTGGGATATACATGAAGAAATACAACAAAATAAATATCGTATAAATATACGTAAATACAAATAAGCAGTATACGTACTAAAAATACGTATACCGGAATCAGGGAGTGACAGGACTACTATAATCGGACTCGACGGGGGTTAGGCTATGTCACGCCACCATCAACCCCAGAGAGTTCAGATGCAGAAGACGTAGAACATTCCCACTCGTCCGAAGCATCGACTTGGGATTCCGATACCAGCATCGGATCAGTCTTCAGGAAAGTGCTGTCAGCTAACATGACGTCAGCACAACCTCAAAAAGATGAAGGTGAAGACCAAGCGCCGGAACCCTTCGAAGAAGAACCCTGGGCCCAACGCCTAGGAGAATAATGGGAATCTCGTTTTGAGTTACGCGAACCTCCCACCGAAGACGAAGTCGAGCAGATCGACCTCGGGGATGGGTCTTCTTCCAAACCCATCTTCATCAGTAAAAGCCTAGAGGGAGAAGATCGAGAATCTTTAATCCAACTGGCTAAAGAGTATATCGACGTCTTCGCCTGGAGCTATGAAGACATGCCGGGACTCGACCCACAGATCGCAATGCATATGTTGAACATCTTACCTGATGCCAAACCTATCAAACAACAACAGCGACGCTTCCGTCCAGACATCATGAATGCCATCGATCAGGAGGTAGACAAACTCTTGACCAGCGGCTTCATCCGTGAGGAACAACACCCGGATTGGGTAGCCAACGTCGTTCCTGTCACCAAGAAGAACGGGAAGATACGAGTCTGTATCGACTTTAGGGATCTCAACTCTACTTGCCCGAAGGACGAATTCTCGCTTCCAATCCCTGATGTGATGATCGACAACACATGTGGCTTTGAGCGCATGTCCTTCATGGACGGGTATTCAGGCTACAATCAAATCAAGATGTTCTCCGATGACGCGAAACACACATCATTCAGGACTCTAAAGGGTATTTTCTGCTACACAGTAATGCCCTTCGGCTTGAAGAATGCCGGTGCAACATACCAGCGAGCTATGAGCACCATCTTCCGTCAACATCTTCGCAAGACAGTCGAATGCTATGTTGACGATATCGCAGTCAAGAGCCGCCTCAAAGGAGATCACCTACAGGACTTGAAGACGATCTTCGATCTCATGCGGGCACATCAACTCATAATGAACCCCGCTAAATCCTTTCTGGGGGTTTCTAGCGGCAAATTCTTGGGCTTTGTCATCACAGCGAAAGGCATTCATGTTGATCCTGAGAAGACCAAAGCCATCCTCAACATGGACCCTCCGAAGAACCTTCGAGAACTTCGGGGCCTACAGGGACGTCTGGCATATATCCGGAGGTTCATAGCAAACCTCTCCGGTAGATGTCAACCCTTTACTCAGCTCATGAAGAAGGGAGTCTCTTACGTCTGGACAGAGGAGTGCCAAAAGGCTTTCGACGACATCAAGGCTTACTTAACAATCCCACCAGTCTTGGTAGCGCCAGTCGCCGGCAAACCATTTTTCCTCTACGTCCGTGCCATGGATCATTCTCTTGGCGCTCTGCTGGCTCAAAACAGCGATACAGGCTTCGAGCAAGCAATCTACTACCTCAGTCGAACACTCATCGGGGCCGAACACCGGTACAACCCCGTCGAAAAGGAGTGCTTGGCTTTGGTGTTTGTCATCCAGAAGACTCGTCATTATGTCTCGGGTCAGACAATTCATGTTATTTTCCGAGTCAATCCGCTCAGAGTCCTCATGACAAAGCCAGGATCATTGAACTCCCGGCTGGCTACATGGGCAATCCTGCTAACACCGTACAACATGGTGTTTGTTCCGCAAAAGGCTGTCAAGGGTCAAGCTCTGGCTGACTTTTTAGCTGCACACCCCATCCCAGAATCCTCAAAACTCTATGAAGATATTCCGGATGAGGTCCAAGAATCCAACGTCACCGAAGGAAGCTCCGTTTGGCGGATGTTCTTTGATGGCGCTTTGAGAACAGGCCCCAAAGGCCAAATCATCGCAGGAGTGGGGGTAGTCTTAGTCTCCCCCGATCAGCTGGTCATCCAGCGTGCGTACTCTCTTTCGAAGCCGTGCTCCAACAATGTTGCCGAGTACAACGCACTCGTCATGGGACTCCAGCTCGCACAACAGCTGGGGGTCGACCATCTGGAAGCCTACGGCGACTCAAAACTCGTCGTAAACCAGGTTCGGGGACAATACGAGGTTCGCCATGAAGATTTAATCCCTTATCATGAAGTCGCGCTGAACATCATTTCAACCTTCACCGGGTTCTTCATCGAACATGTCCCCCGTTTACAAAACTTGGAGGCCGATGCTCTGGCTGGCCTCGCAGCCTCATTGGCAGCACCCCTTGGGACTCAACACTATGTCACGGTGACTGGCCGAGACCTGATTTGTCCCAGAAACAACCTGTGCTTGCAAGTGGCCCACGCCATGCCGACGAACACTGGGGTTAATGTCCGAGACTGGAGGTTCCCGTTCATCGACTTCGCTGTCTACGGAATCCTTCCAGAGGACCCGAAGGCCGTCTCAGTCAGGAGACGCTCTCTTCGATTCTACTACGATACAGCTACCAAAATGCTGTACCGACGCTCCTTCGATGGGCTCCTCCTTCGATGCCTGTCCAACGAAGAAGCAGCCGAAGCTCTTCAAGAAGCTCATGACGGAACTTGTGGAGCTCATCAACCCGGTCCTAAGTTGCAAGATCGACTGCGACGTATGGGCTACTACTGGCCAACCATGGCCGCCGACGCTATCGAATATGCTAAGAAGTGCCATGCGTGCCAACTTCATGCAGACTTCATACATACACCATCGGAGCCGCTACATCCTACAGTCGCCTCCTGGCCCTTCGAAGCCTGGGGCATGGACATTGTAGGGCCAATCACCCCTCCTTCATCGAGAGGGCACCGTTTCATCCTGGCCATCACCGACTACTTCTCCAAATGGGCGAAAGCAGTTCCACTAGCAGAAGTAAAAAGCTCCAGGGTGGTCAGCTTTATCAAACACCATGTCATTTACCGTTTCGGAGTACCCCGGCGGATCATCCATGACAATGGTCCTCAGTTTATCAGCCACATTTTCAGCAGGTTCTGTGACAAGAATCGTATTCAGAACGTGGCCTCAACCGCCTACAATCCGGCAGCAAACGGATTGGCTGAGGCATTCAACAAAACTATCGTTAGGCTGCTCAAAAAGGTCGTGTCATCCAACAAACCCGACTGGGACGAAAAGCTTGACGAATGCCTTTGGGTCTACCGCACAATGGTACGGACCCCAACAGGCAACACTCCATTCTTCCTGGTCTACGGGAGCGAAGCAGTACTGCCTCTCGAGATACAGATACCTTCGCTCCGCGTAGCAATCACAAATAAACTCACAGAAGAGGACAATCAACGTCGTCGTCTGCGGGAACTGGAGGCACTTGACGAAAAGCGTCTCCTAGCTCAACAACGCATCGAGCTCTACCAAGTCCGTATATCACAGGCTTTCAACAAGAAGGTCAAACAGAGGACTTTCCAAGTTGGCGACCTGGTTTTAGCAGTCAGAAGACCAATGGTGTTGACCCACAAGACACCAGGAAAGTTCGAGCCCAAGTGGGAAGGACCTTTCATCATAGAGACGGTATACTCAAACGGTGCTTACCGCCTCGCCAAACCCAATGGGGACTTGTTCATGATGCCCATCAACAGCAAGTTCCTAAAGAAGTACTATTCTTGACATCCTCCAGACATGTACTTCCCCAAACAACCTCTTTCCACAAACTCATACGCTTCCGGAACCCAGCTGTTCCGTGGCATCTTCCAGTAGAAAGATAACCACGTCCATATTACCTCTGAATTGTCTCTCTACACCCTACGAAGCAGAATCTTACACTTCGTAAGCCTACGCTACCCTTCATGTTTACCACGTCCACATTACCTCTGAGTAAACATCTTGTACAAACAACCCCTGCGTTATTGTACATTGATCGCAGAACTTCCATGTCCATATAACCTCTGAGTTGTTCAGCATATCCCCCAAGATTATTCCTACCACGTCCATAATACCTCTGAGTAGGGAGATTCTATCATTTCGAACCCAATGATTGCCATGTCCATATTACCTCTGAGCAAACATAATGGTTCCTTCAAACTTATTATCTGTACCTGAAAATCAAGGTGCGCAAAAGATAATAGGTCCACACAAATCATCAAGTTCATGACAACAAAAGATGAACACATCACAAAAAAAGGTTGTAGACTTCTTTATTCTTCTAAAAAAAGGAGTACAAGAAGCTACATCATCCCCCAGTAAGGGTTACAAAAGAACACAAAAGAAAAAGGGAAAAGCTATGGTCCCTGAATCTCCCCAGGATGGGCTGAGAGCTCCCTGACTCGAAGCTTTAAGTCGACTGCGCGGGCCTCCACCGTCGCCAGGACTCATCGCTCTGCTTCTTGGCGCATCAATTCAACGGCCCCAGCGGAAGTATCACTTGCATGCTTCTCATCAAGCTGTTGTCGTTGCTGCGCCAAGGCAAGAGTCCGCTGAGTAAAAGTCGCTTCATCCTCCTTGAATGCTGCATGTTCAGCCCGGACACGCTCGACCTCTAACTGGAGTCGGACCCGTTGGTCTTCAAGGCGACGCATCTGGGTGTCGATATCCGCGATATTAGCTTCAATGCAGCTCGAGTTTCCACCGTCGTCTTCATGGACTGAGATAACTGCTCTACCGCAGCCTCAGTCTCAGCCACCTCGCGCTCCCAAACGCCTATGGTGGCCTGGTATGAAGACTCGATCTCGGAAATCAACTTTCCCTTCTCCGCATCTATCAGGACAGAGAGGTCATTTCGCTGGATGCGTTGAAGTTCCGCGAGCCGCTCATCCAGCTCAATCACTGAAGCCTCCAAAATTTCGGCCATGTGGTCGTGGCCTTGGTGAATACGAATCAGCTCGATGCAGGGCATTGCCAAAGCTTTTGCCGTCGCAAAACTCCTGTTGGCATCCATCACAGCAGATACACCCTTCTGCAGCATTTTGTATACCCCCTCGACGAGGAATTTCACATACTCGTCTGCATCCGCCAGGACCTGCGACGTCATCGCAGGAGTTGGAGGAGCTACTACAGTTTGCGGACCGGAAGAAGATCCGCCAACCTCAATCAGCGAGGCTTGAACCTCGGCATCAATGGGCTCTTCATCAACAGGGGCTAGACTGCTAGCCCGAGGAGCCGAAGCAACAGAAGGGGCCGGCACAGGCGTCGAGATGGTCCCCCAAGGAGAAGGAGCGACAGAGGGTTCTACACCCTTACCCTTCTCAAGCCCGGAGGAACCACCGATGTCAACGGCCACCTCTTCTACCCCCAACGTCCTATCAACAGTTGGTACCTCCCTTGGCAGAAAAGGGAGATCATCACTTGTCTCTTGACCCGCCTCAGCGGTCGCGACCGGAAGACGGGTCTCATCATCAACAGGGACAGAATCTATCGCTACCTCCTGAGCGGTAGCCGCCTCAACTTCCACGGTTGAATCCGGGGTGGGACTCGGCAATGATACAGCCGACCTCCCCTCATCATGATAAAGAGGGGATTCAACCCTCTCCTCTGTCTCAACCATATCTGCTGTCCCTGCAGCAGATTCTTGCAAGACCGGAGGGACGTCATCAGAAGGTGACGAACTCCAGTCCACTTCATCATCAGGATGCCTCGAGTCCGCAAGACCCTCAGCATCCAAGGCCTCCACGGCAGATGGTGCTCTCCCAGAAGTTGTTGCAACCTCAAAGTCAGGAGATATTAAAATCTCCGCAGGAACATCTTCGGGACATTCCTCCACGGGAGACATTAGCATTGGTGGAATGCGCTCATCAGAAGAGCCTGCCACCGCCTTCGGTTTACTAGCGCCCGATTTTGAAACACGGGACTTCTTCTTCAACGATCCCTACAAGAAGAAGAGCATAAGTCGCCACAATAACGAGAAGAATTGGAATTACGAAATATTCCTCACCTCAGCAGGGACTGATCCCGTTGGCGTTGCAAGTGGCACTTCCGTAACCTTTCGGGTCGGCGCCTTTCTCGACCTTTTCGGTACAAAAGAACCAGCTTCTATCTCAGCCCGCCTTTTTCCGACAGACGGGTCTCCCACTGGTACTGTAGCAGCAGCCCGATACCCCGTCAACTCTGGTGGACGATATGATCGGGCTGCCATCAACATATTCGCTGTCGCCTCCAGCTGGATTCCAATGATGAAACTAGTCTCCCTGTCATAACCAGGAGACATAGTAGTCATAGTGCAATACAGCTTGGCGGCCGGATATAGGATCAGCGGCCGAGGATTGCGAACTGGCGTGGTGAACTTAACGCTAGTGCATCCAGCGTTATAATATTGTCAGCCCCGGGCTCCATCCAGCAAACTTCCGATGAAGCCTAAACTACTACTGGGATTCCGCAATATTAACTGGGTATAGCCAAACTGACGAGCAAATCGGCTTGGCAGATAAGGCTCCAGATAACACCTATTCTGGTTGCGGTAGACCAGGTGAGAAGGCCGGATACTCTGCAACCAACGAAAACTCCATTTCGGCAAAGTGACCGCATCTTCGCCAGAGTCAACTAAATCTTCGTCGGCCTCGAAATCTTTGAAGATTGGGCCAACCTTGACAATCTCCCACCCCTGAAGGTAGGACAAGACTCTCCTGCAAACGGGGACGCCAGTGTAAGACCACTTCCTCTTATAGAAGCGACGAATGAAGGCATCCCCTTCGACATGGTCCTCCTCCGGACCGGGACTCATCACGTTCGGATGATGCAGAATCAGCCACCCCATAAGATAATGGAAAGGCAGCTCGGCCCGGGGAAAGTTATCATTGTTACCTCTCTCATGGATCACATCATCGGTAAAAGACCTCAAACCGCGTAACAGGTTGCACACCATCGCGGGGAGGAGAGCTAAAGGTCGTCCGAAGGCCAACTTCACTGCAGGCAAAATAAGATTCCGATGTACCCTCTCGACGGCACCGGATCCACCTGCAAATACGCAATCTCAGAGCCATATCATCAAGTAGGCCGTTAACACTGCCTTAGATGACATCCGGTGCCTGCAGTGCCAGAAACAGTTGTACGTCGCCTGGCCACCCTCATTAGAATGTGGGGTCCTTTCGTCCAGCCGGCTTATTTCAGAACTCACTTCCGCGGGCTTCAATCCCTGCGGAGTCGCAAACCGAATCCTCGAAGGATCTGCCAAATCCTGCCTGAAGACGTAGTCCCTCCAAGCAGTCACATGAGGCTGGGTCTTGCCCTTGTCCCTCCGGTGCATCAAATAATGATGGCTCGTCACCTCTTTGAAAACAGCCATCATCTCCGGATCCTTATCTTCCAGAACTTGGAGCTCTTCATTTGATGGAAAATATTCCTCGTACGGTTCCGAGCCCCAAGGAAGCTTGGACACTTCGTACATTTCATGGAGGGCCAATCCTAACTCCCCCACCGGAGTAAAGAAGCTGCCAGTCTGGGCATTGAAAAGCTCCAAGAGCACAAGGAACATAGGCTTATTGAGGTCCACGCCTGCCTGCGTGGCCCGAATGGCGGCTGTCAGCCCGATCTCTTTAAGCTCAACCTTGAACCTTGAAAGCACCCAAGTGGTCAACTCGTCCCACTTCGGGATGTAGTGACACCAGCCTTCGAATCTAAAGCTACCTGTCGGATACATCACCTTTGATGTCAGCATCCGATTTACAAAGATCGGGGAACTGAAGGGAAACGTGTCGTTTGGGACCTCACTGTAGATGCTCCCAGGACGCAAGGCTCGGTAACTGAAAGAAGAACCGGCTCGTGAAGCAGTCAAAGTATCTCGCTGGTTCGAGGAGGCGTCAATTGAGAGGGTACCTCCCAAGGCCCCTCCTTGAGAGGGAGTAAGTTCCCAACCCATCCTTCTCTTCGAAGCTAGACGATAAAAAGCCGTCAGCGGCAACTGGCGGTCAACCTGCCGCATGTACAAAACCTTGCCTTTGGCATAAAAGAACCAGTCTTCTCTGATCCTCAGTATCTTCGCTTCGGAAGAGACTAGTCGGTCGCCAAACAGAAAGGCAGGTTTTAAGAAAGTTACACCTTCGAATTCAGCAGACTTCAGTTTACCACTCTCCATCATACTCTGGAGGAAAAGAGGCAACTGGGTCTGGATTTGTAGCATTCTCTCACGAGGTTGGTCCTGTAAGATAGCATCCTTCGCAGGATTGATCACCGCCTCGTCAAAATCAACTCCCATCTGACAAAGAGAAGCGTCCAGGAGGACCTCATTCAACAAAGGGATCGTCATCGACACTGATACAACAAAGGTGGAAGTCAGGCAAAAATGTCAAATAGCTTCGGCGCATCATCAGGGCGTAAGCCCATGCGCGCCAGCATCAGAGCTTCGGCGCATCATCAGGGCGTAAGCCCATGCGCGTCAACTTGCTTCGGCGCATTATCAAGGCGTAAGCCCATGCGCGTCAGCTTGCTTCGGCGCATCATCAAGGCGTAAGCCCATGCGCGTCAGCGGAGGCTTCGCCGCATCATCAGGGTACGAAACCCATGCGCGTCAGCCATTAAACCTCGGTGCATGATAAAGGTGTAAACCTATGCACGTCGGCAGGGTAGAACCTCGGCGTATCATCAGGACAGAAGTCCATACGCGTCAGCAAATTTGAGTTAGGGCACAGTCTTGCCCAAAAGCTTATGTGAAAGAGATGAAACCCACCTGTCACCTCGGGACGAACGTCGGCCGGAGTCGCAGGGGTGATAAGTGCATCCTCGTCGACGAACTCCTTCGCTTTCTCCTTCCCCTTGCCGGCACCACCGCGAGGAGTCTTGGGAGCCATTCTCTTAAAGAAGATAAGGTTAGGGTTTGAAGAATAACTCTAAAGAAAGCAAAGGCACAGAGAAGACGAACTCTCTCTCTCTCTCCAACCCTCACCTATTTATAGGGCATGGTCGCACGCGTGAACCGATGACGTGTAATCTCAGCCGTCGCTTTGGATTCCGTGAGGAGATAACAGCAAATACAACCAAAAGATCATCATTAATCTTTTTGGGTTACCAAGGCGTCATCATCATCAACTAGAAGGAGCATGCGCCCGAACAAGCATACGCCCAACAATCATGTGTCCTGACCTCCATGCTTCTTATTCAAAGTATTCCAAAACTTATTCAAAAGTTTTGAAAACTTTGAAGGGGGTCTTGTAGAAGCATAGAATTTCACAGCCAGAAAGCCCATGCGCCAGGCACTATATGTGCCAGAACTCAGACAGCAAAATCAAATAAGCCACTCGAAGAAGGACTTTTTATTTATATATAAAAGTCTATTACATGGCTAGAAAAGGTTGTACAAAGGAGAATTTCTACAAAAGAAAGATCCTAGATCTACAGCCAGCGGCCACCATGCGCCTCCAGATAGGTGCAGCGGCCACCATGCGCCTCCAGATAGGCGCAGCGGCCACCATGCGTCTCCAGATAGGCGCAGCAACCACCATGCGCCTTCCGATAGGCGCAGCAGTCACCATGCGCTGTCAGTTAGGCACAGCAGAAGCCATGCGCCTCCAGCCAGGCGCATCCCACTATCTCTTCAGCAGCTCAGTTATGTGCATCCAGCTCAGTTATGTGCATCCTTTCAGCAGCTCAGTCATGTGCAACTCTTCCAACCAGGCTCACCTGGCCGAGCAGAGCCCAGTTATGTGCTGTTCTTCCAGCCAGGGTCACCTGATAAGTGCTTCGATTACACAAAGCATTTAACCCTCTGGCTGGAACCAAGGAAGAGAAGAGCACGGCAAAGCTGTGGCCAGGAGAGGCTTCGAAAGAGCCTCCAAAGACCAAGAAAGACCGTGATCGAAATCATGGCACAAGGAGCCTTCAACACAATCAAAGTGGGCGGCACCCACTTTGAAGGAAGAGAGAACCTAGCACCGCCATTCCGATCTACGGCTCTTCCGGAACAACGAAGACGAGGCCCGAACATCCTTATCTTTGGATGCAACAGGCACCTTCCGCCTACCTCAGAAGCCCTCGACTCCGTCTTTTGGATGTAACAGTCACCTTCAAGTGCATCAAAGACAACACGACGTCTCATCTTCACCCTCGGGAGCACTTCGTCAACAGAATGCACCCGCATATCCAAGTTCATGTTAGAATTACGAGAAGGAACGAGGAGCAAACCTTCTCTCCATGTCACTATTTATAGGCCAGGCAAATCAAACCCATGCGCCAAGTGGATGACTCTCCGAATTCTGTGCAATAAATTTGCATTAAATGGATGAACCGGACGCCTCGAATTCAGCCAAACGGCTATTTATAGCACTCGAGGAGCGAGACAGCCGCGTCATTAAAGGACATGTCGGATGCGCCAGCCAAATAGCGCATCACACGGACGTGCCCTCCAGTATCAGGCGCATCACACAGACGCGCCCTACAGTACCCGGCGCATCACAGAGGATGCGCCTCCCTCACATCTCCATACCGAGTGGAACACCAACCAATGTGCCCACTCAGCTGTCCATCGAACGTCACAAACATTAAATGCTGAACTGACACCAGAGTTGGCAGCACGCTTCCCAAAGTCTGAACAGTTGACAGCTTTTTCAGAGAACGAAGCGTCGGCAACGTCAGCATCATCATGACTCTATTCCGACGGCTACTGCCACGTGGTCATCCGCATGCGCCTCTACGGCCATGCGTCCAAACCAGCATGCGCCTCAAAAGCCGTGCGCCTCAGACCCTTCACTGATCCCTAAAGACAGAAGAAGAGTCTCCAGTTGAAGTTTTGCATGCGCCTCAAAAGCCATGCGCCCCAGACTGATCTCTGATCCCGAAAGACAGAAGGAAAGTCGCCTGCATGCGCCTCAAAAGCCATGCGCTCTAAACAGTTTGTAACCCCTAAAGGTTATGAGCCGCAGCCTCCTCCTGCGCCCAATCAAGGTGCAGCTCACCAGATTACTTCCCCCCACCAAATCCGAGATCTTCGAGCCATGGGTCGATGACACGTGTCCTTTGACTCAACTCGTCCAAGATTTCAGCAACAGAAAGATCTTCCCCTCTGCTACGTGCCGGCTCACAACAGCAGTATGAAGAGTTCTCCCCCTCAATCAGGGCGCATCATCTACGCGCCTCCATCAGCAACCTCCACGTGGCGTCCCCACACCGGCGCATCCCACATGCGCGCATGAGCAGCCAGCCTGCAAATCTATAAATAGAAGGATCGTCTCCTTCACACACACACGGAATCCACAACGAACATACAAGGAATCATCAGAGAGGCAGATACAGACACTCAACGTCTTCCTCCTCTCAGCAAGCTCCAGCACCCAGAGTAATCCACACCTTCAGAGAACCGATAACCGTCGTCAGCCCGTCAACGGAGTCAACGCATTACCACTCGCTCCATTGGCACTAAGGACCCAGCTTAAACAAAAGTGTACTCCTAGGACTACATCTAAGTCCTACATTGTAACACTGTTCTGTTTGTATTAAAGTTTTCAATCAAACAATTTTAATGGCAAACAGGGCGAATCTTGCTTTGAGCAACGGTGATCTTTATCACCCCAGCAAGAACCTTTCCTCTTCTTCTTTCTTCTTTCTTCTTTCTTCTTTCTTCTCCTTCATCTGAGTTGTAACTCAGTTCTGTCCGTCTACAACTGCGATTGCAAGGAAGAACGTGAGATTTACTTTCTGATTATTGTTGCTTTTGTAATCAGATTCATATTATAGAGTTCCTCTTGGATCTCGAGAATAATCAGAAGGTGAACGTTTGTTGAACCTCTGATCTCGACATCTAGTCTACCATCTTTGATCAAGCCCCGGGACTAACAGAACTGGCGATTTGAAAGCCAATAATGAGGGATTTACTCCAGTGCAAGAATTTGCATGGTTTATTAGAGGGCGACAGAGTCAAGCCATTGGACAAATATGCTTATGACTGAAAATAATTGGATCAGAAGACCACCATTGGATTCATCAGACAATGACTAGATGATTCGATATTTTATCACATGTCCATAAAAAGTCCGATAAAAGACTTTTTTAATTGCAAAATTTTTAAAGCTTTACATTTATTGTAGTAATAGTCTCTATTTAGAATTGTTGTAATCTGTGTTTCATGCGTACTTTGTACGATTTTACGTAACCACGCAACAATAATATATAACCACATATCACAATATTTATTGTATACATTAAGCTTGATTGCTTGGTTGATATCTAAACTTGGATGCATGCGCATATGATCCTATGTGAAACTCGTTAATGTAGGAATGCATAGAGTCAAGAATTATGAATGAGTTATGAAAGATGATGTACGAATCAATAAAGTTACGAGTTATGAATTGTTGAAATTTCTTTAATTATTTTTTATTTTAAATCTGTAATAAAATTAAATAAATATTTTCGGCCTCCGGAAAAGTTGCACACGTAGTACTGTCCTAAAAGTTAATCTGGATCTATGTACAGACTTTGTCCGAATGCTCCTAGTGGTAAAATTTTCGTTCCATCGAAATCTTCTTGCCGCACACGACGTAGAGAGAGTGACCACCAACTTAGCATTGCCCAGAGCAAAAAGAGGACGAACAGAATGCTTCGGGAAGACGTAAATTTGGAAGAGAGTTTTTGTATATGAAAGTTTATGTGATCCGGGAAGAATGAGAAGGATATCAATATATAGGATGTTGTGTACGGACAAAAAATAAAGGGCATTAAAATGGATGTTACAAACATTCATACAAAATAAATGTGTAACATGTGGTTCAAAGAACGTGGACAAAATTCATCATCCAACCGTTACAGAAATTTAATGAATAGTAACGGTCAAAAATAAATGATGGACGGTAAAAAAGTTTTAGGGTCTCAGTACGAACCTGAAGAGAAAATCAAATCTGCATTTGGCGTCCGCAGATGTGGTCACGTACCCACACTCATTACGCAAGACGAACCGAGCCGAGCCGCGGCGACGCGTATGTGTGGCCCATGGACTATCCACACAATACTTTAATGAAACAAAAAGAGTCAAACTATTATATGCATTACTCATTCCCCTCTTCCAACCGACGTGGGACTAAAGATTGAGGGAAATGAGCTTTTGCTGCTTTGTGTGTAAGCAGAACACACACACAGAGCTAACATAAATAAGTTGTGAAAGAGTAGAAATATTGGAATGCATAGGGATTATGAAAGGTTATATAACACCAATATAAATGTGTGTGCTTCTATGTTTTTCTTTTTTTTTCTTTTTTTTTATTATGAGGAAAAAAAAAAATTTGTCACGATCATATCTACCGAAAACCCTCCCCCCCCCCCCCTTCTCTCTCTATCTATACTACTATATAATAAAAAAAATAAATTTACCGTGGAAGTTTTTATTCTAAAAACGTCCTCATCTATATTTACCAATTAAAATTATTTATTATATTAAATATAAATAGTTATGTATTTATGTATAGTAAAAATATTAAGTAGATTTTTTGCTCTTCCTAAGTATTAAAATATATAAATAACACACACACACACACTTATATATACCCTAGTCTAGTGGTAGTGGAATCTCCATGGAAGCGATTCCGAAAACTAATTATCATTTCATATATATATATATATATATATATATATATATATATATATATATATATATATATATATATATATATATATATACTGCAAATGACCTCTAGCCTAGTGGTTAAGAGAGATGCATGCGGCCCAAGTGGTCGGGAGTTCGAGCCCCAGTGGAGGCGAGTTCGCCACAAGTACCCATTGCTTCAAAAAAAAAAAAAAAAAAAAAAAAAAAAAAATATATATATATATATATATATACTAGTCATAACCCGTGTCCATAGGGTATGGTTCATTTAAGGTATTCCTCCTCAAAATCTTGGACCCCCAATTTTAAACGAACAATAATAATTATGAGGCCCCCATCAAAATATTAAATCCCAACCACTGCTGGATGTGAATTTTCTTTGGATTTTCCATAAAACTCCACTCTCAATAATGCTCATCCACAACCATTATGAGTGCAAACCCCACTCTTTGGATTCCCCATAAAATTCCACTCTCAATAATGTTCATTCCTCATAAAATTTCACTCTCATTAATGCTCATCCACAACCATTATGAGTGCAAACCCCACTCTTTGGATTCCCCATAAAATTCCACAACAGTTGATTTACCAAGATTAAATCCCAACCACTCTTTATCTTGGCACAGTCAGCCCTAGGATTCAAAAATCTGTGTTATATATATATATATATATATATATATATATATATATATATATATATATATATATAAAATGAAACTAGTTTTCTTTACGGCATTTAAATTTATTTCTTGAGAATTGGGAGAATAATCAAACTTTCTTTTTCTTTCTTTCAAATGCTTCATCCTTTGAACGTCTGACGTGCATTCCACATAAAATGTTGGAGGACTACAAGAGTTGCTGTCATGATAGAACAAATGACACATGCAATGGACTTATAATCCTACTGAGTCCAGTATTCCAGAACTCGTCAGCATTCTGCAGTTTGAAAAACTATACTCAGTGTCGCATTCTGCAGTTTGAAAAACTAGGTCCAAGAGTAAGTTTGACAAGATTTTGAACTTGGACAACATTTTGTACTTAGGACAATTTTTCAAATCCAACATGTAAATGACCTTTTAAGACTAGTCCATAACAAAGATGGAAGGACAATCAAAATAGGTTCAGGCTCGAAGAACCCAACGCCGGCACTGACTGTACTTAACCAATTGATTGTTCCATGCGAAGGCCAGTTTATTTCAGGTTGCAGTTGAAAAGTAAGCCAACTGAAGACCTTTGGGCACAGTTCATCAATTTTTCTTTGCTAATAAACTAGAGAATTTTATTCTAAGTTGGTGATCCAGGCAATTCAGTCACACTATATAAATACTTTTGTATATATTTTACTTTCATAAAGGCAAATTCTATAGGTATTTTACAATTTACTTCAGGATCATCCTTACTTCAGGACAGTCCCCAACTTGATATAATTTTTACTCAGAAGTCTTAATTTTACTTTAGGCTGTCCAACCCCCCTTTAAGACTGCCAACAATGTTGGCAGTCCTAACATAAAGTAGGACTGTTCACAAAGTTGGCAGTCCTACTTTATGTTATGACTGTCAATTTTGTTGACAGTCAAATCCAAACTATCCAAATTCGTTAGGACTTAGGACTGCCAACAAAGTCGGCAGTCCAAATTCAAATATGTGGACTGGTCTCAAGTAAAAATTTGGAATGACAAATTTGTAAATAAATTTTAAAAAAAAATTGGACTACCCTCAAGTAAAAGGTGCCTATAGAATTTGCCTTCATAAATTTGAGTCGTGCACAAGCATACATGAAGCCTCGGATTGCTCGAAAATTCGATGCAAACTTCGACGAAAACGGCTTGGTGAACATGGAATTTTATAGTTCGAACACCAGTTTTGGAAGACTGTTTCTAGTCGATCCATTGCCGAGTAAGGAAAACCCCCTAAACAGCCTCCTAGACAACATATAGGACTCCATAACCCATTTCGCAGAAGTCGATTTCATCGACTACGCGCCGAGAAATCGAATCCCAAAGTTTACCAAAAACCTGTTTTAAAAAAAATAAAATTCTTTCGATACGACGTGCGTCCCGCCAATCCGGACGACGTGGTCGCGAACCGAAAGTATTGAAAGGTGCGTATCGACTTCGTGGACGTGTGGGCTTTTACGGAATTCAAATTGGTCGCGTGTGCGCGACGAATTTGATGCGTATCCGTCGAAATTCACCCTATCGACCTCTGTGCAAATTTCTCAATTACTTTGTGCACATTCGTTAAATCGAGACGAAACTTGCGTCAATAGGACCGTATCATTTTTCTGGTCCTGCATGCCAAGTTTGGTCCGATTCTGAGACAGTTGATCGGATCGCCGTTTTGCAGGTCCCACGATCCGACTCAACGAACGATTTTGTGCACGGCCCGCCGGAATCCAACTTTGGACATGCGGTTGGGTTCGTATCATCAAAACAAATTCGTAGACATGTGATTTGACGACTTTAGAGACCATTGACTCTGACACGCTTTTCGGTGCAAAGCGGGTCCAACGACGGACACCGTTTTGACCCAAAATTACCGTTTTGCTCCTGTATCCAGAATTGGACTTAAGGACAGACAATTCTAGCTAATTTGACTATTCTAAAAACGTTGGTAATGTTTATTTCTGCATCCGGAGACTTCTGTATATGTTGACTGATTGTGGCTCATTGAGTGGTATAGTATTATCGGTTTCACCACCACAGGACCTCAGTCGAGTATATCTCTGATAGTTTTCATATTTGATTATCTCTATACTTCTTGTATTTAATATTGTTTTACATTGATATCATGTTGATTCTTGACACGCTTGTCACACGAGATAGTAGTTATGGATTCTTGCATGTTGTTCGTGACCAATATATTTTCGTGTTCGTGACCTGTTTGAATCCATGGGTACTAGCCGGGCGGAAAAGTACATTATTAGACATGTAAACATACCAAAAAATATCCTATAATGTCTATTCTTGAATAATAGCAGCTGCACACAACACGTGCAGGGTGCCGGATTTACCCCTTAGCCGTTTACATGTCGAAAGTGTATTTCAAATCACTTGTTAGATATAGTCTTGCTATATTACAGTTTCTTGTCATTGCTTGTCTTGTGTACCATATCTTCCTGCATTTACTCGTATGATTCCTTCCATAATTTTTTGTTTATCCCTTATCATGTATCTCAGTATTATTACAGATTTATGGATTTAGTTATTTATTGATTCTGTTGTGAGAATGTACTCGTTCCATTTCTGACTGGAAACAAATATTTTTTAGATTAGTTGTGCCTTTACTTAGCATTGGGAGATACGGGTGTACTTGCAGACGGAACCCTAGAAATAGATAGCAGTTGTATCATTTTCATTAATTGTGAGAACTTTGTATTTTCTTTAAATATAAATGTTATAAATGTTGTAATAAATTTAGAAATATGAATGAGCAATAAAGTTATTTTGGTGATTTTGAGCATCTTGGCCGTGACAGCGTTCTACCGCCTACTCTGCGGCGTAGGCTGGCTTGGACACGTCTCGTATCCGAAAAAACGGGTGCGGGTCGTGACAAATTTTTGTGGTGGCCCATGCAGGTCAGTTTTCGTAAATTGTGCGAACTCGTGGTAGTACCATATTAGTCGTACTACTGCGATCCTACGACTAGGAAATGCTCATTCACAACTAGGAGTAAATCATCAATTTTAAGAGAATGGTTAGGACTAGGAGTCCCTAATTTAAATTGACATTTGGGTAGTTAAGGTTGCTACATAGGTCTCACTAGATGACTTTCATAGAAGGATACACTATCGCATTTTGATTCGACGGTATTTTTAAGAAGAGTAAATTCGTAACCCTCTTTCCGAAAGTTTGGAAATATCCCTTTTATTTATTTGTTTGAATTAGAATGTGATTTTTAGAATCTTATAAATATTCAGTATAGAAGGCCTTAGTCACGGTTAAGTTTCGGAGTGCAAGATGTCCAAGAATTTTGGTACTGAGAGTGTGGTCGAGTGCCTTGACTAGTGTTCTAGCCATGGTAGAGGAGGCCGAGTTATAAGTGTGCACTAACTAAGAAAACCAAGTCAAATCGTGACATAACCCTAGGAATAATTTAATTATATATTATTAAGATTATTGGCTTTTAGAAGACCCGGTTGTTCCAAATTAGCCCGAACTCAACCCAAGTCTTGGTGGTCATGTAGTGCGACCAACATCGTCCATGTAGATATATAGATGTGTATATAGATTGGTAGTCCATCTCTAGTCTTGTGAATAATTTCTATAAATTATATATTGAATATAATATATGTATTATTGCTATTTAAATTTATATTTTACTTGAAAATATGATAACCTTCTCCTAGAATGATATGGTGGGATTTTTGGGATTTACTTTGGCTATACATATATACTTTTGTATAGATATATTCATAATAGATAGACATAGTGCTCTGTACATATTTTTTCTCGATCTTGAATATTAGAGAAATATAAATTCAAGTTTATATTTCTTTTGCCTTAGGTCATTTTCTCCCTAATCATGATCATTTGTACAACTCAATCTTATGTCTTTTCTAAACATCGCCATATCGTAAGTTCGTATCACTTATATTATTTTCCTTGGACTTAAGTAATTATTTTTTTAAAATAACTTCTCACTCAATTGTCTATTAATCTCGAGTTAAGTTTTCGGATTCAAAAGTTTTCTCTCAATCGTTGAATATTGAATATCCGTGAAGTAAGGATTATAAGATTTTACTTATTTTGACTTCGATCATTATCCTTCCTAATAAATTGTTTTTTTTTTCAAGAAGCTGATCTTATACCTGAAGAACAAATACTTATACTTTTTTTATCTTTATCAAATTGTATGGTATTTTAAACTCCTTTGATATTCTTAGGGATATAGTTGGAATAATTTTGATGACTTGCGATGACAAGACAGCAGCGAACTGTCGTCACTTATTTGAATTATCGAGACTGCGGGTTCACTACAGCCAGCAGCGTACTGGAGTGGCATGACCCCTAAGTAGAAATAATTTTAAGTAAGCGCGGGTGATCGAACATTATTAAAATTATGTCTTGGTCATCTTATTTCATCATTGAGTTGTTATGTCAAGATTAGATAAACTTGACAGGGCATTCGTTACCGCAACATAGCTTGAGTTGTGGAACCAAGGGTTTAATGCAGCTAGCTGTACACTGGCGAGGAATAAATTCTCGGTAAAATGACTTCGATTATGTTTACGAGTTTCGAATATCCTAGAGACTACGTCTTATTGGTATGTAACTATAAGTTTTCAAATTGATTTGTGCTTATTCCTAGTCACAAACTTCTCGATAAACCGGTAATTCTTCCTTCCTTTCTTATCCTTCTATTTTTCAGATTGCCATCTTTTAATATAATTTTGACTGGATTCCTAAACCTATCTAGCTTTTGATTCTAAACTCGTGCCTAAATAATTATGGATCATGTAACACCCACTTTTCTAAAATGAGGGTAATTTTGAACTTGTATAATTTTGATTAATCAATAATAAGATTTAACTCATGTTATGATTTTTAGTGATTTTTAATTAATTTAAACTATTTAAATATTGAAATATGATTTTGATGGTTAACTAGTGTAACCCTAGAATTGCTAAGCCTAGAGACAAACCATGACCATGGGCGCCTAGTCATGTGATTAGAATGTCATATTACTACTTTTTAGCCTAAGAGTATTTTTGGTCATTTTGACAATTTTGTGAAATTGAAAATTGTATTAATTAAATATGTGCTAATTGTTTAGTTGAGACTTGGCCTAGAATCTTAGCCTAATCTAGATTAGCCTTGAGCTTAGAATCTTGATTAGGATAACCTAGTAAATGACAAGATTAACAATATCTAGATATTTCTAAGTAGGATATTTACCCCTTAGGATATTTGTGAAAAAAAAGTCTTAGGACTAATTAAACCAGTAGGAAGACTTGAAATTGGGTGGACAAGCCCTAGCCACTCATCTACATCTAAAATGTAACCCTAATGAATCTAATGGCAGCCACTATAGGTAGGTTAGCCTCCCTTCCTTTCATTTCATTCTATCTTGTCTCTTTTCCTTCACAAAGTGTTCTTCCCCAAATTAGAGAGCTTTCCTCTTTGATTTGATCTCCAAATCCTTACATCCCTCCACCAAAACTTCCATCCAACCTTCTCATACTACCAAGGGAGGGTGCTAGCAAAGATTTGGAGCAAAGTACAAGGAGAAGTGTCCTTTTTGGAAGATCTTCGTGTCGGAGCCGTGTCCTTGAGAGTATCATTGGGATTCCACTCCCAATAGGTAAAACCAACCCTCTAAATTGATTTTCAATGCATATTAGCTAGTTTTGAATCCATAGGATCCACCCCCATGCATGTACCCTATTTAGATTCATATTTGAGGCCATTTGGAGCTCTTTTGAGGATTTTAGATATGTGTCTTGTATCCTACTTGATAGATCCCAAATTAGGACACCCCATGTGTATGTATGTATGTATGATAATAGTTTAAATAGATATTTAAATTCAGTTTTAGAATGGTTAGAGAGTGGATTGATCTTAGTTAGGATGGTTAGAATGAGTTTCATTTGGATACCTATGTTGGTATCCAAGTATATTGGCCTACATATATTTCTTTTGTCCAAAATAACTCAAATTCGTCATAATATTCATCCATATTTTTATTAACCAAAACAACTTGCAAATGTCATAACTTTTAGCTTAGAACTCCGATTAATCTTCCATTTTTTTTAAAAAAATCGTATCGAAGTAAGCTTTCCAAATATATATTTTAATAAGCCAAAATCCTTCTAGAACTTTCTGTAAAATTATTTGAGTGTCAGCTGTCCGAAAGACAAACACGTTTCGGTGTTTTCGCGATTTCGGGAGCTTCCGGACACGAAAATGTGATCCGTTTGAAGTTTCGGAAAGCTAACATGAAGGGATACGACATACTTTAATCCTAGAATTTAGTGAAGACCCAATTGGTACATTATTGATTTTAAGTAGAAGAGTGACTATATGACATAGGCATTTTGTGTAACCTATGAGCCTATGTAGTATGGATATTAAATGAATGTAGAGTATGTAATGTATGATATGTTAGATGAGTGAAATAACATATATATATATATATATGATATGTATCATTTTTACATTAATGTATATATATGGTTGAATGCAAGCATGTAGGAATGCAATCAATGTAATGTATGTAAGCAATGCATAAATGCATGAATGAAAGAATGTTATACAATGTATGCATGAAAGTATATAATGAATGCTAGATATGAATACAAGGTGTACATGTAATGATGGATATGAATGCATAATGTAATGCAATATATAATGATAGCATGTATGGTAATGTAGAATATATGATGCAAGCATGTATATGTCCACTATTTTCCCTCTTCCTTACATTTTTCCTTCCCTTCCCTTTCCATTTCAGTTTTCTCTCTTTTTTTCCCTCTTCTATTTTTACATGTTGTATACAATGTATATAATATATAGATGCATGTAAGTATATAATATGCATGAATGACATTTATGTAATGAAAATAAGTACATGTATGCAACTTAATGATATGTGAATGGATATAATGCATGAACTGAAGTATGCATGTATATGAGATATGAATGAATGATATATATATGTGTTAATATAATGTAATGTATGTATTCACATATATTTTGTGTTAAATATATGAGTTTGTATGCATATATTATATGTATGCATGTACGTAGGAATTATTGTAATATAATGTAGAGTATGCATATATGAATATAATGTATGCAAGTATATAATTTATTCAAATATGTATGTATGTATCTATATATGTATGTATAGGTGCATGAATGAATGCAAGTATGCATATATGATATGTATGTAGGCATGTATGCAATGTATGTATATATACATGATATGTATGTATGCATATATGCAATGTAAGTATATATGTATCCATTTTTATAAACTGAGTTAACCTATAACCTTTTACACACATGCATTCATACACCCTTTGACACCATGTATCCCATGTCACATACACCTACCTATCACTAAATCTGAGAACATTAACACATATCCTTTCACACACATGCCACACACACACACACACTCACTTACATTTTTACCTCTCATTCTCTCTCTCTCTCTCTCTCTCTCTCTCTCTATATATATATATATATATATATATATAGCTTTCCTATATATATCTATGTATATGAATATGTGAATGTGAATAATATATATACATTATATGACTAAGTTTGTGTGCCTTGTTAGCTTATGGTTTAGTTTTGTGCTTGGTTTAGCAAGTGACTTAGGCTATGAGTTAGTAGCTATCTTGGATACTTGATTTGCATAGACTTAGTTTGTTTAGACCTAGAATTGGCTAACCTAGACTAGTTGACCATTGTTGATCCAACCCTAGCTAGTTTGACCACAGTTGACTAAAGTTGACCTAGTTTGACTTTATAGTTGACTAGAGTTGACTTTGATCTAGATTGACTTAGACTCATGTAGATTGTATTATAATTTCAATTACCATATAAATTGAACTCTTTATAACCTGTGTTGCTCTAACTAGGACTCTATGACTCCAGTTGGTCATCTTTTCATATCAGTTGTTCAGGGTATCAGGCGAGTACATTCTCTGACCGTTTTATACTTGCTAGAACTTATATTCCTGCTCTAGATTACTTTACTTGATGCTGTCACGTTGGTAACACGGATTGGTACTATATGGATCTTTTCATGAGATGTTATACCCCTCGGGAGCATCAGATACTTTATGTCATGTGTGTTTCACTTACATCATGTATCTCCATGCTTTTACTATTCATGTATACTTTTGTGATTCATGTACTCTGTTCACAGAGCCCTCATGAATCAATTTCACGTGCTCTCATTTACGGAACAGTGAGATCATGAATCTTAATATAACTTGTCTGTATCCTTGTGTATTGATTGGGGATGGAGGAGTAGAAGTAGTCATGTGAATAATCCCAAGTAGTGTAATCATGAATCAATTTCGTAGTGTAATCATGAATCAGTCCCTAGCCATTCACATGTCTATCGTGTACTCTGATTCACTAGTCACTTACAGTTTTTTACTTATAGTAGATATTTCCATTACAGTTATCTCTTTTACTTCATGTATATTTCTTCAGTTATTCATGTATCTTACTCTATTGCATATTTATTATCTTTTGACATGATATGAATTGCGTGAGATGTATTGTTCCCGTTCCTATCCTGTCTGGACCTGTTGATAAATTTTACAGATAGCTTGGAGGTTACCTGCTAGCCTAGAGGAGACACAATAGAGGTTGGAGTAGATGGCTATGAGTTTTTCTTGTTTTCTTTTCAGTTGTCTTGAGTTGCATTTATTTTATGATGTTTGAGTTGGTGTTGATAATACCGAGATTTATTTCTCTTTGTTGTACTTCTCTTGTGGATTCATAGTTATCTTATCGTGCTACTTCTAGTTTTGGTGATTGAGTTGTATCCAGCAGTGATTGTCCTCCGTACGGAGAGTATATCATATTGTATTTAGTTTTAATTGTGACCTAGAACAGCATTCTACCGCCGACACTGCGACGTAGGCTGGACGTACCCACTTCTCGTGCCCTACACTGGGTACGGGTCGTGATACGTTTTTAGTGGTGGCCCATGCATGTCGAGATTCGCATTTGTGCGAAGTCGTGGTAGTATGACGATTAGTTGTACAGCTGCGCACCTGCGATTAGATATAAGGAATAGGTGTTAGAATGAGAGGATACTCAATCACTGTTAGAATTTCTTGAGAGATTCTTGGGACGACCCTTGAGAATCTTATTTTAACTTCGATTTGAAATCTTTTTTTCCTTTATTTGATTCACCCTTCCTGTTATTGAATTTGATTTTTGATGGATTATTGTTGAATTTTTGTCATGCCCCAGTTCCAAAATATATAGGAACCTGAGCGCGACTATGCCAGTAATGATCATCTACATCTCAATCCACAGTAATGAAATGAATACCAAGAATGAACATAATATACTAAAGTTGGCCATCCAGTAATATACATGTTCGAACAAGCTCGAGAAGGAATAAGCTTGGTAATAATAGGCTACATAGCAGTACGAAGCAAATATAGGTGAGGATATAAGCTGAAAAGAGTAAATGGAAATAGCCAGAACACAAATATAAATATATACCTGAGGCCTCGGTGCATCATGCAGCACCTGCCCAGCTACTCTGTACTAACTGCTCAAGAAATATCTGGAGAGATCACCAGGTCCTCAGAGGGACGTAATAAGATACAAAAATACATGCCATAATGTGAACTGAATATAAATGGACAACCTGAATCATAACCTAGCCCAATATCCCGTCATCGATCAATAAACCATACCACTGACCAATCCTGATCAGTGGAAGGCATACCAGTCATGATAAGACATTGTTCCATAATACGGTCCGACATGGGTATACGAACTAACCAATCTATGTGAATGCATGTTGAAGACAACTTTGGAACGTATGGGTAGGTGAATAATAATTTCGTCGAAGCACAGGCCGACGTCGGATCACGATCCGAAGGATTTGCGTCAGAACACGGGCCGAGCGTAGGATCACAAGCCGAGTAGCTCAATACTAGCGTACCTCCCGACCGAACCTAGCGTGCAGCTAGTGGCCGCTGTCGGATATATCCACTAGTAAGGGCCCATGCCCATAACCTGGCCACCACTGAGGCTAACATAAAATAATGTAACTGTCTGTCCCATATGCCTGCTGGTTGTCTTTTCCGTCCCAGGAAATTTACAAGTCGTATCCACGACTCAGACAATCCATATCTCAATGCGAGTCTCTAATCTAGACACCATCTAACTCTATATGTACCGACACACGAACCGCTCGTACCGATGATCAGTCGAATACGAAAGTTCATGCCAACACAATGACTATCACTCAAGGTGCCGTGTGATGTCTCATGGCAAGTTATGAAGTTATCTGGGATAACTTCACCATGTCGGGTATGTCTACTAACTCTAAGTCACACACGCACACACCCATAACAACGACGCCAACATCGGTAACACCAAAGTCATCCTTGGATACACACTACCATTGTCATCAACTAACAGTACAAGGATAGTTATGAGTAATGTAAACAGTACAAGTATGGCAAGGTATCTTGCCTGGGGTGAAGCAATAAGCCGATGATATCCTGCAGACAAATCGTCAAGTCCAAGAAAGGTAGCAACATAGGGTCTCCACGAACGTTGTCAGATGCTGAAACAAACATCACCAACGTTCACAGAATAAGTAAAATAGCTAGAATAGACTATCTATAAGTCCAATTCTGGACACAGGAGCAAAATGGTAATTCGAATCAAGATGCGGTCCACCGTTGGACCCACCTTGCATCAAAAAATGTGTCGATATCAAGGTCAACAGAATCTAGCAAACTATGTTTACGAGTCCAAAATGACGATACGAACCCAACGGTATGTCTAGAAGTGGATTTCGGTGAGCCGATCTCAAAGTGACCCATTGATATTTGTACGAAAATGCGTGTCGAAGTCCAAGTCCACTAAATCTAGCAAAGTATATGTCAACGAGTCCAAAATCATGATACGAATCCAACGGTATGTCCAGAAGTTGATTCCGATGAGCCGATCTCAAAATAATCCGTTGACCCGGACAGTAGAATCTGGTTTGCACGAAAATGCGTGCCAGAGTCCAAGTTCACTAAATCTAGCAAAGTATATGTCAACGAGTCCAGAATGACGATACGAACCCAATGGTATGTCCAGAAGTGGATTCCGATGAGCCGATCTTAAAATAACCTGTTGACTCGGACAGTAGGGCTCACCTTGTACCGAAATACGTATAAGGGCCCACGTCATCCAAATCAAGCAAAATTTATATGAATTTGTGCCAGAACGATGCCATGAGTCTACTGGTGATCAGAATTAAAATCCGGAGTCCCGGGTTCAAAATTGGGATTTTACAACTTGGAAATTACGAATTCGGACGGCCAACTTTGGCGTCGAATTCAACCAATCAAACGTGCTCACAATGAAACGAAACTTAAGAAGCAAGAAGAGGGTTATATCAGCTGTGAACAGGAACTGGTAGTACGCCAAACGGAGCTGCGATGGCGGAGATACGAGCCGACGAAGTTGGCTCCGCAAAACTGTCCAAAAATTATACAATTTAAACGGTCAACTTTGTGGCCGATTTTGATGCATCAAACGACGAAATTAACTGGTGAAACTTGAGGGGAGTGAAGAGCTATATACCAAAATTGTAACGGAGGAAGGAATACGGTGATCCAAAGGTCAGATTGCCCAGAAAACATGTACGAATTTGTGCGACGAGGCACACATTCAGAGTTCAAACCCGTGCGTGTCACGATGGGATTCCGTGCGAAACGCACGAATAGCCCATGTCGTGCATCGGAGACGATGGAGGCGGCAAGGGGGACTTCGTACGAGGTTCGTGCACGGTCGGAGGGGCTCGCCGACGGCGGCTGCTGGCCGCGGCGGCGCACGCGCACGCAAGACTGCTGCTGCAGCGCTACGTGCAGCTACTGCTACTGCCGTGGCTTACGGCTGCTGCTCGTGTAGCTACTACTACTATGGGCTGCCCTGCTCGGCCACGGGTGGCCGAGCTCCGGCCAGGGAAGGGGAAGGAGGAGGCCGAAGAGGAGAGGAGAATGAGATGGAGAGGGAGGCGACGGTGGAGATGATGTTAATGGCAGTGGTGGTGGTGAGCTTGATGATGATGATGGTGGTTGTAGTGTGGGTGATGGTAGGGATGGCTGTGATGAAAATGAAGAGGGGAGAGGAAGCCGTCGGTTTACAAGGGGTAGAGGGAGCCATTGAGTAGAGAGAGGAGAGAGGGGGAGTGAAGAAGAAGTGTGGTGGTAGTTGTGTGTGTTTTAAACTATGGAGAGAGAGAGAGAAGTGATGTGTTTGTTTGTTTATTATGTGAAAGAGAGAGAGAGAGAAAAGGTGCTGGTGAAGGGGGAAATGTTTGTGTGGTCGGCCACATGGGGGTGTTGTGCTGGTATGGAGTGTGTGTGTATGTGTTAATGGAAAGAGAGATAGAGAATATATATATATATATATATATATATATATATATATATATATATATATATATATATAATGGAGAGAGAGGGAGAAAGAGATATTTATATAAAATAGGGATATTTGTGAGTGGGAAAAAAGGAAAAGTATACCAGTTGGTTTATGGGCAGTCATGAGAGGGTCACACCAAATTGGGTTGGGTGTTGGGTCAAGTTTGGACAAGCTTGGGCTAGGGTTTGATCAACATAACAAATTTAAACCATTTAAAATCATGGAGGAAGTGGGAGCACAAGGGAGATCAACTTGGTGGCACGCAAGTGGCACGTGCATAGTAGGCTCAAAACAGGCCAGTACCATATATTGGGTCGAGCGGATTGGATCGATGTCGGGCCCGAAAATTAAGTTGAAAGTAAATATGACTCAGTGGGGTAAATCGAGATTGGGTCAAATGCCCAAAAAGTTGTGCGAAGCAAATGAAGCACAAAAATGGTGTGTCTGAGTGGGACACGAAGGTCATGGACGAAGAGTGTCTCGAATAGATCATATATAATAAGTTGGTTTGGAAAAAATGACTAGTCTTGTGCTCCTAATTTGAAAGTCACGGTAACGTGTCGATAATGATCAAAAATAAAAGTAGAAATTTAATAAAATGATACATTGGCCTAAATTGACCCGAAAGTCCTGTGATACAAATAGAGCACAAGGGAACAAGTTTGAGTGGGACATGATATATCAACATGAAGGTAAACTTGTCTAGATCAAAACTCATGAAGGACGTTTCGAGATACTGACATCTCTTGCGCTCCAAAAATCAAAGTCATGAAGAGGTGTATTAATATTAAAATAATTATAATTAAGATATCTATTGAAAATAATTACTTTAATAAAATTTAAAATAATCCCTAAAATCCAGAGGGCTTACAATTTTGAATCTTGATGTTAGTTGTTGAATTTGAGTTTATATATATATATATATATATATATATATATATATATATATATATATATATATATATATACACACATCTTTTTGGAATTAAGGTATAACATGATAACATACTTGATATGGACAGTGAGAAAGGTAAAAGTCTACTTTATTTATGGAGTTTAGAATTTATCGCAGTCATATTTGCTAGCATGACAATGACGTAGAACCTGATTTAGATATACTTATCCTAGTTATGAGATTTTCTTGCAGCCATACCGGGTGGCGTGATAAAAATTCTAGATAACATGAATTTAGGGCGTATACTTTCGTTATGGACTCTATTGTTTATTGCAACTATATTTACTGGCGTGGCAAAATTCTGACCACATAATTTCAGGAAGACGTGTATGGTATAGATTTTATCTTAAATGGGTTCATTTCTTTTTAACAATTGATGAAGAACAGATTTTATCATTATTTCTTTCTTGCCATTATTTTTTGTATTACTATTTTTAAAAAAATAAAAAAATAAAAATAAAAATAAAAAATAAAACTGTCCTGATTGCATCAATCACTTGTCTCGTATTTAATTCTATCAGCTATACTTTGAAACCCTTGAATCTCCATATCTTTTCACCTTCGAAAGGTCGAGGAAGTAACGTAAATCATCTAACTCGGAAAAGACTTAATTTGTTATCTTGTGATAGTCTTGCTAGGGGTATAATATGATGGACCTTGATATAGGTTTGGGATAAAGTTAAGACTGAATTTGAGGATGAAATCAAGAGAGTTATATTATCAATTTAGGAACAATCATACTTAGAGAAATCTTTTGGGTATGAATAATTTATAGATGTATTTCATAACTGATGAGGATATTCGAGGTCAACTTAGTTTCGAGAACTTGGATAAATTTTGGTTTTTGATTCTTGAGACGTTACACTTTAAGGCTATGATGTTAAATTTAGGAATTTAGTAATAGAGAAGAGATTTTAACTATATGCAATGATGATACGAAATTGAATAAGATATTGTAAGAAATGACTAGAAACAGAAAGAACGCAAGGATTTTGAGTTATATAAAATATAGAGATTTTGTGACAATTTTAAATTTTAGGAGAATAATATTGAAGGTGTACGTTGAAGGAAATATGAAGGTTGAATTTATAATAAGAATAAGTTTTGTAAGGCCTAGTGGGTTTAGATTTAAATAATACAAGAAGAGTAAATTGAATAAGTTCAAGGATTACATAAAACTTGATTTAGAGGCTTCGGATCCAATTCAGGACAAGGTAGAAGAATTTAGATTTATGATGATTAAGTGGTCAGTTTTGATTCCTAGTAAGAAGGGTATGCTTCATGAATAATATTTCGGAACTTAGAAATTTAGCCTATGGTGATCATGGCAAGGCCAAATCTTTATGACGGAAGGATATAATTTTGATGGTAGTCATATAAAGGTTAATTTTTATATTGGGACTTGTGAGATAAAAATATGATTGACAAATGATAAACTTGATAGTATCAGAGAGAGATGATTAACTTGACTTTCCTATGAAATCTTTTCTCTTGTTTTTCCTTTAAAAGGAGATATTTGACTTATTCCATATTTTTGAATCACGCTTTAAAAGTTTTCAATATCATTGAATCCTAGCTCCCTTAATCACGACCAATCGACTTGATCATCTTTTCTTATCATATTAATATCTTGGGTCATACTCAATTGAATTAAATTTAATTGTGACATGAATCTCCATCCTTGTATGCTCGTGCTCAGACTTCGATGACCTTGTCCTCCATATTGTCCAAATCATGATTACCCAGAATTGATCAACTTAGATCGTATCGAGACTAAATTTTTTAATATATATTGTGATTGGATTTCAATGCTATTGACTTTCGTTCTTTAAAGTTTTGAGTTTGATTTTTCTTTGAATAGTACCCCTTTATAGATAATTACTAGTTATCTTTATTTTATTTTTGATAATTACCAGTTTTCATATAGGATGGTAGACTGCCTTACAGCCTTGATGATTTGTTGTTTCTGTAACTTTTCCAGTTTAGCACCCCAGATTGCTTGTATATTTTGATACCCTATGACCGTTTTGGTTTAGCATGACTAGTATACCTAGATGAGACTTTCAACTGCCACCGTATGCCATGACCATGTATGCCATTCTTTTAAATTGTATGATTTAGGTAAGTTCTGAGACCATTATTGTTGGAGACGAGACTCTAGAAAAAGTACGACCATCTTAATTTCGAGGACAAAATTCTTCTAAGGAGGGTAGACTTGTAACACCCACTTTTCTAAAATGAGAATAATTTTTAACTTTGATAATTTTGATTAATCAATAATAAGATTTAACTCATGTTATAATTTTTAGTAATTTTTAATTAATTTAAACTATTTAAATATTAAAATATAATTTTGATGGTTAACTAGTGTAACCCAAGAATTGCTAAGCCTAGAGACTAACCATGACCATGGGAGCCTATTCATGTGATTAGAATGTCATATTACTACTTTTTAGCCTAAGGGTATTTTCGATCATTTTGACAATTTTGTGAAATTGTAAATTGTATTAATTAAATATGTGTTAATTGTTTAGTTGAGACTTGACCTAGAATCTTAGCCTAATCTAGATTAGTCTTGAGCTTAGAATCTTGATTAGGATAACATGGTAAATGACAAGATTAACAATATCTAGATATTTCTAAGTAGGATATATACCCCTTAGGATATTTGTGAAAAAGAAAGTCTTAGGACTAATTGAACCAATAGGAAGACTTGAAATTGGGTGGACAAGCCTTAGCCACTTATTTACATCTAAAACCTAACCCTAATTCATCTAATGGCAGTCACTATAGATAGGTTAGCCTCCCTTCCTTTCATTTCATTCCATCTTGCCTCTTTTCCTTCCTAAAGTGTTCTTCCCCAAATTAGATAGCTTCACTCTTTGATTTGATCTCCAAATCCTTACATCCCTCCACCAAAACTTTCATCCAACCTTCTCATACTACCAAGGGAGGGTGCTAGCAAAGATTTAGAGCAAAGTGCAAGAAGGAGTGTCCTTTTTGGAAGATCTTCGTGTCGGAGCCGTGTCCTTGAGAGTATCATTGGGATTCCACTCCCAATAGGTAAACCCAACCCTCTAAATTAATTTTCTATGCATATTACTTAGTTTTGAATCCATAGGATCCACCCCCATGCATGTACCCCATTTAGATTCAAATTTGAGGCCATTTGGAGCTCTCTTGAGGATTTTAGATATGTGTCTTGTGTCCTACTTAATAGATCCCAAATTAGGACACCCCATGTGTATGTATGTATGATAATAGTTTAAATAGATATTTAAATTCAGTTTTAGAATGGTTAAAGAGTGGATTGATCTTAGTTAGGATGGTTAGAATGAGTTTCATTTGGATACCTATGTTGGTATCCAAGTATCTTGGCCTACATGTGTTTCTTTTGTCCAAAATAACTCAAATTCGTCATAATATTCATCCACGCTTTTATTAACCAAAGCAACTTACAAGTGTCATAACTTTTAGCTTAGAAGTCTGATTAATTCCCCATTTTTTTAAAAGAACCGTATCGAAGTTTTCTTTCCAAATATATATTTTAATAAGCCAAAATCCTTCTGGAACTTTCTGTAAAACTATTTGAGTGTCAGCTATCCGAAAGACAAACGCATTTCGGTATTTTCACGATTCCGGGAGCTTCCGGACACGAAAATGCGATCCGTTTAAAGTTTCGGAAAGCTAACATGAAAGGCTACGACATACTTTAATCCTAAAATTTAGTGAAGGCCCAATTGGTACATTATTGATTTTAAGTAGAAGAGTGACTATACCACATAGGCATTTTGTGTAACCTATGAGCCTATGTAGTATGGATATTAAATGAATGTAGTGTATGTAATGCATGATATGTTAGATGAATAAAATGATATATATATGATATGTATCATTTTTTACATTAATGTATATATATGGTTGAATGCAAGCATGTAGGAATGCAATCAATGTAATGTATGTAAGCAATGCATAAATGCATGAATGAAAGAATGATATACAATGTATGCATGAAAGTATATAATAAATGCTAGATATGAATACAAGGTATACATGTAATGATAGATATGAATGCATAATGTATACATAATGTATACATAATGTAATATAATATATAATGATAGCATGTATGGTAATGTAGAATATATGATGCAAGCATGTATATGTCCACTGTTTTTCCTTTTTCTTACATTTTTCCTTCCCTTCCCTTTCTATTTCAGTTTTTTCCCCTTTTTTTTCCTCTTCTATTTTTACATGTTGTATACAATGTATATAATGTATAGATGCATGTAAGTATGTAATATGTATGAATGACATGTATATAATAAAAATAAGTATATGCATGCAACTTAATGATATGTGAATGGATATAATGCATGAACAGAAGTATACATGTATATGGAATATGAATGAATGATATATATATATATATATATATATATATATATATATATATATATATATATATATATATATATATATATATATATATATATATATATATGTGTTAAGGTAATGTAATGTATGTATTCACATATATTTTAAGTTCAATATATGACTTTGTATGCATATATTATATGTATGCATGTACGCAGGAATAAATGTAATATAATGTAGAGTATGCATATATGAATATAATGTATGCAAGTATATATGTATTCAAATATGTATGTATGCATCTATGTATGTATGTATAGGTGCATGAATGAATGCAAGTATGCATATATGATATGTATGTAGGCATGTATGCAATGTTTGTATGTATACATGATATGTATGTATGCATGTATGCAATGTAAGTATGTATGTATGTATTTCTATAAACTGAGTTAACCTATAATCTTTTACACACATGCATTCATACACCCTTTGACACCATGTATCCCATGTCACATACACCCACCTATCACTAAATCTGAGAACATTAATACATATCTTTTCACACACATGCCAAACACAAACACACACACACTCACTTACTCTTTTACCTCTCCTTATATATATATATATATATATATATATATATATATATATATATATATATATATATATATATATATATATATATATATATATGTATGTGCCTATATATATAGCTTTCCTATATATATATATCTATGTATATGAATATGTGAATGTGAATAATATATATACATTATATGACTAAGTTTGTGTGCCTTGTTAGCTTATGGTTTAGTTTTGTGCTTGGTTTAGCAAGTGACTTAGGCTATGAGTTAGTAGCTATCTTGGATAGTTGATTTGCATAGACTTAGTTTGTTTAGACCTAGAATTGGCTAACCTAGACTAGTTGGCCATTGTTGACCCAACCCTAGCTAGTTTGACCACAGTTGACTAGAGTTGACCTAGTTTGACTTTATGTTGACTAGAGTTGACCAAGAGTTGACTTTGACCTAGATTGACTTAGACTCATGTAGATTGTATTATAATTTTAACTACCATATAAATTGAACTCTTTATAACCTGTGTTGCTCTAACTAGGACTCTGTGACTCCAGTTGACCATCTTTTCATATCAGTTGTTCAGGGTATCAGGCGAGTACATTCTCTGACCGTTTCATACTTGCTAGAACTTATATTCTTGCTTTAGATTACTTTACTTGATGCTGTCACGTTGGTAACACGGATTGGTACTATATGGATCTTTTCATGAGATGTTATCCCCCTCGGGAGCATTAGATACTTCATGTCATGTGTGTTTCACTTACATCATGTATCTCATACTTTTACTATTCATGTATACTCTTGTGATTCATGTACTCTCATATTCACAGAGCCCTCATGAATCAATTTTAAGTGCTCTCATTTATGAGGTAGTGAGATCATGAATCTTAACATAACTTGTCTGGATCCTTGTGTATTGATTGGGGATGGAGGAGTAGAAATAGTCATGTGAACAATCCCAAGTAGTGTAATCATGAATCAATTCCGTAGTGTAATCATGAATCAGTCTCCATCCATTCACATGTCTATCTTGTACTCTAATTCATTAATCACTTACAGTTCTTTACTTATAGTATATATTTCTATTACAGTTATCTCTTTTACTTCATGTACATTCCTTCAGTTATTCATGTATCTTACTCTATTGCATGTTTATTATCTTCTGACATGATATGAACTGTGTGAGATGTATTGTGCTCGTTCCTCTCCTAACTGGACCTGTTGATAAATTTTACAGATAGCTTGGAGGTTACCTGCTAGCCTAGAGAAGACACAATAGAGGTTGGAGTAGATGGCTAGAGTTTTTCTTATTTTATTTTTAGTTGTCTAGAGTTGTATTTATTTTATGCTTGTTTGAGTTGGTGTTGATAACACCGAGATTTATTTCTCTCTGTTGTACTTCTCTTGTGGATTCATAGTTATCTTATCATGCTACTTCTAGTTTTGGTGATTGAGTTGTATCCTGCTATGATTGTCCTCCGTACGGAGAGTATATCTGTTTGCAAAAACAAAAGTTGATCTTTATTTCAATAAACTTTGTAAGAGAAGATTACAAGAATTCTGGGAAAGTACAACTATAGAAATTCGATCAGAAGATGATCGCTTTATCCCTTGGACGATGTGAACTTTGAAGACGGTAGCCTCTGAAGTTGAAGGCAAAAGCCTCTGAAGAATGCAGCAGCACTTTGGCAAGAAATCCTGATCTCTGAATGCGTATGTGATCCCCCCTAGGAAAGACTTAAAACTCTATTTATAGAGTTCTGGAAATAACTACTTTGTAGTTATTCTGGACTGCACAAGTTGGATTGCGCTGCATTGGACTGCGCACGCGTCAGATTGCGCTGGCAGTTACTTGATCGTGGGCCAACTGTCTTGGACACATGGCATCATTTGATTGAATTGCGCATGATCGTATACAGACAGTTGCCACATGATAAGCAATTGATGGCATGAAGGCCACGTGTACATTTATCAGTTGTCTTGATGAAGTGCCCTGACTTTGGATTGCGCTGAGATGGACCGCGCTGGGATGGACCACGCTGGCATGGACTGTGCTGTAGGCCGATTGTGCTGTATGTACAGCTGTCCTTGAGCGTTGTGCTGCACGATAAACGAACAGTTTCCTCGTTCTCCGTGCTGTCAGCTGTCAGAAGATTTGATTCTCTGTCAGGTAATGATGACGAAGCCACGTCAGCATGCGCACTTGGATGAGTGCGCAGTTCAGCCTGCACAATCGAATGGTTGCGCAATCTGTCTTCTGTGCAGTTCACTTGAAGGATGTATAATTTGATTTTGATGATTTTGTTGATGGGTGCGACTTGATTTTTAGGACCTACAAGACCCCCTTCAAAGTTTTCGAAGTTTGAAAATAGTCAAAGCTTCGAAATACTTTGAATTTTGATTTGAAAATCAAGTTGCACATATGATGACCTGTCTGCGCAATCGGATGAATTAGCTCCTATTTATCCGGCACAATCTGAGGAATCTGTTCATTCTCGAAAACTATAAATAGTTCCCTTTCTCTTCTCTGTCATTCTTTACTTGCTTTCGAACTTTCAAAAGAGAAGACTGCCTGAGCTTTCTTGATTCTCCTTCGTCTTCTTTATCGATCTCCATGGCTCCAAAGCGATCCGCTGCTGAGAAAGGGAAGGCCCCAGCCGAGTCCTCGACTCGTGTTGCGTCGCGTCCTTCACGTCATAAGGTGGCTCACCCAGCACTACAAGGTAGACATCCAATCGAAAAACCCTTTTTAGGGTTCTTCGCCATTGCTCCACCTTAAAACCGATCTCTTTTTAGAGATTTGGTTTCGTTGCGCCACCCTGTTTAGGATTTCGGTTGCACAAAACCAATAATCTTCATTTTTATGAAGATTGTTTTCTTGCGCAATCAGTTAGAACGCGCGGGCAAAAGTCAGCGCAGTCTGCTGATTTGCGCAAGGCTATCCAGCACAAACTGATACTTTGCGCAAGTTATTCAGCGCAATCTGATGGCTTGCGCAAGTGGATGAGTTGGCGCCACTGGATAGTTTGTGCATAGAAGCTATTGTTGCACAATCTGATGGTTGCGCAATCTGATGCTTGCACAATCAGATGCTTGCATAATCTGATGCTTGTGCAATCTGCTGACAGAATATTTGATTTGACTTGTACTGAATTCTGCTTTTTCTGTTTGATGCAGTTAACATCAGAGAGGATCCTGAATATGAAATATTTGCAGGGTCCCTTGCTGAACCGGAATTCAAAGAAGACTTATCCCATATGCTCTTCCCACAATATGCCCTTCCATCCTCTCGCCAAGCTATCCTGATAGCTCAGGATAATGAGACTTTGTTAAGTTTGATGAATGGGCAACCCTTGCAGTCTGCTGACGCCATCACCCACAAGAAGCCCATGTTCCTATTTGGTGAAGCCATCGACAAGAGTTCTCAACCTAGACCCCGTGTTGAGTCGAGAACTTTCCAAAGGAAGGAGAAACTGATCCAGTTACCAGACATAGCTAGATGCCTCCCTCTAGCACGATATGCTCATGCAAGCCATCCCAGGAGGATGGACTGGGACATTACTTCCCTTCAACATGCACGGACAGGAAAGATCTGTGTCAAGAAAGGTCCAAATAATAGAGACATGTTCTATAGATCTTCTGAGCGACACAGTACTTTACTAAGAGGGTTGAAGCCAGGCTGTATCCCTCCTGAGAACTCGTCTTTGTTGCTGCCGGTAAGGACACCAATATTTGCCAATGAGTATGCCAAGGCTGAAGGCAGATATCCGGATAAGGACATCCGGCTGACAGGTCTGGTAAACCCGGATAACAGGAGGTGGAACTGCACAGCCAACTGGGTATTGGCTCAGTTTGAAGATAAATTTAAAGAGATTGAGCTTTATAATGCGGTATATGCTACCGTGTATGGCTTCCACCCAAACCCTCATCTGTTTTTAGCCCTGGCAGGGAGGTATAACTATAGGACAGGGACATTCATGACGCCCTGCGGGGAGATGGGATTGGCGCTCCATGAGATGAAGTATATCTCATGCCTACCAACAGGAGACCTCCCTTATGAGGAGTATGTTCCCACAAACGACGAGTTAGATAGACTGCGTCGGGAAAATACGGAGATGGTAGCAGTTTTCGACGAACTACTATGCCATTATAACATATGCTCTCTGTATTACAAGAACGGCTCTTCCGGCACATGTTATTCATCGAAGTGGTTGCCGTATCTTTTTCTTAACCATATTGTTGAGAAAAAGACCAAAGATCATGACTCATGCAACCCAACCTTCTTTCAACCTCTTAGTCACAGTGAGGTAATAAAATTGATGGAAGAGAATAAGAAGATGGATATCAAATTACTGATGAACACCAATATCCTCCGCTCAAGCCCGGAGATTTTGTTGAAAGCTTCATAAGAATGGGCTACAGGTCCATGTCACAAGAAGCTCAGCTGGCAGGATTTTTGACATACTGGCTCCGTCGATTTGTTGTACCAGAAGCAAGCGTCGTGGACCGCTTCCACCGCGGCGTACTCTTCGCTGCCGTTCGGTTAGTCTTCGGCTATCGGATGGATTTGCTATCAGCGATGACTTGTAGAATAAATGCAGGTCTTCGTCTGTATGTCGACTCCATGATCAAATGGAGGGGTGAGAAGGGGAACTTCCCTAGACTGGAGTTGCCCTACACCTATCTATTCGGGTGGTTGCTTCTGCATCATCCATCTCTGATGAACCCCGACATGGGAGCAGTCGGTAGTAGCTTCCTGCGTAGATTCTCCCGGGGCAAATGGGTGTACGTTAGTCTGAAGGACTGCAGACGTGCCCTGAACCTTGGCAAAGGATGGAATATTTATAGCTTCGCTCCTCCAGCTAGTTACGAATTCATGGCAACGAATCTGGTCAATCTGGGGAGGCAGCCACTGGGCCGAGCAGCTTTTGACTGGCTGAAGGCGATCAGACCATCGTATTTGGTATACAAATTTGAGGAGGAGTGCTATCTAGAACCGTATCTGCCGAGTCGCTTCGCTCGTCAATTTGGGTACGACCAGTTCCATGTGGGCAACGCCATATCTTGCCTACAAAAAAAGGGGTACTTGATTGATGGTGCGAGAGCATGGGCCTACTACAACGCTCGAGACACTAGGACAGTGTTCTCGATGCCAAACAAGAACGATAATGGCCCAAGAATGTTATATACATATTCGCTCTTTTATACAGCAGCGAACACATTTTCTGAGAACTTTAATCTTATTGATAGCTTCGCAACAGCGAGACGTCTGAAGAAAGGAGCCACTGCTACACTAGCTCCAGCAAATGATGAACAACACGAACCGGTAGATGATCCATTGGAAGCTTCCAGGGAAGCAAACTTCCCTGAGGAAGTAAATCAACCGCTGAGAATTTCTCTGAAAGTTGTAAAATCTCCGGTCAGAGAGAGAAAAAGAAGGATTGATGAACCTTCTTCCCCAGCTGCAAAGAAGAAACTTATCCTGGATCAACCAGAGAAAGTTACTAATAGATCACAATCTCGGCAGATGGCCGAGTCAATTCAACGAGAAGAGGCAACCACGCCGACTTCTATTCAAAAGACGGTTGATGTAGTGGATGTTGAGAGCCCAGAAAGGCCTCTTCATCGAAAGAAGAAGGCTATTAGAAAGAGAAAGAAGGTGATCCCATCCTCAGTGGTAGTGAATGCTGCTGCTGGGATTACTATGTCATCTCCTACTCCTGCCTCTGAACCTAGTCCAGAACAGAGAGAGGAGGCTGCACAGATAGAAGAGGCTGTACAGAGAGATGAGGCTGCAGAGCCTAGAGAAGATAAAGCTTTACGATCTCCTTCGCCAGCGGTAGAAACGACTCAGCTTCCTGTCACACCAGGAACAGCCCGCGAAGAGGAGGATCGTCTAATGATCGAGGCATTAAACGATTACGACTTTGGTTACCAAGAAGATGCTGATCATGCCGCTACTACTGCCAGCGAAGAAGCTCCTGAGGATAGTGAGGAGAGTACATCATCAGAGGCTGTTGATGAGACACAGAATCCTGAAGAGGACATTGAAGTCCATATTTCTCCCAAAGCAGCTGATGACACCTTGGATCCTGAAAAGGATGTTGAGGTGCAGGTATCTCCCGAAAAGATTACAAATGAAGAAGTGGCCCTAGAGGAAACTCCTACTGTTGATCCCAAAGGTATAAAATGAAAATATTAATCTTCTTTTCATAGATTAATAGCTGACATCTCTATCTTTGATCCATGCAGAAATCGAATCTTCTCCAGCTCCTCCAGTGTGCACGGATATAGTACCTGTAACGACGATAGTTAGCAGCAGTCGTCATTTGTCAGGTGGCTCTGAGGCAGGCAGTAGCCAGGCAGTAATGTCTGAAGCTACTTCTACTAGACTGGAATCTGGGCCAGCAGATGAAAGGCTTGTGACTGGGACAAGTCATGGTAAGATTGCCTTTACTTTTGAACTTTTCAATAACTGTAAATAACAGACAAAATGATAAAGTTTATCTGTTTTTGCAGAGGAACAACCGGGAGGAGCGACCAGCTCTACTTTAGCTCCCTTATTTAAAGAGCCTCCCGTCCAAGTGGCTGAACGTCCTACTGCTTCATCATCAACAGGAGTTGCTGCTACTCCGGGTGCTTTGGCCACCAATCAATTTGTCATCAGCTCTTTCACCAACTTCTTCTTTAGCTCTTTGGGACCGTTAATAGATAGGGCGATAGAGAAGGAAGAACTGATTTCTCTACAGTTAGAGGTCCAACCTCTTACTTGATTAATGCCATCTGCAGCCAAGGGGATGAAGCCCAAGCTACTTTTCTTGATCATATATTAGATGAATTGGAGACTTCAGTTAAGAGCTATAAAGAGCTAAGAAAGGGAAAGGTAGAGCTTCTGGTGCAAGCTGAATTTGAACGGATGTCTCAAGAGGCCGCGGTTAAGAAAGTTAACTTCCAAATTCTCTTGGATACTTTTATTGCCAAGTCTACTGAGTACAACTCCAAAGTAGAAACAGTGGCCTCTGTTGCTGAAGAAAAAGAAAGAAGAGTTTCTGAATTGCAAGCGGTAATTGCCCGTCTTCAGGAAGAATTGAGACTTGCTCAGTTAACCCTGGAGGATGAAGCTACTCAACATCAAGCTGCAATTCAACAACTTGGTGTTCTGACTCGAGAGAGAGATGAATATGATGCAGCTCACCAAGCTGAAGTTACTCGCAGACTAGTAACCCTACCAACCTTCGATGATAAATCTGGGATGGAAGAAGCTAGGAAACGAGGGATGGAATCTCGTGAAGAACGACTACAAATCTTGAAGCAGCAGATGACCAATTTGGTGACACCACCGGCTGAGTAGAAGGCTCTTTTGTATCTTTTTTTTATCATGATGTGTCTTTGTAATGTCCTTCATTTTTTATCAATAAAAAGACATTTTTGTGGCTCTATTACTTTTTGTATATCTTATTCAGATATAAATAATAGAGATAGAAAATATATTCAGAGGTGCAAGACATGATATATTTCTTGATTCTGGAAAATAATTATATTCAATTATATCTGCTCAGAAGTAATATAGATGTGGCAAATATAATTTATTGAATATCATTATTTCAATAGACAACTTAATCAACGATGACAAGTTGCTGATAAGAACGAACTGAATGATTCGTTAAGAACGAAATGAATCGTCGGGCTGAATGTCATGAACGGGCGAGCCGTCAGATGATGAACGGGTGAACCGTCAAGTGGATGTGTGAACGGACGAACCGTCGGATGATGAACGGGAAAACTGTCAGATGAATATGATGAATGAACGGGTGAACCATCGGATAATGAACGGATGAACCGTCGTATGAATGTGTTTAATGAACGGACGAACCGTCAAAGGGATATGATGAACAGACGAACCGTCGGATGAATGTGTTGCTTCATAGTCTTACGACTCTCTGTCTATATATAGAACAGAAAATCAGATGGGATGGTCACTTTTACTTTTCAACATAAAGATGTCGTCTGGAGATGCATCCAAGAAGGCTGAGATCGCCCCGAAGATGGAAGCGAGTACTGAAGAACGTCCAATCGAGCCGGCTCAACCAAAGCAGATAGCGGCGGGCGAAGGTTCATCTGCTCCCAAACCGCCAAAGGACATCTTGGACTTCCTTCTCGAACCAGGGAAGACTGAAGAAGAAGAAGCCCTGAGGATAGCTGCTTGCAAGTTCCTGGTGGGTTTCAGCAGGAATGTTCTCGACTCTTTTGCTGATCATGTTTTTGATAAGGACGGTGGTGGCCCGCGTCCTAACTTTGAGAAAGATGATAGTGACCTTCCTTGATATTATGTACTATCATTCAAGATGAAATAAAACTGAATTTTATTTATGAACTTGTCAGATAATTACAATCACTCTGTTACATTTATACATAGTATTTCTTGAGGAATTTGCCATTGATGGGCATCATTGCAACTCGACCGTCTAGCTCTGTGAGTTGATAGGCTCCATTTAAGAAGACTTTGCTCACGATATATGGACCTTCCCACTTCGCATCGAACTTGCCTTTGCTTGAGTGAGTCATAATCATAGGACGTCTGACAGTTAGAACGAGCTCTCCTTTCTGAAAGGCTCTGACCTTAACTTTGCGGTTGAAAGTCTTTGAGATGCGGGCTTGGTATAACTCAATATGCTGTTGAGCCATTAACCGCTTCTCATCGAGCGCTTCTAACTCTTGAAGTCGAAGAAGATCATTATTCTCTGTAGTGAGTTTGTTAGCGATGGCAATCCTCAAAGACAGAATTTGGAGCTCCAGAGGTAGAACTGCTTCACAGCCGTATACCAAAGAGAAAGGTGTACAGCCTGTAGGGTTGCGGACCGTAGTACGATAGGCCCAAAGACATTCTCTAAGCTTTTCACTCCAGTTTCGTTTGTTAGTGGATAAAAACTTTTTGAGGAGCTTGATGATAGTCTTGTTAAAAGCTTCAGCTAAGCCATTAGCAGCAGGATTGTAAGCTGTCGACGCGACATTGTCAATCCGGTGATCGTCACAGAACCTTGTGAACTTTTGGCTGATGAATTGAGGTCCGTTGTCATGAATGATCCTTCGAGGTACACCAAATTGATAGATGACATGGTGTTTGACGAAGTTGATGATGCTGCTGGTCTTGACTTCAGCCAATGGTATAGCTTCGGCCCATTTGGAGAAGTAGTCGGTTATTGCCAGTATGAACCGATGTCCTCTAGATGAAGGAGGATTGATGGGACCAATAATATCCATACCCCAAGCTTCAAAAGGCCAGGAAGCAGCAGTCGGATGAAGAAACTCCGATGGTTGATGAATGAAGTCCACGTGGATTTGACAAGCTCGATATTTCCTCGTATATTCGATGGCGTCAGATACCATAGAGGGCCAGTAATAATCCATGCGTCGGATGCGATCCTGTAGCTTAGGACCGGGCTGATGTGCTCCACAGACACCGTCGTGAGCTTCACGCAATACTTGTTTTGCTTCATCACCAGCAAGACAGCGCAAGAGTAGGCCGTCATAAGTCCGCCGGTAAAGAGTTTTGGTGGTCTGATTGTAGTAGAATCGCAGAGACCGCTGACGAATACTCGTAGCCTCCTTGGGATCTTTAGGGAGTATGTCATGGACCACGAAGTCGATGAAAGGAGCTCTCCAATCTTCACTGATAACATTGACTTCAGTAAGATTAATGAACTCAATATTACGATTGTTTTCAACGCAGAACAATTCCCGATTAGAGATAACCACCATCTGCTGTCTTTTGATGGGGATGGCTAGGACTGCTGCAAGATTAGCCAAAGCATCTGCCTCAGTATTGCAAGCTCGTCGTACATATTCAATGAAGAAGTCTTTGAATGATGTAGCCATATTGATTGCCGCTTCAAAGTAAGGCACTAGATCTTGATGGCGAACTTCATAAGTCCCTCTAACCTGATTAACAACCAGCTTGGAATCGCCATAGACTTCAAGATACTCGACATCAAGTTATTTGGATAGCTGAAGGCCGATGAGTAGGGAATTGTACTCTGCCACGTTGTTGGATCAAGGCTCATCTAAGGAGTATGCTCTTTGAATAGCTGACCCATCTGGAGGAACAAGGACAACTCCAACTCCTGCGATAATGGCACCATTGGGTCCAATCCTGGACGCACCATCAAAGAATAGACGCCAAGTAGGAAATTCTTTGGAGATTGTATTATATTCCAAAGTCTCGTCTGGAATTTTATCATAGAGCTTGGACGTCTCTGAAACATGATGAGCTGCTAAGAAATCCGCCAGTGCTTGACCTTTGATAGACTTTTGAGGGACATATACCATGTCATATTGGGCTAGCAGAATGGCCCATGTAGCCAGCCGAGAATTGAGTGTGCTAGGCTTCTTCATCAATACCCGAAGTGGATTAACTCGGGATATGACATGAATAGTTTGGCCAATGATGTAATGCCGAGTCTTTTGAACAGCAAACATAAGAGCTAGGCATTCTTTTTCGACCGGACTATAACGGTGTTCAACACCAATCATAGTACGACTGAGATAGTAGATAGCTTATTCGTGGCCTTCTTTGTTCTTTTGGGCAAGTAAAGCACCCAATGAATGATCCATAGCACGGACATACATTAAGAATGGTATACCAGAGATCTGTGGCACCAAGACTGGTGGGTTCATGAGATACCGCTTTATGTCGTCGAATGCTCGTTGACATTCTTCGGTCCAGATGAAAGATACACCCTTCTTCATGAGTTGATTAAATGGTCTGCAGCGTCCAGACAGATTCGAAATGAATTTCCTGATGTACGCAAGTCGACCTTGGAATCCTCGTAGCTCTTTTAGGTTGCGTGGAGGACGCATCTCTTGAATGGCTTTGATCTTCTCGGGATCCACGTGTATACCCTTAGAGGTAATGACAAAGCCGAGAAATTTGCCACTAGAGACACCCAAGAATGACTTGGTGGGATTTATTTTGAGTTGATGTTGGTGCATGAGGTTGAAGATAGTTCTCAAGTCTTGGATGTGATCTTCCTTTAGACGACTTTTGACGGCAATATAGTCGACGTAGCATTCGATAGTCTTGTGCAGATGATCTCAAAAGATGGTACTCATGGCTCGTTGGTATGTTGCACCAGCGTTCTTGAGACCAAATGGTATGACAGTATAGCAGTAGACTCCGCGAGGAGTGCGAAAAGAATTATGTTTTTCGTCTTCAGGATTCATCCGAATCTGATTGTATCCGGAGAATTCGTCCATAAAAGATATTCTTTCGAACCCACAAGTGTTGTCGATCATGACGTCCGTGATAGGGAGAGGAAATTCATCTTTTGGACATGTTTCATTAAGATCCCGAAAGTCGATACAGACTCGAACTTTGCCGGTTTTCTTTAGAACTGGGACAACATTGGCTACCCAATCAGGATGCTGTTCTTCTCGAATAAAGCCACAAGCGATGAGCTTCTTGACTTATTGTCGATTGCGTCCATCATTTCTGGCTTGAAGTGTCGTTGTTGCTGTTTGACCGGTTTTGCATTCGACAAGATGTTCAATTTGAGAGTAGCAACTTTAGGATCTAGACCTGGCATATCTTCGTAGCTCCAGGCAAAGACATCAATGCATTCTTTAATCAGAAAAATTAATTCTTGCTTATCTGCTTCTGGGAGGTTCTTGCTGATGAATATAGGACGAGGTGACCCGTTCTCTCCTACATCAACTTGAACTAATTGATCTTCAGTAGGAGGTTCTCTTTGTTCGAATCGGAGTTCCCATTGGGTATCCATTCGTTGAGCCCAAGGATCTGTTTCAGAACTTTCTTCAATATCCTCGTCATAGCCTTCTGGAAGTTCGACGGAGACCATGTTAGAAGATACAGTCAATCGATGAACTTGACCGATGTTGGTGTCAGAATCCCATGATCTGGAATCAGAAGAATTAGAGCGTTCTTCACTATTGGATTCAGAGGCTGCTAAAATAATACCGGAGGAGAAGCATATCCGAGACCTCTTTTGGTCTTGCTGTAATACATCTCTGACTTCCCTTTCGACACAGCCGTACGGAGAGGAGCTCTTCTTCCTTTACCGTAGTTGAGGCCACTCTTGAAATTGTAACCCATCTTCTGGATGATCTCTTTTGATTGTTGACTGTAACGACGGAATTGAAGATGCCCCGTATCATTAATTTTGCTATCATCCGTATAACTGAATTGTTGTTCTGGTCCTTTACTAAAAAGTATTGGACTTTCGCCTTTCTTACGAGCGGGAACAATACGATATGAATCCTTTGGAAGTTCGAGTGAGACTTCTGTTTGAAGAGATTGTACAACTCCTATTGTAAATTATTGAAAGCTATCTAACATATCCAAATAGCACTTAGCATGATAAACGACATCAGTATACTAGAAAGTAGATACTTTTTCATTGATTTGTACATTTGTATTTACAGTAGGACTTTTAGCCTTAGCAGGCTTGGTCAGATTGATTACAAGAGGGGGAGAAGAAGAACGTGGAGGAGGATTGGCCTTGTTACGACGGAGGTCGATAACAAGCGGCTCAGAGGAGATGAGCTCATTTTTTCCTTGTTATGAGATAAATCTATAACAAGTGGCTCAGAAGAGGTGAGCTGTCTTTTTTTCTTGTTACGATGTAAGTCAATAACAAGTGGCTCGGAAGAGGTGAGCTCCCTTTGATCTTGATCATTATCAGCTGGTTGTTTCTGGACTGACAAGTGAATGGCAAGTGGCTTGGAAGACTGAGGACGAGAAACACGCCCTTTGACAGGTATAATGAGAGTATCATTAGGCACTGCTTCTTGCTCTTCTTCAGTGTCCAGAGATAGGACAACCTTCATGAATTCATCCTTGTACATACGAGCATCGTTGCAGTATGCTTCGACACCTTTGAAAGGATAAAGATCAACAACCTCCTTTTTTACCTCTCCATTGTCATCAACATATTTAAAACATTGATGGAGAGTCGAAGGAACAATGTTATGCTCATACAGAAATGGTCTTCCCAACAAAGCATTGTAAGAACAACCATGGTTGTCAATGATGTAGAAGGTCACCTTTGTGCGAAGATTGCCTATTTGGAGTTTTAGGCGAATCTTGTCTAGAGGCTCACTCCTTCCCTGGTTGAACTTGAGAATGGTGGTGATTGTACTGGAAAGACTATGCACTGGGATCTTCAATGCATCCAACATTGTCTTCGACATGATACTGAGAGCAGACCCTGGATCTATCAGAATGCGATCGACTTTCATCGAGTCGACATATCCTGTATAGTAGAGAGGACGGTCGTGCATGTTGTCTTCCATCAACATGTCATCCTGTGTGAAAGTTATGTTTGGAATTAACTCCAACACACTATGATAATGGAGGCAAGAGACTGGTTCTGCTTTCGGTTTCTTCAAAAGAGCTAGACAAGTTTCAGCTTGCATGAGAGCCTCACTCAGAGTTTCCCGAGTCTCTTTGGAGAGGCGCAAGAGCTCGAAGATGGACAGCCGGGCCGGTGTATTGGCTAATTGAGCCAAGATATCAAAGTTGTAAGGCTTCTTAAGTCCAGAAGGAGATGACTTCTTCAAAGGTTTGTCAAAGCGGACTTGCTGTTTGCCCTTGTCGGACACCGTCGGCTTGGGAGGAATGGACACTACAACCGGTGAGGATGTAGTAGGAATATCCTCAGTGGAAGCAGGCTGCACTGGAGCAGACTCAGAAAAAGAGACAGGATTTTCTTGAGCTTCGGGATAATCCTTTAGATAGGCTTTCCCAGATCTGGTGTCCAACAGGATTTCCTCGTCCACTATAGGGTCAAAAGATACCATATTGCAAGTCTTTGTTTTGCCCTTGGAGCGATCTTTCTTCTTGGAGGAAGAGGGAAGTTCGAACTCTGAAGCGAGATCCGGATGAATCCATATAATCTCGCCGTTGTCAAGAGACAAGGGGACGAGACCTCCACTTCGTGGAGGAGGGAGATTCTCGATCTCAAGAGTAGCTTTGGGAATAGGAATGACACCATGCTGTACCATCTGGGACGGGAAGTCACCGAACTGAACTGAGACCATATTTGTGGTAACAATCTTTTCGTCTTGCTGCAAAGTGACAACACCAGCATTGACCAGCTCCTGAATTTTGCCCTTGAGCACATAACATGCTCGAGTGGGATGTCCAATGAACCTGTGATAGACACAGTACTTAGGATGATCAGTCTTACCGACTTCATCAGGCTTCTTCGGATCTGGGAGCTGGAGCTTGTTGCTTTTGATCAAGCAATCAAAAATTCTCACTGTGTCATTCTCGTCAAAAGAGTATTCTACTTTCGGACGAGATTCCCTTGGTAGAGGTGCTGAAGGAGTAGAAGTGGACGTAGGGGGAGCTACGTTGACCGCCAAAGATTCTTTGATCTTATTCGTCAAGTTGATGTTCAAAGTTTCTTTTCCTTTGCGGTTGTTCTGGCGATTGCTACCACCCGATGTCTGATGTTCATCCCTGTCGGGGTTAGACATTTGAACCCCTAGCTGCTTGAATTTGTCGGTGTTAACTTCAGCTGCTTTAGCGTTGACAATGAAAGATGGCCAGTCTTGGAACTGAGTAGAGCCTGTCCACATGCTGATGATAGGCAAAAGATTTGCCTTACATGTGTCTATGGTGACAGCGACCGGAGTTCCAGGAGGCATTTTCAAAGCTTCCCGGCGGAATCTTTCAATGAAACTCTCAGCAGTTTCATTGTGTCTTTGTTTGATTTTATTGAGGGCTGACATGGTCATGTCGTTGATCCCCTCATAAAACCGTTCCAAGAAGATTTGTTTCAGACCTGAGAAGGAAGTGATACAACCATCGGACAAGCTTCTGTACTAATCGTATGCTACGCCGGCTAAACAACCGACGAATACTCTGGTAAAAAGAGCGTCATTTGGCTGAAGTTGGACAGTCATTACCTCAAAGTGGTTAATGAACTGACTGGGAGAAGTGCTGCCATCAAACAGCGAGATTGTTGGAATCTTGTACTTCGGAAGAAACGGGACTTCCTTCCATTCAACTGGGTAGGGTTGCTTGATCCCCAACCTCTGCAAGTTATCCTTCTCTTTGAAGGCCTCGAACTGAGTACGCAGGAGTTTGACAGCTTTATTGGCATCCTCCACTGATGTAGAAGGGGCAGGCTGAGTCACAGTGTTGGGAGGAGGAACAGCGTGGTAAGCACTACCCCCAGCACCTGACTGACTGGGTGTAGGTTGAATCTGTACAAGAGGTACTTGAGTAGATGCTACCCCCAGTCCTGCATTGACAGACACCGATGATGCTATGATTTCAGGACTTACAGCAGGTACGGTCGGTGGTACTATATACTGGGCCACAATGGTAGAATGCATACTGGCAACCATTTTGGCCATAGTCTTTAATTTGTCGTCTAGCGCAGCTATCCGTTGTTCTTGACTAGCTGAACTGGAAGCATCAGGATCTTCATTGACAACATAAGTTGTCACATCTCTGGGTACAGTGGAGGACACTGTCTGTTCTGAGCTTTCGCTGTATGCATCGTAGTCGGAGAAGGAATCATCTCCTGAGTGAGAAAGAGGAAGATGACCGGAAGGATCTTGAAGATTCTTTTGACCGATTGTATCTCGGCTTCGGGATCGGGTATGTTGGAATACTCCTTCAGAAGATTCTTGGAGTAGATCTAAATACCGCTGGCTTGGCCTGCGAGGCTTGCCGTGCTTGGAGCACTTCCTACCCCCAATGTCTCTGGAAGTCATGTTGACAGAAGTGTACAAAACCTCGTCTTCATCTTCCGACATAGGTTCAGAGTTTGAAAAGTTCAGACGATCGAAGACAAATCGTCTGGTTGTCTGACAACAACACTTGATGACTACTTTGTGATTGCAATGATGTCCAAGTGGTTGCACTAGGGATATTGGGATGTTGTCCCGTTTTTGCTTGAGGTATTCTCGGAGATCGGGAACAGCAACGGGACGAGCAGAAGTTCGAGGTATGTGTTCTTTGACAATATTCGAAACATGGTTCCGGTTCTTCAAATGTTTTGTCCCTTGAGTGTACAGGGAAGTACTCATTTCATTGGCATAGGTGTCCGGATTCTTGACCCTGGAAGTTTGCTTCTGATGCTGGTTGGTCTTCGGCATTGGCTGTTTGCGTTTCACCGAAGTTGGTCGATTGAGATAAGTTCTTAGATCAGCAAACTCACCCCCATGGGTTTCAGTCTGAGACACCAGCAATTTTCCATGTCTTGAACGGGATATCTAAAGAGTTGGAAGATCTTGGAACTCTGCTACCGGAGTAGGCAGAATACCCCTCTGATCAGTAAACTTCCTTTTGGCAAAGAAGGAAGAAGAACCTTTGTTGGAAAGAGTTCTTGTACTGACTAGTGCCGGAGCACGTTCAGATTGATCTTCTACGATAAAAATCGAGGAAGATTGAGAAAAGACCAAAGGGCCTTTTCCTTTGTTTTATGAAGAAGGGTTAGCTAAAGAGCGTTTCCCTCTATTGTCTTCTAAGTCATAGGACGAGAAAGTTTGAGAAAAGACCAACGGGCCTTTTCCTTTGTTCTGGGAAGGAGGAAGAATAGCCAAAAGACTACCCCCAGTGGATTGCACAGGAGCAACAGGGTGCTTGAGAGGAGGAGCAGAGCTCTTTCCCTTGTGGTAGGAAGAAGAGAGATTAGCCAAAGGGCTGTCTCTCTTGGATTGTGCTGACATAGCTTGCGCATGGGTTGATGGCGCACTGACAGGTTGCGCAGGAGTAACTCTGGCAGAATGTCTTCTGGCCTCAGTCACAGTGGCTTGCGCCGCAGAAGTTTTGTTGCCAGAGTGCTTGAGTTGCACTCTGGTTGCTGGAGTAGTGGACTGCGCAGGCAAAGTGGCAGCCAATTGCGCCAGAGGAACGGGAGTCTTGCACTTTGACAGGGCAGCATATGAAGTGGTTTGTGCACTGGCAACAGCAGAATGCGCATGAGGAGTAGAGGCAGATTGTGCAACATCAGAGACAACAGACTGTGCAATAGTCTTAACAGCAGAGACTTTAGACTGTGCAGCATTCTTGGTGGCAGAATCAACAGACTGCGCAGCAGTCTTGGTAGCAGAATCAACAGACTGCACAGCAGTCTTGGGGACCCACACTGGGCGTACTTTGTTCATGGAAGAAGTTGTCGCAGTGCGAGGAGTGGTCCTGGAGTTGATCATGGCTTCGCAGGCCGTCTGGTTGACCTTCACAACCAGCGTCTTCTGCGTCTTTCCGATAGACGCAACGTCACATTGAGTTGTCACTTCCTCGTCGGAGGAGAAAGTCGTCCCCAGTAGAGTCGTCATTTTGTTTGCAAAAACAAAAGTTGATCTTTATTTCAACAAACTTTGTAAGAGAAGATTATAAAAATTCTGGGAAAGTACAACTATAGGAATCCGATCAGAAGACAATCGCTTTATCCCTTGGACGATGTGAACTTTGAAGACGGTAGCCTCTGAAGTTGAAGGCAAAAGCCTCTGAAGAATGCAGCAGCACTTTGGCAAGAACTCCTGATCTCTGAATGCGTATGTGATCCCCCCTAGGAAGGACTTGAAACTCTATTTATAGAGTTCTGGAAATAACTACTTTGTAGTTATTCTGGACTGCGTAAGTTGGATTGCGCTACATTGGACTGCACATGCGTCAGATTGCGCTGGCAGTTACTTGATCGTGGGCCAACTGTCTTGGACACATGGCATCATTTGATTGAATTGCGCATGATCGTGTACAGACGGTTGCCACGAGATGAGCAATTGATGGCATGAAGGCCACGTGTACATTTGTCAGTTGTCTTGATGAAGTGCGCTGACTTCGGATTACGCTGAGATGGACCGCGCTGGGATAGACCACGCTGGCATGGACTGCGCTGCAGGCCAATTGCGCTGCATGTGCAGCTGTCCTCGAGCGCTGTGCTGCACGATAAACGAACAGTTTCCTCGTTCTCCGTGCTGTCAGCTGTCAGAAGATTTGATTCTCTGTCAGGTAATGATGACGAGGCCATGTCAGCATGTACACTTGTATGAGGGCGCAGTTCAGCCTGCGCAATCGAATGGTTGCGCAATCTGTCTTCTGCACAGTTCACTTGAAGGATGTATAATTTGATTTTGATGATTTTGTTGATGGGTGCAACTTAATTTTTAGGACCTACAATATCATATTGTATTTAGTTTTAATTGTGACCTAGAACAGCGTTCTACCGCCGACACTGCGGCGTAGGCTGGACGTACCCACTTCTCGTGCCCTATACTGGGTGCGGGTCGTGACAGATCAATATTTTAAGCATTTTTAGATTTGATCATCCTTGAACAATTTCGATCATGACTAGACTTTTTTTATTATATTTCGATCGAGTCAAATTCGTATCCTCCCCTAGGTTTGATTCTATGATCGTGCCTACACAATCGATCGTGTTAGAACGATTTCGATTTGGATCATCCTTAAATACATTTTGATCATGACCAAACTATTTGATTCTATTTTGATCGTGCCAATTCGCCTGTCATCCTAGAATTCAATTCCATGATCGTACCTAAATAATTTTGTTTAACTAGTTGTTCGTACCCAGATGATTTCAGATTTGATCGATCTTACACCATTTTTATCAAGACTAAATCATAACCGTGTCTATAATTTCAACTAAATCATGGCTAAGGTTATACCTTCGTTCCAGCTACGGTCATGACTATTTTGATCATGATCATGCTCGTGCCAACCTCCTATTTTCACCCTGCTTGGATGACTTGCACGATTAGCCTTGATCGTTACTGCATCTTAAATGCAACTAAAATCCTGTTTAGATTTCATCGAGAACCTTGGTCATTTCTTAAAAGGCGGGTAATGACTCAACCATGCTGACCATAGATTGGTCGTGCCAACCGTTTCAATCTTGACCGTTCTTAAAAATATTTGGTTGTCAACTAGACCATTTGACCGAATACTGGTCGTACCAAATCACACTCTCCTTTTGTTTAGTATCATTGTCATTTTTACGCGTGACTAATTAGATCATGAATCATATCACTCCCTTGATTATACCATTCATCGTTTTATTCATATCAATTAAAAATTTTGGTTTCTTGATGATTCTTCATAGTCGTGTCTAATCGTGCTCTTTGAAATTTTGAAGATGAAATATTTTAAGGTGGGTAGAATTGTAAACCCACATCCCTGATTTAAAAAAAATTTATTTTACTTAAATAAATTTTTGTTAGAAAATAGATTTTATTTGTAACCACTATAGAATATATTTGGATGACAACAAAATTTTTGTCAAACTATTTTTGATTTAAAATTTATAAAATATCGTTTAAATTATTTGCTAATATTAATTATCAATTAAATTTATTTTGGTATATCATAATTAGTTTGATTCAGTCTTGGACTAACAAGATATGTACTTTTTAAATAATATATACCATATTTTAAATAATATATACCATATTTTCCAAGTTAGTTGATAAACATATTATTCATTTAAATTATTATTATATTATATTTAGATTCGATCAAATGCAATTTTTATTTTTTAATAAAACCTTAAATTATTTTTAAACTCACTATGGATTGATTTTGATTTGTTAAATCCAATATTTTTTTAAATCTTAGAAAGACTTGACCATCCTAGTCCTTAAATTGAGAATGAATCATTCTAAGGTGGGTAGGTCGTAAGCCCACCTTCTGTTTTCTTACATTCTCCATTTAGTTTATTTTAGTTAATTATTTTTTTAATTCGGGAAATAATTTTTATTATATTTTTATTTTTATATTTTGGGAAAAATGAGGAGAGATTTGCAAAACTTTAGAAGAGATTTTATTCTAAGATTATTGGAATTATTATTTTATCAAGAGTTATTTTAAATTCAAATTACTACTATATTATTTTTTAGAAGATAGTGTATTTGTGGAAAATATACAGCTATAAGTATCTGAATTGTTCTTAACAATATTTTGACAATTGATTTTAATACAAGGATTATTTAAAGTAATAGGTATTATTTTAGATAAAAAAATTATGAAAGATTTGGGGCATGATTGGATCAAATCCCTATATTTTCTTTTCCGGAGTTTCAAAAATTTTTATTAATTTTTAGGGATATTTGTAAAACCTCCCCTAAATAATGGGCTAATTTGCGAAATACCCCCTAAAGATCTCGAATTGGTAAAACCTCCTTTCCGTCAAGACGGTGTTTAATTTTGGGTGACGTGGCAATTGTTGCATACGTGGCCACAACTCTGTTTTCCAAATTTTATGAAATTTCTAAATTACCCTTCCTCCATCCCCCTTCCCCTTCTTCCTCCTGGAGCCACGTCCCCTTCGAGCACCCGGCCACGTTCGACACGCTCGCGATGGAGCCCCGTCGGAGCAGCCCACGTCGACCCAGCGCGAGGAGCAGGCGTCGGGGCCGGTCCAGTTGGAGGCCAGGTTGCCGTGGGCGTCGACGAGGGCGCGGAAGGCGGAGAGGGAGTCGGTGTCGCTGGTGGACGAGGAAAGTAGTGCCGTGTTCGACAACAACAAGAAGAAGAATGTGTGTGAGAGTTTAAGTTTCAAAATAAAAAATGTCCAACAGCTTTGAGCTTGGCTGGGCTGACTTTGGTTGTCTTTTTCGCTTGCTGCTTAATTTGTATTTTTTTCTTACTGTAAATAGAATAATTTGTGTTTCCTCCTTACTGTAATTAGAATAATTTGTGTTTCCTCCTTTAATGGCAGAAATTACCTCCTTCTCTAGAGATGAAGAAACACCCCCATGCTTGTAGGAACCTGATCTTTGGTAGACAAGTTGTACGCTGGAAGAGGATCAAGTGAAAGATGAGGAAGATGATCGGTATAAATAGGTTAGAGGAAAAGTAAGAGAGGAAGAAGATGACCGTTAGAGAGAGAGAGGAGAGAGAGAGGGGGAAAAGCCACGTACGCAGGGGTATTTTCGTCTGACTGGAAAAAGCCACACACGGATAGCCACGTCACCCAAAATTAAACACCGTCTTGACGGAAAGGAGGTTTTACCAATTCGAGATCTTTAGGGGGTATTTCGCAAATTAGCCCATTATTTAGAGGAGGTTTTACAAAATATCCCTAATTTTTATTCATTTATTTATTCACATATTTTATTTATCGGGACTGAAGGCAGATTTCGTCGATACTTTGTTTATGATTACTTTCCTTAGCAAGCTTGTTTCAAAATTGAAGATGAGAGAATTTTAGAGCTTCAAACATTTTCTTCCTATTTTATTTATTTATCTGATCAATTTTCTTTATCATAAAGTTCTGCTACCTCTCACAAACCTAACAAGTCTGAATACCCTGGTAGTCCTTAAATTCGAGGACGAATTTATTTTTAAGGTGGGTAGATTTGTAGCTCCCCTCCCTGAAATTTTTTGAAATATTTTATATTATTTATTTGATTTAAATGTGATTTTTAGAATTTTATAAATAATTAATTAGTTAATTATTACGGTAGTTGATTTTGGTCATGAATAGGAATTGGAGTACAAGACGACTAGGAATTGTGGCATGGATAGTACAGCGGCGTGCCTTGACTAGTGTATTAACCATAGTAGGGATGGCCGAGCCATAAGTGTGTCCCAATTAGAAAAACTAGACCAAGTTGCGACTTGACCTCTATAAAGAATTTAATTAAGTTATTTATTAATTTAATGACTTGTAGAAGACCCGGTTGTGCCGATTTAGCTCGGACTAAACCCGAACCGAAACCGAGCCCTTGTAATCTTGTAGTGAGGCCAAAGACGTCCATGTAGACGTACATATTGCATTTATTAATTTTGATTGTCCAAATAGGCATTTCGTATATAAAGGATATATATATATATATATATATATATATATATATATATATATATATAAAAAATATATATATATATATATATATATATATATATATATATATATATATATATATATATATATATATATATGAATCCTTATATATATATATTTAATTGTTAATTCTATTTTAGAAATAGGATGAACACCATACTTAGCTGTCCTTGTGCAGTTGGCGATATTTAGACTATACCTGCAATTCCAAATACTTCTAGTATTGAATCACTGTATTTTGTTCTCCTACATTTTGTTATTAGTATTGTTATGATAATTGATGTGTATATATATGTATATAATTATCATTGGTTATTTCCTATTTTTGATAAAAAAAAATGTATTTTATCCGTGTACATATTGTTATAATAGCTCTATACTAGGAATATATTATATATATATATATATATATATATATATATATATATATATATATATATATATATATATATATATATATGTATATGTGTGTGTGTGTGTATATATGTATAGATATATATAAAGGAAAGAAAGCAGCAGTATTCAACCCAGGCCTGAGCCCAACCCGAGCAGAACCTAGCCACAAATAAAATAGATATGTAAATATTTATACCAATAGGCTATGTAAATATATGTAGATATATATCGCGGCCCACCGTGATAGCACCCCAAACCCCACCCGAGCGGAAACCCCCCGACCCTGTGCTATAACCGAACACATATATAACAGAAATGGAGAGAAGAGGAGATAAAACCCTAAACCCACGGTCGGCGCGAACAACCCCCTGATGCCTGGCGACCCCTCCCCGCCCATGGCGCCGCCGTATGGGTCGCCGTCGACTGGCAAGCCACGGCCGATAATGGCTGAACCGAGAAACAGAGCAGTGGCAACAGCTGTAACGACAGCGGCAGGCGGCCACTTCGTCGCTCATTTTCTCCGCGTACGATGGAGCATTTTACGAACCATTTTTCCCAGTACGTTCACAACCTTCAGGGCTATAAACCCTTTCAATTAGTTCGAATTTAGAAGCCTCGGATTGCTCGAAAATTCGATGCAAACTTCGACGAAAACGGCTTGGTGAACATGGAATTTTATAGTTCGAACCCCAGTTTTGGAAGACTGTTTCTAGTCGATCCATTGTCGAGTAAGGAAAACCCCCTAAACAGCCTCCTAGACAACATATAGGGCTCCATAACCCATTTCGTAGAAGTCGATTTCATCGACTACGCGCCGAAAAATCGGATCCCAAAGTTTACCAAAAACCTGTTTTAAAAACAATAAAATTCCTTCGATACGACGTGCGTTCCGCCAATCCAGGCGACGTGGTCGCGAACCGAAAGCATCAAAAGGTGCGTATCGACTTCGTGGACGTGTGGGCTTTGACAGAATTCAAATTGGTCACGTGTGCGCGACAAATTTGATGCGTATCCGTCAAAATTTACCGTATCAACCTCTGTGGAAATTTCCCAATTACTTTGTGCACGTTCGTAAAATCGAGACGAAACTTGCGCCAACAGGACCGTATCATTTTTCTGGTCCTGCATGCCAAGTTTGGTCCGATTCTGAGACAGTTGATCGGATCGTCGTTTTGTAGGCCCCACGATCCGACTCAACGGGCAATTTTGTGTCCGACCCGCAGGAATCTAACTTTGGACATACGGATGGGTTCATATCATCAAAACGAATCCGTAGACATGTAGTTTGACGACTTTAGAGACCATTGACTCTGGCACGTTTTTTGGTGCAAAACGGGTCCAACGGCGGACACCGTTTTGACCCAAAATTATCGTTTTGTCCCTGTATCCAGAATTGGACTTAAGGATATACAATTTTAGCTAATTTGACTATTTTATAAATGTTGGTAATATTTATTTCAGCATCCGGAGACTTCTGCATGTGTTGACTGATTGTGGCTCATTAAGTGATATAGTATTATCGGTTTCACCACCACAGGACCTCAGGCGAGTACATCTCTGATAGTTTTCGTATTTGATTATTTCTATACTTCTTGTATTTAATATTGTTTTACATTGATATCATGTTGATTCTTGACACGTTTGTCACACGAGATAGTAGTTTTGGATTCTTGCATGTTGTTCGTGACCAATATATTTTCGTGTTCGTGACCTATTTGAATCCATGGGTACTAGCGGGGCGGGAAAGTACATTAGTAGACATGTAAACATACCCAGAAATATCTCATGATGTCTATTCTTCAATAATAGCAGCTGCACACGACACGTGCAGGGTGCCGGATTACCCCTTAGCCGTTTACATGTCGAAAGTGTATTTCAAATCACTTGTTAGATATAGTCTTGCTACATTACAGTTTCTTGTCATTGCTTGTCTTGTGTACCATGTCTTCTTGCTTTTACTCGCATGATTCCTACCATGATTTCATGTTTATCCCTTATCATGTATCTCAGTATTATTACAGATTTCTGGATTTAGTCATTTATTGATTCTGTTGTGAGAATGTACTCGTTCCATTCCTGACTGGAAACCAATATTTTTCAGGTTAGCTGTGGCTTCACTTAGAATTGGGAGATACGGGTGTACTTGCAGACGAAAACCTAGAAATAGATAGCAGTTGTATCATTTTCATTAATTGTGAGAACTTTATATTTTTTTTAAATATAAATGTTATAAATGTTGTAATAAAGTTAGAAATGTGAATGAGCAATAAAGTTGTTTTTGTGATTTTGAGCATCTTGATCGTGACAGCGTTCTACCGACTCTGCGGTGTAGGATGTCTTGGACACGTCTCGTATCCGAAAAAGCGAGTGCGAGTCGTGACAGGAGTGGTGGCGGTGGGGAGTGGTGACGGGGGTGGGGAGAGAGGAGGAGCTGCTGGTGGTGGTGGCGGTGGCGGTGGCGGTGGGGAGTGGTGGCAGGGGTGGTGGGGAGTGGTGGCGGTGGTGGTGGGGAGAGAGGAGGAGTTGGTGGTGGTGGTGGTGGTGGTGGTGGCGCGCGGTGGCGGTGGGGAGTGGTGGCGGTGGTGGTGGGGAGTGAGGAGGAGTTGGCGGTAGTGGTGGTGGTGGGGAGAGAGGAGGAGCTGCTGGTGGTGGTGGCGGTGGGGAGTGGTGGCGGTGGGGGGGAGAGAGGAGTGGTGGTGGTGGCGACGGCGGTGGCGGTGGGGAGTGGTGGTGGTGGTGGCGGTGGCGGCGGCGGCGGTGGGGAGTTTTTTTTTTTTTGAAAAAAAAAATGTAAAGAGAGAGAGAGAGAGAGAGAGAGAGAGAGCATATATATATATATATATATATATATATATATATATTGAAGGGTAACAATACCTAGGTTTACCACATCAAGAAAAAAAAACTTCCACTTTTTACTTACATAACTATCCAAATACTAAACTATTTTTTTTTCCACTTGCAGCAGACAAAAAAATATTATATCTAAATACATTTTGGAAAGTGCCACTTGCTGCAAGTCCACGAAAACTCAACTTGGTGCAAGTGCCACTTTCACACTCTCAAAGAGTTACATCTATCCAAACAGCCTCTCAAAGATGCATCGATAATTTGTTTGATTGTTTTGTAGCTACAAGAACTAAGGATATATTATAGTGTTGTCAAAAACGGACCGGACTGACGGTTGGACCAGATCCAACCACCTCATACAAAAAAATCGGTCCGATCTGACTAAAAATTGACTTTTTTAAAGAACGGTCGTTCTTTTTTTTTTTCAAAATCGGGGTTCAACCGGTGAACCGGACGAGCCGGTTCACAATTGAACCGGACAACTTTATTTTTATTTTTTAAAATTCAAAAAACAAAAATTACCACGTGAAATTTGGACAATTTTGTTCTTGATTTGGTTTTGATAGACCTTATAATTGTAAAATTAAACCAAGCAAACATACTAAGAACCAAACCAAATCAAACCAAGAAGTAAATTTGGATATCTTACTTATGATCCAAACCAAACCTACTCTAATTGACCTCTGGTTCAATCTATACCAAAAAAAATCGGTTCGATCAACGCTGGGATATAATAGTATGTAGCTACAATCAAACTTTTTTATTGATACTGTAAAAAAAAAAGTATATATTTTTTTTACTGATGTTATATGTAATTAGCAGCCATTTTTTATAGATTAGAGCGTTGGATAATTAAAAATAATATATTAAGAAAGTTAGTATATTAAAAATGAGAATATTAAGATAAATGCCAACTCTCTTGACATTTATCTCTACTTAAGTAGGAAGTAGTTCTATTCTGTGCAAATATAGAGAACTCCAACCCCAATCTCCCCCCAAAATGCAAATTTCTGATTAAAATATGCTTCAAAGTGGGATGTTGAATGATAATCAATGAAGATGTCAAATATAGACTATTCACAACAATGACACAAAACATATTTTGTTGCAAAGCGAAAGGTTGATTCTTTGCAAATTGCCACAAATGAAAAGTTTGTTCTAGGAAATTGGCTTTTTTAATGAAATCGATACTTCCAAATAATATTAGTAGGGGGTACAAAATAATACTGGTGAATATTATTTGATTTTGGACTGAAAATCGAATCGAACCGACCGAATAAGAGATTCAGTTCGGTTTAAAAAAATCGGTTCAGTTTCGATTTTTAAAATACTAAAAAAAATTATTCGGTTTCAATTTCGATTTCAGTCCAAAATCAAAAATCGAATAAGAAAATAAAATTATATATATATATATATATATATATATATATATATATATATATATATATATATATATATATATATAAACTAAATTTTTTTTATTCGATTTTCGGTTTTGGTACGTATATACTAAATATATCTAGGTATGTTTAGTTACTTATATATATTAACAAAAAGCGCAAATAAACAGAAAAATCGAATAAACCGAAAATCGAACAGATTTAATTCGATTCGGTTTGATTCGATTATGGACCATTTTGGATCGGTTTCGGTCGAATTCAATTTTTAGTTATTCAATTCGATTAGAACCAAATTAACCGAATACTCACCTATAATAATACCGATGTTATTAAAGCTTTTTTGTACATAGACTTCACAATATAAACACTTGTAGATGTCCACCTCCATCTTCTAGAATCAACACGCATGTCATAAAACTCCTGAAAAAATTTCATCTTTGACAACTTTATTGAATATTGGATGCTATCTATGCACGTACCTAAAAATGTGGGGAAACAAAACAACCGAAATTGGCGGCTAGATTGAAGAGCCTTAGGAGACAAAGTAGCAAAAATTTCGTCTTCAATACAAATATCCTTCCAAAATTTTGCAGTTGCATTATACTAAATTTTTAAGTAGACACATTGAGAAAGTAGAGAATCAAGTAATAATTCTCACCCCTTTCCGAAAGGAAGAAATTGAAGTATATGACAAGAAAATCTAGGTCCCAATAAAGCCTTAGGTCTCGTTTGGTTCGCGGAATCATAGTGTTGGAAAGAAGAAGAAAAAAGTCATTAGTTTTATATATTTGGATGTCAAAAAAATTGAGAAGGAAAGAAAAGTGATTCTCAGTAAAAGAAAAAGTAGGAGAAAAAAATAATTCCATCCATTTAAGCAATGAATTATTTTTCCACCTTGAAGTATTCACTTTTATTTTCAATATCGTTGGCATTTTCAACCATCGGAAAAGAAAATTAATAAAAATTATAATTTTTCAAAAAATAAAATACCAAAAAATTGATTTTATTTCTATTACTTTCTGCGGACCAAACGAGGCATTATAGTATAGTAGTTATTGAGAACAAGTTGAGCCCATGAAGCATCGTGTCATGATAATACTCTCCATCTTCATTTCCGAAGAAATGTGTGATTAAATTGATAAAGATTAAGAATGCCCAAACATTGTTCTTTTTTTACTTCTAGTGTTGGCCATATAGTTCAAAGAAGATACTACTTCAATTTCCTTCAAAAGGAAAGCTCTTCTCAAGGCATAAATTATCTTGATAATTCATTTAGGAGCACAAAATGTAGAAAACATGTGTATAAAGAAACACCCGAAAGAAATGAACTAATAAGAATTCAGTCTTCCTCCTTTTGATAAGTGATTACATTTTCAAGCAGCATGACAGTTTCTAAAGTTTTTAGTTACATGTAAGCAATCAATTATACTCAAACATCTCAATTTAAGAGAGAATCACAAATAAGATATAGAAAGAAAGGAAAAAAAAAGTGTGTTTTTCGTAATTGAAATTGGAAGACAACTAATCGTGGAAATCATTAGAAGTCCTAATAAGCAACAAGGGCGTTTTCAAGTAATTAACTTTCAAACCTGAATAAGTTTGGCACATATGTAGTATGTAACTGAGAGAAGTAAAAAGGCTATATTTCAACTTGATACCATCAACTATCCATGTTTTGCAACTTGATATCCTAAACTTTCAAAATAGTCAACTTAATACCATCAACTATTGAATATTTTCAACTTCATACCCTAAAACCAAAAAAATTCCGAAAATACCCGTGTCCCCCCCATTTCCACCCCCCCCCCCCCCTCTCTCCCCGGCGAGGAACGTGGGGGCCGAGTGGGGCGGCGCGCCGGAGCAGCAGCGGCGGACGCGCAGCAGCGGGGGACGCGCAGCAGCAGCGACTGGCGCAGGCGGACGGGATGCTCGATCGCTGGCCGGCGGCGCGCACGAGGGCGGCGACGAGGCGGGTGGAGGGGGTTATCGGCGGGAGGGTGGGGGGGGAGGGTAGACGAGAGGGGGGGGGGGGGGGGGGGGGGAGTTTAGGGATAAGGCTGGAAAAGAGAGAGAGAGAGGGGGGGGGGGGGGGGGACATTTTGGAAAATATATTTTCCAGGGTATTAAGTTGGCTATTTGAAAGTTTAGGGTATCAAGTTGCAAAATATGGATAGTTGAGGGTATCAAATTAAAATTTAGCCATGTAAAAATACTCAAAGATGGGGAACAATGAACAAAGTGAAGATATTAAATCATTAGAAGTCCTAATGTCTTCACTTTGTTCATTTGTAAACGAACAAATGGACCGTGTAAATGAACAAAGTGAAGATACTTTTACTAAGTACACATAATAATCATTAGAAGTCCTAATGTATTTTTACTTTGAAATAGAAAGACATAGTGAAGATTCAATATATGTACCGAAATTTCTAAAGGAGGATATGGATTTTGTTTTGTGTTACGTAGGACATGACACATAAAGGCAAACGAAAGAAGATGATTCAAACAGAAGATCCCATAAATTTAGAATTATGGACTTTTTGTTGTTGTTGAAGTTGATTTAGTAATAGCAGTAGTTATATACAATTAACACTGAAGCAGAAGTATATATAATCTCATCTTGATCTCACAAAATGAATATATGACGTCTATATTTTTATTTTTCATCAGGGTCGACTCTGAGCTCATGGGATTTGAGACGAACTTCTAAAATGGGTTCTCTATACATAATGTGAAAACAATTAAATACTAAAATAAAAGTAAATCTAAAAAAAATGTTGCCACCAAAATTTGAACCAAAGATCTCTAATGTGCAAGTCTAATATGATAATCGCTGCACCACAACTATTTTAAATTAAGAATACTCCATAGTACATTTTTATTGATACATCAATGTTGATGCTCCTTTAGGGGGCGTTTGGTTCAAGTTTTTGTGGCTTGAGAATGGATTTTAAATTCCTTACCCATGTTTGGTATGTTTAGGATTGGGAATAAGGAGGGAATAGGAGGGGCATAGGGGGAAATCTATTCCCATTGACTTGGGAAAGCTATTTCCAAGCCCCCCCTTGGGAATATATTTGCTTTCCTAGGAATGATGTTTGACTATTTTGTTTAGACAGTTATACCCTCTTTTTATTTTCAAATTTTCAACTTCTATCCCAAACATGTAAATCATCATGCAATTAATGAAAGGATATTAAAGAAAACTAAATAAATTAATATTTCTATCCCTTTGTAAACTAAACATGGAGATGAATTTTTTTTAAATTTTGAACTAGTTATTCCCAACCTAACCAAACATGGGTATGAGAATGTTGAATTTCTTTCCCATGGGAAAGGAATTGAAAACCTATTCCTAGAAATAAAAAACTTGATCCAAACGAGCCATTAGTCTTTGGACTATGGGCCAAGTCCATCCGGACCCTGACTCTGTTAGGACCACCTATCATGGACTTAATATTTTCCCCACGAAGATTTGGGTCAGTCTTGGCCGACTTAGACTGACCGTTAGATCTGTTTAAGGTCTCCAAAATATTCAAAATTTATGTTTAATTTTAAGGCCTCGTATAATATTCAAAATTTTGGTTTGAGTTTCCATTTTTGATGTTGAGCGCAAGCCAAAAGTCAAAAAGAAATCCAAACCATTATTCGAACAATATGAAAATCTAATCACAAATTTGAAAATTATAGGAGACTTTAAAACTAAATAACCTTTCGTTTTATTTCAATAGAATAGGGTCCAACATGATTACAAGAACTTCTTGAGTAGCATATTAATTAAAGGATTGTGTTAACATGTATCTTATGATAATACGTTAATAAATGTGCAATAGATATTAGATTGAGCCGCTGTCAAGCCCACTGCTATTCGTATTCTGGAATTGCAGAAAGTGTTGTATCCTAAGAGCACATGGTAATACATCAGTAAATATATATTTTCTATGAGAACTCTCACCAAGATATAGAATATGTATTTATGTTAATGTACTGATACGTACCAATATAAAATATACATTTATCTATTCTACTATATAATAGGAAAACTTAGATGGTGAAACTTTTGAATTCCGAAAATACCCTTACATACTTATACTAATTAAAAATAGTTCATTAATTTTAATAAGGACAACTTAGTAATTAGAAAGACTATTCTTTGGCCTTTCTAAAGAGTTTTTCTAAACTAATTAAGAAATGTTAAAATACGTGCAAGACACGTGCACATATGCTAGTAAATATAATAGATTATTATGTGTACTTAGTACATATATTTAGCATAATCTTTGATTAAATGCATATGTTGAGTCTTAGCTAAAACTCCTGTGGCTTTTGTACGTCCACGAAGTCAGCAATTGTACACTAATTACTTAAGCTAGCTAGCATATAAAAGCAACTGAAAATTTCATTAGATGACTGTAGACCACAAATTTTGACGAGGATATTGGTGGGATACTCATGTTTATGCCCCCATTAATGTATATATGAATTAGTAGAGATTAAGAATACTAGTTTTTTTTTTTAATATCAAACAAACATCCATAATTAAGATGAGTGGTTTATTCAATTTCAACAAAACAAAACAGCCGATTCCGTGAGACTATTTTTATTTTTTAATGGACTGGACAAAAAGTTAAGATTATTGTTAAATTATATTAAAAATATATTTTTTTTATATACAGGATTGTTGTATTTTAAGTTGAATCTAAAATTCAACTGGTTGTTAAATTATCATTGTTAGTTGGACTTCAAAAGACATACATATAATTTATTGTTTAAAAAAAAATACAAATATACAAATCTTTAATCATAAAAAATGAATATATAAATGTATAATCTTATTCAATTTTGGACCAAAATCCAATAACAGAATAATTTTATTTTAATATTATTAAAATATATAATTTACAATTTAAAAAAAAACTTTAAATTCCAAACCTACGGGAATAATGCTCGCTACTATAATTAAGGATCAGTCGAGAGAGAATGGCACCTTCCCTTCGTGCGTGCGTGCGTGTGTGTGTGTGTGCAATTTAATTAAAGGAAATTTTTGACTTTTATTCCACTTGTTAATATGAATTTGTACTTATATCCCACTTTTAAATATTTTTAGATTTACATTCCATTTTTTGTCACGAAAAGTATTTATTTTGTCACAAAAGATATTTGTTTTGTCACGAAAAGTATTTTTAGTGACAAAAAATGAAATGTAAATCAAATAAAATTAAAAAATGAGATGTAAGTACAAATACATATTAATAAGTGAGATGAAAGTCAAAAAAAATCCCTTAATTAAATTGCAGGGATCGACATCAGCAATCACTATTGTAGGGCATTCAAGCATGCATCATTCTTTGAATTGGATTGTCGTAGTCTTCTTGCTAAGCTAGTCGAGTCTGGAATCTTTGTTTGTTAATTAGCCTCTTTCTATGATTTGGACAGTAACAAGTTGGCCAATAGGAGCAAGTATCAACTGGAAGTGTGTACAATTAATGTCGATGTAGCTAGATGAAATTACTACGTACACAGAGCATCGATATATCCACTTTACAAGTGTTAATTAGTTTTATCAAGCATGCGAAATTTAATTGACGTACGTGTGAGTGATAGCTGGCCGTTTCTAAGTATGTACAACAAACATACTTTCATACAACTCAACTGCCGTTTGTGGTAAGTGAAAAAAGGTATAACCCTTTTTGCTAGACAGACGGTCTCGAAATTGAACCGCAGAAAAAACGAATATGTGTGTAAAAATTGCGGATAGTGAGCACAAATGATATGTTACGTAGTGTACACAAAGTCCCGTACATTGCACATACGTTCATACATGTTCCAAAAAAACTAAAAATCGCCAAATTTTACCCCTTTATATATTATTATTGTGATTTTTTTTTTAAATTAGGCATCTCTCTATCTTTTAGAAACTGAACTTTAGAATATAAAAAAGACTATTTTTTAAAATGGTTAAAAGAAATTATTTTAGCGTTTCTACATAATCTTTAAAATGTCAAAAAAAAAAAAGCCATGGACGATACTTTCATGGAAAATATGCGGTCCTCCATTGGTTTCAATGAAATCCAATGCTAGTAAAGTTGTTGGAGTTAATGGAGGACCGTCACGTCAGTACGATTTGATGTACACGATCTCCCTCTCAATTCAGCAAACAGCACTGTACTTTCTTTTTGTGCTCGACTCAGTTCGGAACTAGGCTCCGGAAAAGAGATGTGGTGTATTGAATACAAGAGATGTGGTGTATTGAATACAAATCAATTAATATTCAGAAATTTTCATACAGAGTAAAGTACTTTAACAAAATTGTGAAAAAAGTAATAAGTTTTGGAAAATTGCAATTAGGGAATGAAACGACATGACTAATGGCGCGTAGAGTAGACGTGGCCTCCAACCAAGCCACCCCGCCAAAAACACGCCATGAGGCGTGGAGTATCATGCCTATCCTGACAGATTCCCCCCACACGCCATGGATCATGGCATATCCTAATGGGGTATCATAATGGGGCCCGCCTCACACGCCATGGATCATGGCCTATCCTGACAGATTCCCCCCACACGCCATGGATCATGGCATATCCTGCATCCTGACAGTCCCATCGTGGAGTCACGTCCCATCGTGCGTCCCATCGTTTGCGCTAGATGCCAAGTGCCAAGCGAGACACGCCATGAGCCATGGCCTGTGTTTGTTCCAGCCCCCCCACACGCCATGGGACGTGGAGTATCCTGCCACCACTAGCCATGAGTGATGGCGTGTGCTACCACTTTTAATGGAGGTGTGCACTAGCCATGAGTGATGGCGTGTGCTACCACTTTTAATGGGCTCCACTAGCCATGAGTGATGGCGTGTGCTACCACTTTTAATGGAGGTGTGCACTAGCCATGAGTGATGGCGTGTGCTATACTTTTAATGGAGGGAGAGGCCATCTCCCATGGCGTGTGGTGGGGATAGGCCATGGGAGATGGCGTGTGATGGTGGCTTCCCTCATCCGCTCAGAACACGCCATCAATGATGTTGTTTCTTTACCCCATCTGCAATTTTTTCAAACTTATTACTTTTTTTACAATTACCTTAAAATACTTTACTCTGAATGAAAATTTCTGATTAATATTATACTTCTTTTACTGCAACCCCTCCCCCCCCCCCCCCCCCCCCCCTCTTCCATCCCGGCTGCCCCCACCCCCACCGTCCCTTAGCAGTTAGTTAGCCCCACCCCTGCATACTTCGCCCAGCACCTAGCTAGCGGCGACGACAACATTGACGGTGGCATGGCGGAGAGAGAAAGAGAGAGAGAGAGGGGTTGGAGCGAATGGGTGGGGGGGGGGGGGGGGGGGGGGGGGGGGGAGCGGGAGTGGTGGGCGGAGGTGGCCGGAAGAAGTGGGGGGGGGGGGGGGGGGGGGGGGGAAGGTGCTGCAGTGGAGGAGTAGTTAGTTTTATGTTTTGAACATAGTTTTTTTTGTCCATTTTTTTAGAATATTAAGTTGTACTAGTTTTTTTTTATGATGTTAAATTGAAAAACTTAAATAATTGAGAGTATTAAGTTAAATTTAAGCAAAAAATTACTTTTAGCATTTCTGTATAATCTTTTGTGCTCGAGTCAGTTTCTAGCTAGGTTCTGGACAAAGCGAAGCAAACATATTAGTCTCAGTCCAGCCACAAGTCTTTTCCATGTCAATTTTTTGGAGCATCATCTAGGAGATGTTGGTGCATTGAATATAAATCACTTATACTTTTGTCACTTTCTAATCTAGTTTTGTATTCGATACATAAAAAAATAAAAATACCCTACGCTAAATACTGGACAAAACAACAAAAATACATTATTTTTTGAATGGATTCTTAGTGGAGTCTAAAAACTCATGGTTATTAACATGGTAACGTGGGAATCATCCGAAATCCATCCATGCATATAGGAACACAACCACTGATAGTGTATGGAGTGATAATTCAATTTGGTCCCATATACTTACTATTGTAATGTGGCTTAGAAATCGTTTAAAATTGAGCCGTCCAAATCTTGTATACCTTCCATTAATTACAAAAAAAAAAAAAAAAAACCTACCATATGGACCATATGTATGTACATCCTTACATAGTTAAAAAAAGAAATTCTAAAATTTTGAACATATAACAAATTCTATAATATATATATTCAAATTATATTTAAATTAAATACATGGTATTATTTAACTAAATATATATTATAAATTCTGAAATTATATCTATAACAAATTCTAATTAAAATATTTTCAAATCATATTTGTTCGTTTTCAATTACGAAAATGCTAGATTTTTTTGAAAATCAATCCGGTTTCGATTTTGAAAATACTAAAAAAAATTATTCGGTTTTAGTTTTGGATTTTGATTTCGGTCCAAGATCGAGAAAAACACTTATGTAATTATATAAATATTTTTGATTTTATGCATATTTTATGATTAAAATGCGTATATATTTTTATATTTTTTAAAAACAATAATTTTATGTATATGTTTTGAAGTAAAATTTTGGTAATTAAATAATTGGCCTACAAATGTGTGTATAAAAATTATACTTTTAATATAATTTAATTACAATTCTACCTTTGGATGGACCCACTAAACAATAGAAATAGTCACAAAAAAAATCGAATAAACCCAATCAATTATGTCGTTATGGTCATGGCTAATTTTGACTCGATTTTTTTTTTAATTTTTTGAATTTCAATTTATTCGATTTTGACTATTTCGATTTAGTTTAAACATAATAAACATAATCATTGCCCATAGGTGACAAAAGGATTAATATACTCACCTTAGCTAGTGACGGGGACTCAACCAAATTTCAACAACAAAACCAGATATTACTAGTAAAGTTGATGTTAGTCCCGAGGCTTGATCAAAGATGAAAAAACTGATGCAATCGAGATCTGAGAGTCACACAAAATTTTGCAGTGATCAAACTCAAGATCTACGATGATACAAAAAACCAAATAGCCAGATTACAATATGAAGGAGGGAAATAGAGAAGAGAAGATCTCTCGTTCTTCCATGCAAACTTGTTGCAATTGGGACAGAACGGGTTACAATAATCTAGAGAAAGATGAGATGAAGAAAAGTTGCTGGGGTGTCAGAACACCGTTGCTCAAAGCAAGATTCGTCCCACACGAATTGCTTCCAGGAACCAGCAAGTTGAAGAACTTGTGGAACGCTCGAAGTCACCTCTATTCTGACTCCTCTGATGGACTTGCAATGGCGGCAGCAGCACCCTCTCTCTCTTTCTCTTTTCTTACTTATAAAATTCATAGTCCTCACAAAGGAGGCCAGAAGAGAGTATATATAGAGAGAGGGTAGAAACCCTAGCCGCCTCAGTTATGGAAAGATTGAATCAAATCCCACAAAGATAGCAACGAAATTAATTCAAATCTTATAGAAAGATTGAATCAAATCCCACAAAGATAGCAACGAAATTAATTCAAATCTTATGGAAAGATTGAATCAAATCTCACAAAAAGTGGATCTGAATTAATTGCATTGAATCAGTCTTTCCATAACTGACTTGTAGTCTGCACAGTCAGCGTAGCCCTCCATGCAACAGCAGCAGCAACAGCCTGGCCGCAAGTGCCGCATGAGCCAGTGCCGCATGAGCCGCTGACGTGCTAAGTGCAAAGTGCGCCAACAAAATGCCACATTATGCCTCATGAGCCCGAGTGCGAGTCCGAGTCGTTTGGGGCTTAGCTCCAAATGGAATTAATTCAAGAGAATGACAAAAGCATTAATGCTTAATCCTTGGAGCCTTATTCTTACCTCATAGTAAAATCACCCACATGGTTCCCTCCTTAGGGTCACCACCCCATGTGCATCTCTCAACAACACAACCAAGTATATATGTTGAGATAACTCATGGTGCATTTCCGATGTGGAACTAAACTTTTACAAGGCATGTTGAGAGCAAGCTCTCTCCATGTAAAGAAAGCACCAACAGTTGACAGAAGGGCATTCTTCTAGAAATTTAACCTTACTCAATACTCATTCTTGTAGAATATGTAGATTAATCTTTTTTATGAATATCCATGGCAGTACCCTATTTGTATATGTGTCATAAATATTTAGTTTTTTAGTTCTTTCATTACATAACTTTCTTTTGCTATATTTTGGTACCCATTTATATATACACATTGTACACGTGTAGACATGATTTTCACAAATAAATTGATCCCTTGACATAGGGATGAAGAAAGAAAGAAAACTCGACATTCAATACTAGCCGTAGAGTTATTAAATAGTTATAGTATCAACAAGTTTGCTATTGTTTGGATGAAAATATGACATAGTTAGACACTATCAAAATACTTATTAGTAGTTGTGGTTGTATCTGTTGCTTCTTGGTTACAGAAAATCTTACAAAGCATGTACAAAATAAAGATTAAACAACTAAGAAAGAAAGGATTACACATTGCCGAAAATGTAATGTCTTACAACTTCAACATGCAAAAAGTCGTTACAAGAAGAAGATGAAATAGAGAAGAGAATTTTATGTTCGGGTGATGAAGTTCACTGTTACTCAAAATAAGATTCGATCATTTTCGTCGATATATTTTCAGGAATCAGCAAGTTCAGCAATTCAAACTTCTTGAACGCACCTTTGTCATACTCAGAATGAACTTCAGATGGATAGAACCTATAACAATAGTTCGACAAAACTTCATGGCTTCATGTTGCTGCTAACTCTCCTCTCGTAGCATATATTTTCAAGTATCTCTCAAATGACAAAAGACTTGTCAATCTATAAAGGATTTAAGACCCTTAGCAGCTATAACCATCTAATAGACAGTTAATCCGGAGAATAATTCACGACAATATGTGCAAAAGTACCTTCCAGAAGTGGACAGTTTACGAACCTGAACGCCACGTTGAAACACACGACAGTAGCCATGCTGGTACATACTGAAGCAGTCACACTGAAGGATCAGTCACGCCGGAGCAGCCGCCCCGCTGGAACCAAGATCTAGGGGAAGCTATCTCCACCCTGAAACCAATATTCAGCGTGAGGTCCTGCGTGAGAAGCACCCACACTGGAACCAAGGTCCAACATGAACAACTCCAATGCTGGAACCAAGGCAGTGGAAACACCGGTCGGACTAGAACAGCTCGTTGAACGAGCATTGGATGATAAAATAGCGTCATCTCATGTCTGATGCGTACGTGTGATTTGCACCATCGAAGTACCACTTTATGCCCCTCGTCTACGTCAGTGCTAGACGGCACCATCTCGTGTCCGACTCATATGAAAACGTCATTTTGCGTCCTTCACCTTCGCCTACGTTCGAGTCCGTAAGTCCCTTATGAACCTAACTCCTAAGAAAATTTCAAAATGGATGACAAAAATAAATATATTTTTTTGGAGGATTTGAACATTGTCCTATAATATTAAGCACATGGACTACCATTCTTTATATGGGAATTCAATCAAAAAAATATTAAAATACACACTTAAAATTTGTCACATGATCAAATCCCAATAGTATCTAGTATGTTCAAAATTGATATTATCTACATAACATTTATCAGCAACTATTGTAAAAAAATTGGACTACACCAGCCGTGTTAAGCATAAACTCTTGAAAAGAATTACGCTAAAGAAGTATTAGTTGAGGAAAAAACATTTTGTTCATAAATTAGTAGATAATCCATCCGCTGAAACTTCAAGTGGCACTTCAGTTTCGTAGAAGCCACAAAAGCTAACCACTGATTGACGCAAGTGACCACTAACCGTCAAGAGACTAGTCCACACCCTTGTTAGCAATCACCCGAATAAAACTCCTATTATACACGAATTTTTTCGTATCTTTCATAAATGTATAATATTTGCATATTTTTGACAGATTTAAATCAGTACGTAAGTTTTAAGCATGTAAAATTTTAAACGTATTTCCTATAAATTATTGAAAAATTTGGCACAAAATACGTGGTGGAAACATGTTTAATTAACCAAATTTGACAATATATTTAAAAATGTGAAGTTTCTAGTCTCAATGTTTCTATTTTTCGAATATTTGATCGAATTTTTTAGGGTATTTTATTTGTACTGAGCCGATTTATACTCGTATTTTTGTCGTCCCGAATTTTTTCTGTTTGCTAAATTGCTAACAAGGGTCCACACCATGACTTTCCAAGCTCATCATACAGTGTATCAATCTGCACGTGAATCATTCTTCGAGTCAGAAAAAAAAATTAATACACAATATTTTTATTTATTTTTACCAATACAATCACAACACAACCACCAAATAATGTTCATTTTTTTTTGAGTAAAACCTCTAACGAAATGACAGCAAATAATGTACATACCTTTTTTTTTCTCGTCACTTTGACATTCATGTCTCCCACGAAATATGGCCCTTCCGAAATATATATTTTTTCTTGTCCCAATGTGATGAATCAACGTGTGTGTATATATGTATTTGTAAGAGTAAGCCAGTCTATCTTCTCTAAAATAAATATAATTTGGCTCACGCCAGCTCAATACTTAGGTTGACGAATGTACATTATTTTGTTCAACATTATAATTTCAATAATACTTGACAGTCCGAAAGGCCGAACGAAACACAAACAGAAATGCCACATGATCCGATCCTGATTGGTCAGACCAAACCCAACGACGTAAGCCTCCCCATTTAACATAGGCAACAAAAATCGGATCAATCAAGTCCAAACATGTGTCTCGTGATTTCAGTCATGGTTTAAACCGAGGTTAGTAAGATACCACTGATATAATTTAGCCAAGTCTATTATTATTATTATTATTGATAATACTAAGTTTACAATCAATCCCTTACAATCTTCTTACAATGTACTCTTCTTCATGCTAACATGACTTACCCGGCCCTGCCTCTCCCTCTCTCCTCCAATGAGTCCAGCCACATGGCATTTAGTTATAAGATGGTTGTAATCATAGCCATTATCCATTATTATTATTATTGTTATTATTAGCTAGTCCATACGGAGGTGTTATGTTGACAGTCGCGGAGCTGGCCATGTGGCACGTCGATAATGGTTGACCGTCACGTGGACGTAGACTAGCGTGGGCCAGTCCCGCGGACGGGCAACATAACACCTCATATTCCATAACACAACTGCCACCGGTGATTGGTAACCTCAACAACGCTAGTCTCGACGTGAGTGTCGATCGTGCTTGATGTTTTGGAAACCGGTCCAACCGGCCGAACCATCCCGGACTCTTTGTCCAGCAGTACGGACGGTCGAAGGTCCAACCGGATGTAACGGACGGTTCAGACCGGGTTTTTTTTTTTCAAAACTGGTTTTGAAGTAGTGCAAGTAGCGAGCATGGTTACTCGACTGGGTGGTGATTGCACACCGAACCCAAGCTATTTAAGGAGCTCTCCATTCTGTGATGCTTCTCACCACTGTCCATGGCCACTTGAACACTTAGTCCATATTGATTGAACACACACACTCTCTCTCTCTCTCTATCACTCTATCATCACTTGAGTTGGACATGGGTGAACAAAAGCAAGCAGAAGGGAAGCTGGTCTCTGAGGACATGGTCGCTCCTCCGAAGCGCAACACCAGGTTCGCCTTCGCGTGCGCGCTCCTCGCTTCCATGACTTCCATTCTCTTGGGCTATGGTCAGTTCACTTCCATGACCTTTCATTCATGTTTAAATATGAATCAAGACGAATAAACCCTTTTCTTGTTGATAACGTGACAATATATATGCTTATGGACGTAACAACAAAGTTTTCCTCCATATTTAACATGAAATTTGATGAAGTTTGAAAAAAAAAATTATTTTATGTGCCGTGTATATACAATTTTATTCGATCGAACGGTTGACACAGAAGATCCACGACATTTTATGTATCTATTTTATCTTCAGATATTGGTGTGATGAGTGGCGCCTCAATCTTCATCAAGGACGACCTTCACATCAACGACACGGAGGTGGAGGTCCTGTTGGGGATCCTCAACCTCTACTCCCTGATAGGCTCCGCTTTGGCAGGACGGACCTCCGACTGGGTGGGGCGCAGGCTCACCATCGTGCTCGCCGCGGCCATATTCTTCGTCGGCGCACTTATGATGGGCTTGGCCCCCAACTACGCCTTCCTCATGGTGGGCCGTTTCGTCGCCGGCATCGGGGTCGGCTACGCCCTCATGATCGCCCCCGTCTACACCGCCGAGGTCTCCCCCGCCTCCTCCCGCGGCTTCCTCACCTCCTTCCCGGAGGTGTTCATCAACGTCGGCATCCTCCTCGGCTACGTCTCCAACTTCGGCTTCTCCAAGCTCCCCCTCCACCTCGGCTGGCGGGTCATGCTCGGGATCGGCGCGGTCCCCTCCGTCTTCCTCGGCGTCGGGGTCCTCGGCATGCCCGAGTCGCCGCGGTGGCTCGTCATGCAGGGCCGGCTCGCCGAGGCGAAGCGGGTCCTCGAGAAGACCTCCGACTCCGACGAGGAGGCCGCGCTCCGCCTCGCCGACATCAAGGCCTGCGCCGGGATCCCCGAGGACTGCGACGACGACGTTGTGGCCGTCCCCAAGAGGAGCAAGGGCGAAGGCGTGTGGAGGGAACTGCTCATCACTCCCACCCCAGCGGTCCGCCGCATCCTGATCTCTGCGGTCGGGATGCACTTCTTCCAGCAGGCCTCCGGCATCGACTCCGTCGTCCTCTACAGCCCAAGGGTCTTCGAGAAGGCCGGCATCACCGACAAGACGGAGCTCCTCGGCACCACCGTCGCGGTCGGGTTCGCCAAGACGATCTTCATCCTCGTAGCGACGTTCCTCATCGACCGCGTAGGCCGGCGCCCGCTGCTCCTCTCCAGCGTCGGAGGCATGGTCGCGTCGCTGGCGGGGCTGGGCTTCGGGCTGACGGTCATCGACCGCCACCCGGACGAGAGGCTGACGTGGGCGATAGCGATATGCATCGCGTCGATCCTCCTGTACGTGGCCTTCTTCTCGATCGGGCTGGGGCCGATAACGTGGGTGTACACGTCGGAGATCTTCCCGCTGAGGCTGCGGGCGCAGGGGGCGAGCATCGGCGTGGGCGTCAACCGCGTGACGAGCGGCGTGCTGACGATGACGTTCATATCGCTCTACAAGGCGATAACCATCGGGGGGAGCTTCTTCCTCTACGGGGGCGTCGCGGCGGTGGCGTTCGTGTTCTTCTACACGTACCTGCCGGAGACGAGGGGGAAGACTCTCGAGGAGATGGAGGAGTTCTTCGGGGTCTCAAAGAAGGACGTGAAGAGGAAGAAGAAGAATTACAAGGGGGAGGACATGGTAGTGTCGAGTCAAGTTCAGCTGGCCAGTAGTAACAATGGAGCTGGAGGAGTAGGAGTAGGAGGGACTACTACGTAAGAGTAATTATGTTTAAGGACTGTTGTGTAAAAAAGGAGGACAAAATGAGGAGGAGTTTGTAAAGTTTGTGATTGGCCATATGTGCTGAAATCGAAGGGATCTGATGAGAATATTCAGAACGGAAAGATATGAAGTAATATTGTGGCCAATCAGAAACTACTCGAATCTATGATTTTACTACTTTTAGTTTGGGTGTTTTGCATGTACGTCCCTTAAATCTATCTTATGTTCATTTAAGTCCCCTAAATCTTATTATTTGCATAGAATCCTTGCAATCATTTGAGTTATAAGTTCCTCTAAACACACAATTAAAGAGAAATGTTCATTAAAAATATTTTCTACTTCTTTATCTCATCCTTAAAAATAGATAATCGAAAAATACACGGAGCTCAAGAATACATCATGAACCCAAAGTTGTAATAATAAAATATAAAATGTGTTGGTTTGTTCTATAAAAAAAAAAAAACTCAATCCCAAAAGAGTAGCGGATACAACCAATATGTCATCCTTCTTAAATTTTTTTTTTTTAAAATCTGTAAAATTGTTAACCGAAAAATTGAGGTTCTAAATTTAGACTTATTATTCTACCAAACGAGTTCCTGCATTCTGAATATAAAAAATATAATGTCTGACTGCAGCTCCTGTGACCTGACGGGACCATCGTGAGACTCCAACTGAATCTTATTATTCTAAAAAATGAGCTTCACATCCTGAAACTATAATCTGAAAATTATAATGAATCTTACTATTAATTGATGTTCTAACAAATGTGATATTGGTAATAGTTTACAGTAGTGGAAGAATGAGTTGTTAGTTAATGGCTTAGGTGGAAAAATAAGTTAGTAACGATTGTAGTGGTGAATTTGAAGGAGGTGAAGAAGAATTAGAAAAAAAAAAAAAATAATAAAGGAGAAAAACGATGGATAAGGAATAGGTAATGACAAGAAAAAAATTTCAAAGGACGTAGGAGTTCAAAGTAGAGGCGAGGAAAGTAAAAGGAAATGAGTGAGGTGGAAAGAAGAACAAAAAAATTGGATAAAATAATCTTCAAACACTAATAATTGAGTAATTTAATTGATTCAAACACTAATAATTGAGTAATTTAATTGATTTTATAGTGCTGACAAGAGGACTCAAATCCTAACTCACATGTTTTCACCTTAATTGAATAATATAATTTGAACAACTTATTAAAATATAATAGATTTAAGTGACTTATATGCAAGAAAAAATTGTTAATGGTGGAATAAATGGTTAGGAAGAAGTTGAAGTAATAAAATAAGGAGAACAGCTATGCTGATCTCGACTCTCCACATGTGATTCGAGTTGTCTCCGTCTATAGTCTGCTCGAGCATTAAATTTTGTCCATTATAGTTTGTTTGCATGCATGGTTCTTGCTTCTAACTACACTGATTTTCTGTCAATTCTTCATTGATTCGATCAGTGTATTTAACGGAATCTGGATAAAAATAAAGTTTTTTTTTGGATATAAATCTCTCAAAAATTTATAATTTTAACATAAGTTCTCTGAAATTTGTTATTGGAAATATATCACTCCAATCTTTGGTTATTTTGATATAAGGCACCCCAGTTTTTCTTTTGTCGAAATCAAACTAAGATAATTTTAAAGTTAATATTAACTATAAATAAATTAATTAAAAAAACATCTTTAGGTTTGGTGTGGAAGTCTTGTTGAATTTGAGGTGAAAGGCGAAGAGAGAAGAAATTATGGTCGAAGAAGTCGTCGAGGGAGAAAGTGTGTGGGAAAGAGTCGAAGAGGATAACTAGGTGGTCGATGCAGGGCCAGCCCTGGCCAAGTGCACCAGATGCACTTGCTCCGGGTCCCATATTTACTGAGACTTCAAACTTGAGATGTAAGTTGCTAGCTATAAAAAATTATTGTGGTATATAAGTTAACATAAAATAATTGTGGTATAGTGGCTAAGATATTAGTCTTACACTAATCTTCGTTTCAAATCTTTGATAACAATAAATTTAATCTTTCTAATTATTTTTTTACATTGTATATGGGAGCCTATTTTGAAATTCGTTTGAAGGGACCATTTTAAAAGTTCGTTATGGACTTCCATGTGCTCATGACCGGACTTGGTCGATGGAAAGAGAAGTGTTTGTTGTGTTGGAGAAATGTTTGAATTCGTTAAATTAAGAGAAGTGCTTGTTGTATTGGAGGAATGCTTGAATTCGTTAAATTTCGGATTTGTTGGATTTGGATTTGATAGGTTTGAAGATGAGAGATTGATGACCAAGCAATAATTATAAAGTTTGTGCGGATTGTGGAAGAAGGCTGAAAGGGAGTTGAGCATAAGCCCTAGCTTAGATGGTGCAATGGCAGCAAGAATTTTTTTGAACATTTGGAACATTTCGTTTTTAAGCAGAAGGATCATTTTCAAGTAGTTTTTGCTGGATTTACATTTAATCAAGACTCCAAGATCTCTTAGAGTCACTTCATTTCTTTTTGTCCAAATCATTTCTATTCATTTTTCTTTGTGATTGTCGAAAATATTTCCATTAATAGTTTCCGATTCACATTTGTGAATTCATGTTAGTCCCAGAGATCAGGTTATTGGCAATCGCCGGAACATGCTTCACACCTTGAAGCGTCAGAGCGTTTCCAGAAGTGAGTTTCAGTTCCACGGTCCCGATCCCCAGAACTTCAGCTTGGGCCTGGTTCGCCATGACAACCTTCTCATATTTCGGCTGGTACGTGACGAACCATTCCTTGCCAGAACAGACATGGCAAGTCGCACCAGTGTCTATCCACCAGTCAGAATCAACCCCCACAGTTGTGACATGTCCGATCATAGCAACAATGTTAGAAACCAATGAAACCTTATTAGGTTCACCTTTCTCTGATTGTTTAGGCTTATATCTGAATTCACTCTTGTAGTGGCCTTTCTTGCCACAATTGTAACAAGTCACGTGGGACTTAGTCTTCTGTTGCTTGAAAGAAGGACCCTTCACTTTTAGATTAGTGAAGTCCTTCTTCTTGGGATGAGAAGCCGCCTGCTTCCCCTTGGGAACTCTCGTTTGCACTAGATTGGCTTTAGCCAACTGTTTGGACAGAGTGTCCACCTTCTGTTGGGAACGCATCTCGTCCTCAACATGGATCTCTTGAAGTAGATCTTCCAAGCTAATGTCTAGCTTCTTTCTGAGCATCCTTGCATAGAAGGTACTCCAACCAGCAGAAAGTTTTGAGATGATCCCTCCAACGACAAACTTGTTGGGAAGGGGCATCTCTTCGTCTTCCAGTTTCTGACGCAGCTTCAGAAATTTCTTCACCTGTGGCAACATGGACTTCTCGTCCTCAAAGAGCAATTTGTGATATTTTTCAACCACAAACATCTTGCTCCTGTTCCTGTCTTCTTCATACAGATTTTCCACAGACTCCCATATGTCTCTGGCAAGTTCCTTCTTCGAGTAGGATTCTGTCAGGGAATCCTCCATAGCATTCAGAATGAGAAGCCTGCAGATGCTATTTTCCCTTCTCCACTTGGCCTGGAGTTTGGCAGCCGCGTTGATAGCGGCAGTAGATCCAGTGTCTGGAACAGAGGGTTCTTCCTCCAACAGAACATGATCAACGTCTTTTAGTTGAAGAGTTAGGTAAACCTTTCTCTTCCAGACTTGATAATGCTCTCCATCGAACTTTTCCAACTTGCAGAAGTCCGATTGAAGAAACGAAGCATTAATGTTTTCCATCTACACGGATCTTGCTTTGAGATTGTTAGTCCCGGGGCTTGATCAAAGATGGTAAAACAGATGCAACAAAGATCTACGATGATATAAATACCAAATAATCCGATTACAATATGGAGGAGGGAAATAGAGAAGAGAAGATCCCTCGTTCTTCTTTGCAAACGTGTTGCAATTGGGACAGAACGAGTTACAATAATCTAGAGAGAGATAAGAAGAAGAACAATGCTTGGGTGTCAAAACACCGTTGCTCAAAACAAGATTCGCCCCACACGATCTGCTTGCAGGAACCAGCAAGTTTGAAGAACTTGTGGAACGCTCGTAGTCACCTCTGTTCTGACTCCTCGGATGGACTTGCAATGGCGGCAACAGCTCTCTCTCTCTCTCTCTCTCTCTCTTTCTTCTTTTCTGACTTATATTTTTCGTCGTACCCACTGTCACGCCCCAGAACCAGAATACTGGAGAGCGGGGGAATGACTCAGCCAGCTACGTATTACGGGTAGATGAATACCGTATAATACGATCAATGCTGTCTACAAGACGAGGGGGTGCATACTACATGAAAGTCTTCCTATCGTCACTTTACTTCTATTGTCTCAATCATTCAAACAAGAAACAGAAATAGAGAACATGTGAGATAAAGCAGTAAGGCGTCCCAAACACTCAGTCAAAATATTCTTGATATCTGGCTTTACAAAATACAGCCAGATGATGTAGTAAGTATACACAATTGTTAGCAGCTGCAGCCTGACTTAGTTACAATTATACAAAAAGTAGGTACAAGACAATCCGACTAACATGTCGGTGCCAAACGGCAAAGTATAAAGTAGATAACAAAACGGGCGGGGAAGTAAGAAACCCACTCGAGTCCTCCTGCGATCATCCCTCTAGTGTTGACCATCTTGGAGGTAGAAGTAAGTTGGATCCTCGGGGACCGGCTCTAAATCTGGCCATGCAAAACCAGAGAGGTTAGACCTCTAATAGCAAGTACCACAAGGGAGCACGATATGAGGAATGAAGCCAGTAATAAGAGAATATGATAATAGATCTCTGCTGTCTACTAGGACTCACACAACATCACGACACTTCGAACCAACCTCCCAACCAAACAAGGACAGAAGTTGGCTCGTCATGTCCTGACATTCTGATCATCTCAGTTAAGTAACAGAGTAGGTACAGTGCACAAACAAATCAATTTAAACGGCCGGGCAACTACTATGGCTTGCTATTGTGAGTCCCAAGTTATCTTGGTTTTATGTAATGAGGATTTCTCAGTTCTTACTATGCACAAGCAAGGCTAGTTTACCCAGTCAATCAATTGCGCCAATCATGAATTAGATGAGTCCCAGCGGGACACCCGTCATATCTATACAATATTCAATAGATAATATAACAAGATACCGCTTCCCGCCCGTGTGGCAGATTTGCAGTATCTGTGGGGACCAACCGGCCTGTCGGGCATTACTAGTCCCAAGAGGGCTACCATGTAAGAACTCGGGAATCCATTCTCTCCATGCAATCATTATTTTATTTAACTTAATAGTCTCTACGTTGAGTGAAGTACCATGCCGTGGATCATGGTCATTCAGAATGAGTACTTTCGTACGGGGTACGATATGCGCAACTCTACAATGATACCAGTGCGGTCAGATTGTAGGTCTTACATAGCGTAATGCAACAATCAAAACTAACCACGGAGTAATCATGCCTTGACCATAAAGTACACATGCTTCTTTGGTAAGATAAATAAATAATAAATGAATTGAAGCCTGCACGTGCCTGTATGCCAATATTCGGGATTAGCCAGTCGATTCCAATAGTTCATAATTAATATGAACGTGTCTCATTCATTCAATTCAAAGACGACTAGCCAGTCTCTTAGTTCCAACTAGGAACGCATGATTAATTATTAGTCAAGGTCACAATCATTATCAATGGTGACAAGGCATGAAAGTCAACTAGTATTCAGTGGGGTCGAGTCTACAACTCTCAGGGTTTAATTCCAGTCAATCGGGGTATCTATAACTCAATTCACGACACGTGGTACATCCCACGTAACAATCTATATCTAACAGGAATATTAACATATCATGATTATATCAATTTTATGCCAAAAGGCGTAAGGATATAAAATGGACGTTAAATATCTAATAAGATATCAATATACAGGGCTATAGAAGATCCAGGGTAAGTAGGGTCAGGCAACGCTCATGTCAACCTACGCTCAAGCCAACCTACGCTCAAGTCAGGCTACGCTCATGTCAGGCTACGCTCAAGTCAGGCTACGCTCATGTCAACCTACGCTCAAGCCAGCCTACGCTCAAGTCAGGCTACGCTCAAGTCAGCCTACGCTCATGTCAACCTACGCTCAAGCCAGCCTACGCTCAAGTCAGGCTACGCTCAAGTCAGCCTACGCACATGTCAGCCTACGCTCAAGTCAGACTACGCTCATGTCAACCTACGCTCAAGTCAGCCTACGCTCATGTCAGCCTACGCTCAAGTCAGGCTAGCGTATGGACTCTATACGACTCATTTTCAAGGCAGCGTATGTACTCCATACGACTCCTTTTCAAGGCAGCGTATGTACTCCATACGACTCCTCATCTAGGCAGCGTATGCAAGTCCATACGACTCCTCTTCAAGGCAGCGTATGCAAGTTATACGTCTCCAAAAGGCAGCATATGAGTCAGACTGCGCTGCGCTAAAGAGCGCGTGCAGCTCAGTGGCGCAAGCTAAAAAGCTCGCGTACACTGCTCACTGTCTTCTCCAAATCAGCAAGAACTCTATGGTTTGAATCCAAAGCTTCAAAAGTCCATAACTTGGTCAAAATAAGTCCAAATCCAACTTTTCAAAGGTCAAAATTAGGTAGAATAAAATTCTCTACAACATGGAACCATCAAAACTTGAAAGTAAAGAAGTTTGATAGATCAAACCACCAAAATCCAAAAATAACCAATTTCTAGATCTACAAAAATTAAAGCCTCAAAATGGAAAATGACAAGTTCTAATGTGTCTTAGAATCACAAGGGAAAGAGAATGGAACCATAAAAATGGGTTTTCATGTGGAAGCAAGATGTACTTGCCTATGGATTTGGTAGGTGGAGAGAGTTATGAGGAAGAAGAAGAAGAGTAATGGTGAAGGAGAGTAATGAAGAGAGAGAAAGAGTTGGGGGCTTTAAATGGAAGGGGTGGTGGTAGGTGGGGGTATTGGGTTCGGTTCATGATGAACCACCATAACCCGAAGATAAACCAACCTAGGCCAAACCTAAAGTAAGCTAAAGCAGAGAATAAAAGCAGAAAGTAAAATACAGAAAATTAATTGCAGAAAATTAATTAACATGAATTTAGAGAGGTTTAAATACAAAACAATACAGGATAAATATTTAAATAAATATACTAAAGCAGTACATATATTAAAAATACGTATTCTGGGAACAGGGAGTGACATCTCTACCCTCCTTAGAAAAATTTCGCCCTCGAAATTTCAAATCCAAGCAGGATAGGAATATCAAGGCCAACATAGTACAAGCAATTTAAGCAAGCAATCATTTTACAATGTCCATAGCAAGTAACATATCTATATTTAATAATCTATGATATCAAGTAATTTCTACTCATAGGGCGACCAGCATGCGGAGTTAAGACAATCAAGGTACACAGAAAAAATATACCTTGTGAGTCAAACAGATGTGGATACCGTGATCGGATATCATCCTCACGTTCCCACGTTGACTCTCCTAAAGAGTGATGACCCCAAGCAAACCGGACAAGGTTAATTGTTCGGTTCTTGAGTATCTTCTCTCTTCGGTCCAAGATAGACACAGGCTGCTCCTCGTAAGACAAGTTGGTACCAACAACCAACTCAGAATGATCAAGGATATGGCTTGGGTCCGATACATATCTTCGCAACTGAGATACATGAAACACGTCATGCACCTCTCGTAACGAAGGTGGAAGGGACAAACGATAAGCAACATCGCCTACCCTATTAAGGATAACGAATGGTCCTACGTATCGCGGACTCAACTTCCCGCGAACGCCAAATCTAATGACCCCACGGGTAGGTGAGATCCGTAGGAACACGTGGTCCCCAACAGAAAACTCTAGCGGCCTACGAAGCTGGTCCGCCCAATGACGATGTCGATCCTGCGCAACTCGAAGTCGCTCTCTAATTTCTTTAACCAATTCAACTGTCTGAACAATCATTTCCGGGCCTAACATCTTTCTGTCCCCGATATCATCCCATGCTAGTGGCGACCTACACTTCTTACCATATAGTGCATCAAATGGCGCCATCTGGATACTGGCTTGATAACTGTTGTTATATGAAAACTCAACTAAGTGCAGGTAGCTTTTCCAAGATCCTCCAAAATTTAGGGTGCAAGCTCGCAACATATCTTCCAAAGTCTGAATTGTCTTTTTCGATTGGCCGTCCGTCTGTGGATGGTAAGCCGTACTAAATTTTAACTTGGTGCCCAAACTACGATGTAAGCTCTTCCAGAAATGTGACGTGAAACGGGTATCTCTGTCTGACACAATACTGACAGGGACTCCATGCTGCCTGACTATCTGCTGCATGTACAACTCCGCCAACTTTTCTGTAGATTGTCCTACTCTGAAAGGAAGAAAGTGTGCTACCTTTGTAAGCCGATCTACTATCACCCAAATAGCATCTTTACCACTTGGTGATCTCGGTAAACCGGTTACAAAGTCCATTGTGATGTGTTCCCACTTCCATTCCGGGATAGGAAGCGGTTGTAATAATCCAGCTGGCCTCTGCTGTTCTGCTTTTACTTGCTGACATATCAAGCAACGGGAAATAAACCTAGCTATCTCCCTCTTCATCCCGTTCCACCAGAAGTGCTGCTTGATATCTTGGTACATCTTGGTCCCTCCAGGATGTATAGAATACTGAGAACTGTGAGCTTCTGTCATAACTTCCTGTCTGATATCTCCACTAGGTACACATAGACGTGATCCAAACCTAAGCGTACCATCTTCGTGGATTTGTATCTCTTTTCTGAGCCCTGACTCACATTCTGTCCTAAGCTTCTGAATCCTTGGGTCCTGTGCCTGGGCTGCATTGATCCTTCCTACCAAGTCGGATTGAACTTGTAGACTCGCCAGAATTCCTATATCATTAGAAAGTATAACTTCGATGCCCATCTCCTGAAGGTCTTCTAAGATGTGCTTCTGCGTTGTCAACATAAATGCGCCGTCTCTTCTGCTGAGAGCGTCTGCTACCACATTAGCCTTGCCTGGATGATACTGAAGCTCCACGTCATAATCCTTGATCAGCTCTAACCATCTTCTCTTCCTCATGTTCAACTCTTTCTGAGTAAAGATGTACTTCAGACTTTTGTGGTCTGTGTACATGTCCACTCGGTCACCATATAAGTAATGCCTCCATAACTTCAAAGCAAATACTACCGCCGCCAACTCCAAATCATGAGTTGGATAATTTTTCTCGTGGTCTCGAAGTTGCCTAGATGCATACGCTATCACCTTTCCATGTTGCATAAGGACACATCCAAGTCCTTTACCTGACGCATCACAATATACAGTAAAACCTCCGGGCCCAACTGGCAATGTAAGGATGGGTGCTGATATCAACTTCTGCTTCAGATTCTCAAATGATGCCTGGCATTCTGCCGACCAGACGAATGGTACATCCCTTCGTGTCAAGCGGGTCATGGGTGCTGAAAGTTTTACAAAATCTGATACAAACCTTCTGTAATATCCTGCCAATCCCAAAAAACTCCGTACATCAGCTACGGTCTTGGGTACTGGCCAACTCTCTACTGCTTCTACCTTCTTGGGATCTACTGCTACTCCCGCTCCTGATATGATATGACCCAAAAATAAAATATGATCCGTCCAGAACTCACACTTGCTGAGCTTGGCATATAACTGGTTCTCTCTCAGTACCTGCAACACTTTTCTGAGGTGGTCTTCATGCTCCTCTTCACTAGCAGAGTATACGAAAATGTCGTCGAAAAACACCACGACAAACTGATCTAAATATGGCATAAAGATGTGGTTCATCAAATCCATGAATATAGCTGGAGCATTGGTCAAACCAAACGGCATTACTAAGAATTCATAATGTCCATACTTCGACCTGAATGCTGTCTTGGGAATGTCTTCCTTTCGAACCCTCACTTGATGGTACCCTGAACGAAGATCTATCTTGGAGAAAACTCTAGCCCTGCTCAACTGATCAAACAAGTCGTCGATCCTTGGTAGCGGGTACTTGTTCTTCACTGTTGCCGCGTTAAGCTTCCTGTAATCGATGCACAATCTGGATGACCCATCCTTCTTTCCCACAAGTACCACTGGTGCTGCCCATGGTGATATGCTAGCTTGGATGAACTTCTTCTCCTTCAGTTCCTCTATGTGCTGATACACCTTGGCCTGCTCCGAATCTGCCATTCTGTAAACCCGATCTGATATGGGTTTAGTTCCAGTGCCAATTCTATACTGAACTCAATATCTCTAACTGGTGGTAGACTTGGAAGTTCTTCGAGAAATACGTCTAGAAATTCTTCAACTACCTTCGGAACTTGAACTTCTTCCATTGCTGTTACTACTCCCTGCTCTTGCTGAGTTGCCTCTGATCTGACTAAGGTGAATTTCTTCACGCCTGAAATATCAAAAGATACACTCCCACTACGACAATCTATTGTCGCATGACTGTCTTTCAGCCAGTCCATGCCTAAGATAACGTCGAAATTTCCAACAGGAAATTCTATCAACTGGGCGGGTAAGGAATGCCCGCAAACTACAACACTATACGCTAGAATAACTCTACTAACTCCTACGAGCCCATTGCCAGTGAGTATATTCAACCTCCCTGGCAATGCCTCGAATTCCATCCCTAGTCGTGTCGTAAATTGTGCAGATATAAATGAGTGTGATGCTCCCGAATCAAACAATGCTACGGCGGGATATGAGGCGACGAGAATGTTACCTGCCACAACATCTCCCGATGCTAATGCCTCCTCCAACGACAGTGTGAATGCCTGCCCTCGACCTCCTTGTTGGTTTCCATGCTGCGGCCTAGCCTCGTGCTGCTGCTGGCCCCTGCCTTGATGATGCTGGGGTGGTCTATGCTAGTGTTGCTGCATCGGCGGTCCCTGCTGTCGAAACATCTGAGCCTGTGGCGTTAACGGACGCTGGGCCAATGGTCTCACTGCCACTGCTGGTCCCCGATACTGTCCTGTCCCTGGTGCTGGCAGAGCAGGAAACTATTGCCCTGGTCCTCCTGACCTCGAATTCATGGGACATGTGGTAACCCGATGATCTGGATTTTCACATATCAAACACAATTCGTTTAAGGCCCGACACACATCTCTAGTGTGCCCCATCTTCCCACAATAAGTACAGCCTGCTGGGGGTTGCTGGTTCTTCTTCTGTTGCTGCTGCTGCCTGGGTGGTGGTGCTGGCCCTCGCATTGCCACATCGTGAATGCGAATGCCAAGGGATGGTGCTGTTGTTCGGGGCGCTGCTCCCCCTCCTCCTTCAATCTGACTGTGAGATCTCTTCTGACCCCCAGTCCTTGCCGTGATCCTCTGAATGGTGATCTCATGCCTTCGGGTTGCCGTCAATATCTCATCAAAAGTCTGGTAATTGTGCCCCTCTATCAATTGCAAGAGCTCAAACTGAAACCTCATAGCCCTCTGGCGCTCCGTCGCTACCATCTCTGGGGCAAACCTACTCAATCTGTAGAACTCCGCTGCATAAGCATCTACCGTCTTGCCGCCCTGTTTGAGGTTGATAAACTTCTGTTGTAGCTCAAACTGTGCCACAACTCCATAGTACTTTATCTTGAATCTTGCTGTGAAATCGTCCCAAGCAACGGGACGTCTGATACCTACTTCCTCTGATTCCCACCAATCACGTGCGAGATCCTGAAGTAACAACTTCACTTGATCCACACGTTCTTCTGTCGGTACCTTAGCTGCCGTCAAAATAGCCTCAATATCCTTAAGCCATGCATCTGCTGAGATGGCATCCTCCGTTTCTTCAAAACGGCGGGGGTTGAACTTGCAAAATCTGGTTGATGCTCCAGAATCCGGCTTTGCCCCTCTTTCCAAAGCTGTCTGCAACCCTTGGTTGAGTAGTACGTTCTGCTCTTGCAACTGAGCGTGCATGCGCTGTTGGACAAACATCTGATGTTGTTGAGTAGCCATCATCCCTCTCATGATTTCCAGAAGAGCCGGTGTGTCCATCTCCACAGGGGTAGGTGGAACTGTTGGTGGTGGTGGAACATCTGGATACTGCGACCCAGCTGCTGCTTCCACTATCACTTCTTCCTGAGTAGCCTCCTGAGTTAGTACCGGCTCTTGTTGCTGACCAACATGGTCAGGTTGTCCATGTTGCTGTCCATGTTGTTGCTGTCCAGCTCTGAAAGGTGCGGACGAAGTGCCCCTAAGAAAAGGGACAAGAGAACAATCAAACGACCGGACATGAAGGATCAATGAAGTCAAAGGATACTGGAATGTCAAGCTAAAGTTGAGAGTAACGAATCATGAGATCAAGGGAAAATATGTGTGATTGAGACATCCTATTAAACACCCCACAAGTCTAAAATCAGACCTGCATGGGCCACCACTAAAACCTTGTCACGCCCCAGAACCAGAATACTGGAGAGCGGGGGAATGACTCAGCCAGCTACGTATTACGGGTAGATGAATAACGTATAATACGATCAATGCTGTCTACAAGACGAGGGGGTGCATACTACATGAAAGTCTCCCTATGGTCACTTTACTTCTATTGTCTCAATCATTCAAACAAGAAACAGAAATAGAGAACATGTGAGATAAAGCAGTAAGGCGTCCCAAACGCTCAGCCAAAATGTTCTTGATATCTGGTTTTACAAAATACAGCCAGATGATGTAGTAAGTATACACAATTGTTAGCAGCTGCAGCCTGACTTAGTTACAATTATGCAAAAAGTAGGTACAAGACAAACCGACTAACATGTCGGTGCCAAACGGCAAAGTATAAAGTAGATAACAAAACGGGCGGGGAAGTAAGAAACCCACTCGAGTCCTCCTGCGATCATCCCTCTAGTGTTGACCATCTTGGAGGTAGAAGTAAGCTGGATCCTCGGGGACCGGCTCTAAATCTGGCCATGCAAAACCAGAGAGGTTAGACCTCTAATAGCAAGTACCACAAGAGAGCACGATATGAGGAATGAAGCCAGTAATAAGAGAATATGATAATAGATCTCTGCTATCTACTAGGACTCACACAACATCACGACACTTCGAACCAACCTTCCAACCAAACAAGGACAGAAGTTGGCCCGTCATGTCCTGACATTCTGATCATCTCAGTTAAGTAACAGAGTAGGTACAGTGCACAAACAAATCAATTTAAACGGCCGGACAACTACTATGGCTTGCTATTGTGAGTCCCAAGTTATCTTGGTTTTATGTAATGAGGATTTCTCAGTTCTTACTATGCGCAAGCAAGGCTACTTTACCCAGTCAATCAATTGCGCCAATCATGAATTAGACGAGTCCCAGCGGGACGCCCATCATATATATACAATATTCAATAGATAATATAACCAGATACCGCTCCCCGCTCGTGTGGCAGATTTGCAGTATCTGTAGGGACCAACCGGTCTGTCGGGCATTACTAGTCCCAAGAGGGCTGCCATGTAAGAACTCGAAAATCCATTCTCTCCATGTAATCATTATTTTATTTAACTTAATAGTCTCTACGTTGAGTGAAGTACCATGCCGTGGATCATGGTCATTCAGAATGAGTACTTTCGTACGGGGTACGATATGCGCAACTCTACAATGATACCAGTGCGGTCAGGTTGTAGGTCTTACATAGCGTAATGCAACAATCAAAACTAACCACGGAGTAATCATACCTTGACCATAAAGTACACATGCTTCTTTGGTAAGATAAATAAATAATAAATAAATTGAAGCCTGCACGTGCCTGTATGCCAATATTTGGGATTAGCCAGTCGATTTCAATAGTTCATAATTAATATGAACGTGTCTCATTCATTCAATTCAAAGACGACTAGCCAGTCTCTTAGTTCCAACTAGGAACGCATGATTAATTATTAGTCAAGGTCACAATCATTATCAATGGTGACAAGACATGAAAGTCAACTAGTATTCAGTGGGGTCGAGTCTATAACTCTCAGGGTTTAATTCCAGTCAATCGGGGTATCTATAACTCAATTCACGACACGTGGTACATCCCACGTAACAATCTATATCTAACAGGAATATTAACATGTCATGATTATATCAATTTTATGCCAAAAGGCGTAAGGATATAAAATGGACGTTAAATATCTAATAAGATATCAATATACAGGGCTATAGAAGATCCAGGGTAAGTAGGGTCAGGCTACGCTCATGTCAACCTACGCTCAAGTTAACCTACGCTCAAGTCAGCCTACGCTCAAGTCAAGCTGCGCTCATGTCAGGCTACGCTCAAGTCAGGCTACGCTCATGTCAACCTACGCTCAAGCCAGCCTACGCTCAAGTCAGGCTACGCTCAAGTCAGCCTACGCTCAAGTCAGGCTACGCTCATGTCAACCTACTATCAAGTCAGCCTACGCTCATGTCAGCCTACGCTCAAGTCAGGCTAGCGTATGGACTCTATACGACTCCTTTTCATGGCAGCGTATGTACTCCATATGACTCCTTTTCAAGGCAGCGTATGTACTCCATACGACTCCTCATCTAGGCAGCGTATGCAAGTCCATACGACTCATCTTCAAGGCAGCGTATGCAAGTCATACGCCTCCAAAAGGCAGCGTATGAGTCAGACTGTGCTGCGTTAAAGAGCGCGTGCAGCTCAGTGGCGCAAGCTAAAAAGCTCGCGTACACTGCTCACTGTCTTCTCCAAATCAGCAAGAACTCCATGGTTTGAATCCAAAGCTTCAAAAGTCCATAACTTGGTCAAAATAAGTCCAAATCCAACTTTTCAAAGGTCAAAATTGGGTAGAATAAAATTCTCTACAACATGGAACCATCAAAACTTGAAAATAAAGAAGTTTGATAGATCAAACCACCAAAATCCAAAAATAACCAATTTCTAGATCTACAAAAATTAAAGCCTCAAAATGGAAAATGACAAGTTCTAATGTGTCTTAGAATCACAAGGGAAAGAGAATGGAACCATAAAAATGGGTTTTCACGTGGAAGCAAGATGTACTTGCCTATGGGTTTGGTAGGTGGAGAGAGTTATGAGGAAGAAGAAGAAGAGTAATGGTGAAGGAGAGTAATGAAGAGAGAGAAAGAGTTGGGGGCTTTAAATGGAAGGGGTGGTGGTAGGTGGGGGTATTGGGTTCGGTTCACGATGAACCACCATAACCCGAAGATAAACCAACCTAGGCCAAACCTAAAGTAAGCTAAAACAGAGAATAAAAGCAGAAAGTAAAATACAGAAAATTAATTGCAGGAAATTAATTAACATGAATTTAGAAAGGTTTAAATACAAAACAATACAGGATAAATATTTAAATAAATATACTAAAGCATTACATGTATTAAAAATACGTATTCTGGGAACAGGAAGTGACACCCACAAAGGAGGCCAAAGGAGAGTATATAGAGAGAGGGTGGAAACCCTAGCCGCCTCTTCAGTTATGGAAAGATTGAATCAAATCCCAAAAAGATAGCAACGAGATTAATTCAAATCCCACAAAGATAGCAACAAAATTAATTTAAATCCCACAAAGATAGGATCTGAATTAATCGCATTGAATCAGCCTTTCCTAACTGACTTGTAGTCTGCACAGTCAGCGGAACCCTCCATGCGGCAGCAGCAGCCTGGCCGCATGGACCGCATGACTGCTGACGTGCTAAGTGCAAAGTGCGCCAACAAAACGCCTCATGAGCCCGAGTCCGAGTTTGGGGCTTAGCTCCAAATGGAATTAATCCAAGAGAATGACAAAAGCATTAATGCTTAATCCTTGGAGCCTTATTCTTACCTCCTAGTAAAATCACCCACATAGTTCCCTCCTTAGGGTCACCATCCCATGTGCATCTCTCAACAACACACCCAAGTATATATGTTGAGATAACTCATGGTGCATTTCCGATATGGGACTAAAATTTTACAAGGCATGTTGAGAGCTAGCTCTCTCCATGTAAAGAAAGTACCAACAATTCAAAGGTCCGAATGATCATCCATGCAATAGGTTGTGAGGATGTCGGTGTTCACATCATTCATTTGAATAAATTAACATGCTTATTATTGAATTATTGAATGGTCGTGATACTTCTCGTACCGAAATTCTTGATGGTAAGCTTAAGTCATGTTTGTATGAAATCATTGACCATAGGAACTTATGATTGATAATCTTTGGCATCGTTTGGTTCGCAGAATGGGAGGAAAAGGAAATCAATTATTTGACATTTTTTTTCTTTGGTAAATTACAATTTTCATGAATTTTTTATTTTTTTGATGTTTGAAAACGCCAATTAATTTGAAAATGGAAGTGAATACTTCCAAAGTGATTCTTTGCTTTGATGAATGGGATCACTTTACCCTCTAATTTTTCTTCCATTGGGTTTCATTTCCTCCTCAATTTTTTTGGCGCCCAAATGTGAAAAATAATTACTTTCCTTTCCCAACCAGATGATTCCGCGAACAAAACGAGGCCTTAATATTTCGTGGGTCTCTAAAGAAAAAAAAACCCAAAAAATCAAAGTTTTAATTCCTTCTTCTCTATTTGATATTTTTCTTTTTTTCTTTTCTTTTTTTTTTTTTTTTTGTAATAACGAAGATTTTTTAATATCCTATCCTTTCTTAATCGATGTGCTATATATAGGAGGACCTCTACGAGGTCAAAATTTTCTCATTATTAAGTACCAAAACCAGCTTCTAAATAAATAGAGTTGCAAAGACTCTTAAAAAAGACACTGGTCTCGCACATGCAGCTGTGCATAGTTAAACCGACAGTTGCCTAAGCACATACATGCATTTGACCGGACCGGAGTTCTTAAACCGATAGTTGTCTAAGAACTCCGGTCCGGTCCGAGCTGGTCCAGATATCATAATCCAACCAAACCTAGCTCGGCATGTGACCCAAAAATATACGGATTTGACTTAACTGGTCTGGGTCTAGCCGGACTCGGGTTGGCCTAATTTATTTTTGAAAACACATACACATATATAGTTGATAGCATAGAAAAAGTCAGGTGTTGTGATTAGCATCTTGTGTTAGTATAACTCTGTAGTATGTGCAGAGGATGTGGGTTCAATCCTCAAGGTGTTTAGTGGGTCAGGTGGTCCGAAATTCATTTTGGATCTGGTCCGATAAAATTCGGACTCGATCGACTTGTGCTTAATCGAGCTGGATTCGGACCCGGCCCACCCTTTCCTACAGATCGGACCTGATTTACCTTTCGCAAATTCGATCCCGATCCCGATCCCGATCCCGATCCCGATCCCGATTCAAAAGCTCCACCTCCTTGAAAAAAATAGTTTGGTGGGAGTTGTTTTACAATTTTATCCCCTTCCCCATTAAACCAACCGTTAATAAAACATTGGGCGTATTCTAGTAAAAATATCAACAACCACATTTTTTGAGGGTATTTTATCAAAATATTTTCATTTTTAGCCATTTGTAAATATTAACAAGGATTATTTTGGTCATTTTTGTTAAATTTATCAAAATATCCCTATAACAACTATAATCTGAGGACAATATTGATTTTTTTGGCATCCGAAATTCCTATAAAAAGGACTTAATACATACAAAGTTATCACAACAATTTTTTTTTTTTTCTCTTTTTAATACTTACAAGCAATCTTGTAGTTTACTCGGTGAAGTATCTTATTTTTATTGCCATAGAAAATGAACAACCACCACAACAACTGCAAGAACAACAACCTCAACTCGTGCTGCAAACTCAGGAGATACAAAGGACCTCAACCTGCGTCGCAACCTCAGAGGATACAAGAATCTCAACCGATGTCATAACCTCAGGGGTACAAGAATCTTAATCCGTGCAACCTCAGTGGGTACTAGGATACAGAATGAATTAATAATAATTGGATGGGATCAGATGTTTGACATTAATTAACGTAGTTTAGAATGAGCTTGATAACGAAAGAAGACACTCACATCTAACTCTTGTTTAATGCAGGAAAACGAATCCATTAATAGAGACCTAATCGTGAGTCTAATCAGAGTAGAAGCTTGGATATAGTTTTCAAGATCGACTTAAAGTTCGAACTGAACTCACTAATTTCTAGCTCTAACTCAAACTCTGATAATTGCATGCCATAAAGGAGCCGAGCTTGACATGTTAAGCTTGACTCGGTTCGACTCGACTTCTCTCGATCGCAACCTTAGTTATTTGCTTACAAACCCGGTAATTTTTTTTTTTTTTTACATTATTACTAATAAATCCCATGAATAATTGATTTGATTATTGGCTTACTGACTCAGAGGGCATCACCAGTGGAAAAATAAAAATAAAAACCGCATCACAGAGTTAGGGGTGTGCGTTAGCTTTATTTTGTTTCGAATTAAAATAGTCAAAACCGAATAAAATAAAACTATAAAAATCCAAAATCGAATTGAAATTAGTCAAATCCGAAATAGAACCGAGTTAAATATTCGGTTGGTCAGGTCCAAAGTTGGAGTCATTTAAATTATATTAAACATTATAGTTTTTATACATATATTTGCTTTATATCAAAGTTGTGTCCACAGTTGGACTTGTTATTAAATTATCAAAGTTGGACTTTAAAACATATGTAATTGTTGTTTTCAAAATATTAAAAATATATACATTTTTAATTATAAAATTTGTATATAATTGTGAATATTTATATAATTAGATATATTTTATGGAATAATTTTTTTAGTATTTTTCAGAGGAGAAGTGAACCGAATTTTGTTTAAACCGAATGGAATGTCTTATTCGATTTGATTCGGTTCGATTTTCTGTCCAGAACCGAATAATGCTCACCACTACACGGAGCGACGGAGCAAGGAAAAGTCTCGATCGAGCGGACTTGTTGAATAGCCACAAGAACTGGTCCAGACTCCCAAAGCTTCAACCATTTAATTGCCACAAAGATTTGGTTGGTAGACAGAGTCCAGCAAGTCCTATGGCTAAGGTTACTAGACCAGTACTAAACTCATCCTGCTGGTGGAGAGTGGCCATCGATCGACAGAAGGAAATCTGCAGATTCTGATTGCATATAGCACAACATTATAATTCTCTCGGCAAAATGGAGATCACATATGCAAGTGGTGGCTTAAGTTTCAGTTGTGACGTCCGAGGGGTCTATTTGTGGGGAAAAAAAATGATATATGTCATCTCAAAAAACAAAACATATGTTCCAATTAGATGACGTATGAAACATAAATTCAATTATTACTAATACAATTATCAAGCGGACCCTAAGAAAAGTGTATATTAAAAATTATTTATAATTGTACATGTATTGATAAAATTAGGGGTGAGCAAATACCGACCGATACCGAAAAATCGACCGAATACCGATTAAAAATATTTCGAAAAACCGAACCGAAATTATGTACCGATACCGAATTGCCGAACCGACTAAATTACGGTATAATGGTAATGGTAACGGTTTGAGTGTAATACCATACCGAAAATACCGAACCGAACCGATTCACACACACACACATATATATATATTATATACACACACACACACACACACATATATATATTATATATACACACACACACACATATATATATATATATATATATATATATATTATACACACACACACACATACACACACATTTTTTAATGTTGTTCATGATTAATTTTACACTACTTATTTTTATTTTTATCTTTGTTTTGGTTGGTTTCCTAGAACTTGGAATGGATTTTAGTGGACTTAAATTTATGTTAAGAATGCTAAGAATTGAGTTTTTGATCTTTTGAGCTTATATTTTTGTGTTCTCATAGAATTTTGAAGTGAATTTTGGTTACTTAAACTTATACTAAAGATTAAACTTAGTAACCGCGTTTGATATTTTAAGCTCATTTTTAGGTGTTTGCGACTTGTTACATATTGTTCTAATAATTTTGATTAATTGTTTGGCTGGTAGAGGCTTAGCTTTAAAATTAATGCTTCCAAAAAAGTAAAAAATATATATTATAGGTTAAGATGTTCTACAATATTAAGTGTGTTAATTAATCAAATATTAATTGGTAAAACATCGATACCGAACAAAAATCGACCGAATACCGATTTAACCGAAACCGAAAAAACCGATTCTAAATGGTACGATATTGATATTGATTTTTCAAATACTGACTTAAAAAATACTAAAAAAATTGACCAAATATCGACCGATTATACCGACGCTCACCCCTAGATAAAATTGTCAAGATATAAAAAATATATATACACAATGACCAAAGTTTGGACAAGAAAATGGTTTGAGTCTTTTTTTGTTGTTGGGTATTTTAGGTTAACTATTCATATATTTTATATTTACTATATTAATTTTGCATATTTTGAAACTAAGTACACTGACTATTCTTATGTTTTATATTTTTTTCAATTGGGTAATACTAGGATTACAATTTTTTGACATCCCTCCTACAACCACATGCCACGTGGCCGGCCTCCATTGGAGGGGAGAGTAGAGTGGTGGGGCCGGGTGGGACCATGTTAGCAGGAGGATAGAGTAGGTTGTAAATGTTTGATGGTAAACTTTGCATTATTCTTTTCAGTTATAACACTAATAACCACTAGGGCTGCAAATGAGCCAAGCCGTTCGCGAGCTGCACGAAGCTCGGCTCGGTAAAAGCTCGCTTGAGCTCGGTTCATTTAGTAAACAAGCTGAGCTCAAGCTTCATTTTCGAGCTCGTTTAATAAACGAGCCAAGCTCAAGCTTAGAAGTACTTGGTTCGTTTGAGCTCGTGAGCTGGCTCGTTTAGAAGTTCGTTTAGGAGGTCGTTTAGGACCTTGTTTAGAAGCTCGTTTGTTCTTTGTTGAATTATATATATATATATATTATGTGTGTGTGTGCGCGCCTTAATAATTGATATTAAGGAATTTTTTTTTAATTAAATTTTATAAATAAATTGTTAATACTGTAGGTACTTGAATTCAAATCTAACTAAATTTTTTAATTAAAATTATATATTTATGCGTACACTAGTTTTATAAAAATAAAAAATAAAAACTATAGGGATTATGATGTACTGGTCCTTAATTTGACCCCGGTATTGTTGTATAATCCTCCATAGTCCCTTAAATATACTTTTGTCATTTCTACCCTCAATTTTAAATTTCAGATATGATAATAATATATGAAAAATGCCTATTATGGACCTATTTTTGTAGATATTAAAGCATAAAGGTATTTAGTCAAATCTTAAAAAACTATAATAAAAAATTTGCAGTATCATATGTAAAGAAGAAATTGAGTAGGAAAGAAACCAATGGAGAGTAAGTCGGAAATAAATTGACTTCGTCCCCCTCCGTTGGAGGGGCGACACGTGGCCCGCAGTCCAAACCTGCGGGCGGGCGACATTGCACTGCTCTTTGAATAAATTTCAATCTAGGAAGTTATTCAAAATTTGGATTTGTAGTAACTAACATTCAAAATATATTAGGAATTACCAAAAAGGAAAGTCACTCGTCTATGTGTCCCTACCATATCATGTTGTATTTGTGTAGGTGCGAGAAGTATATTTATGTAGTGGAAAATCTTTTATATTTTCCGCCTAATAGAAATACCTTCTAAAATGATTTTAGTCTAAAGTAATAATTTGGCGATGTTAGTTTAAGAAAGAATTCAAGGTTAGTAAGAACATTTTCAATACTAAGCTCCTAAAACTATTTGTGTATTGGTTGTGAAACCTCATCCCAAATTCGTATAGCTCTATGTATCCTCATCACATATTTATGTACCATCATCAATGCATATGAGCCTGGAGTGTACCCTCACTAATTTTCATTTACCATTGTGTAACCTCATCAAATATTCATGTACCACCATGTACCCTCGTCTAATACCAACAAGGTTCGCATACCGGTATCAGACCATTACTATGTCTATTATCCAACAGCAGTTTCGGATATATTAAAAAATTTGGTATTAAAAAGCAAATAATTATTAATATTTTAGAAAATAACTTTTATACATTTAGGCATTATTTTAAGTATTTTCAATGTCGTTTCTCAGCATTTGAAATTGAATGAAATATTAGTCATCCTTATCAATTGGTTTAAACGCGATAGACGAGTTTTCATCTTTTACGTGTTTTTATAACCTTAGTATACTTTTTACACCCTTGTTGATTGGTCTTGTCGTTCAATTTTATTTATCGAATTGACCAAAAAATAGACCCCAATATCGATATAGGTTAGAATCAGATATCGATCGATATCGAATCTGGACATGTCAATCCTTAACGGTATTGAACGTATCGGATAGGTATCAACCAATACTGCAAAATATGAATTATCAACATACCTTTGACAATTGTATACCTCCATCTCATATTGTGTACCGATATTTACTCCCATCCCACATTCGGTACACGACAATATACTGATACGGGCTCCCCATATACAGTGAAGGGCCAAATTTGGATTATTGAATTAAAAACTTTTAAAATAGGTATTAATATATAATTACCCCAAATTTAGTATAACTTGTTCTATAAAATTCAGTTTTGGAGTCTCTATGAAACACCAAGTAGATGACACTTTGTCTGAATTGTCACTTTCTTGGATGATATCGTAGAAACTCTTTTCTTTATGCATTTGTTCAGAAGCATATTGTAAATAGTATTGTATAGTATAGTATAGCATATTGTAAGTAGTATAGTATAGTATAATTCCAACAGACCAATGACATCTCAAATTTGGTCCTTTGCTCTCAAATATTCTCAAAAGTCATTTGACCACTTGCCGCCCTTGAGTTTAACTTGATCCAACAAACAAATGTCGTAGAAATCAGATGACTTATACCTCTGTTTGTGAAGAGAAAACTCAACTGTGAATTTGAGGTGGGCCAATTTGAACAATCACCAAGTGGGCAAATGATAGAACGCTTTGCCCAGCCCAATCATATGCCAATAAACATCATTTGCTAAATTATCCTCATGTCACCTTAACTATAGCGTTCCAACGTTTTTGGTACCTTAAATTTTTACTGTTCGATTTTAGCATCCCAATTTTATAAATTACTCTTTTAAAGAACCTCTCGTCAATTTTGAAGCACATCAAGACCACTTGAAAGTCACAGCTTGTAATACAAAAGTATAATTTAAATACATGTATTATCAGATATTCTTTTGAAGTGGTCCGATGTGCTTCATATTTGACGAAAAATGTTTCAAAAATATAATTTATAAATTAACGTGCCAAAATTGAACAGTGAAAAATTAATGTGGCCAAAATATTCGAAAGAACATATAGGAAATTGGAAATCATGCTACGATTCATCATGTATATATTTAGTTTGAATTTGGTACAATGCACACAGTTGGTCGCGTATCGGCCGACGTATTAGTCAGAGTGTGACTGGATGTCCTTCCACCCCTTTGCCAAAGTGAAAGAAATTACACAAATCATTTTAAAATAGGGTGAATAGATAATTACCCAAACTTTAGTATAACTAGTCCTATAAAATTCAATTTTAGAGTTTCTTTGAAACTCAAGTATATGACCCTGTCTGAATTGTCACTTTCTTGGATGATATCATAGAAACTCTTTTCTTTACATTTGTTCAGAAGTATATTGTAGTATAGTAGTATACTTCCAACGGGCCGATGAGACCTTAAATTTGGCCCTTTGCCTCAAGAATGTAGAAGGTTCTCGAATATTCTCAAAATTCATTTGGCAACTTGAGTTTAACTTGATCTAACAAACAAATGCCTAGGAAATCAGATGACTAAACCTCTGTTTGTGAGTGACTGGAATATGAGGTGCCAACCTTTGCTTCAAAAATAAGCACTTTTAAAATATCATTTCTACCAAACAGGACCGGTCCGGAGGGTTGGATTGTCCAAGACAAAACAAATTTTGATTGCCCTTACCCAGTCCAAAGAACACTTCTTAAAGGCTCTCCCATTTTAATTAGAAGTACCACAAAGAGAAAAAATACACAACATAATACATCAAAACAGAACAACTGCTCCATAACAATTAATAATTCAAGTGTACTATGTATGTGTATGTATGTAGTTGCTTGTTTGAAGTCATCAAAACAACGTACACAAATTGTATACACGTAATGATGGGTCTGGACCATAATTAGGGAGCATACATGTCACGCCCCGATTCGGGGAATCGCTCGCTTTGCTTCGATTCACGCCGAATCGATCGTCCTCGCTAAGGCGTGATGCCGTACAAGTCTGGAGTTGCACTTGTACAAGGCTAGAACATGCACATTCATATCATTTGGAACATTTGAAAATTAAGCCACAGTTGCGGAAACATTGGAAACACAATATAGGAAGAAGAAATACTCATTTTATTCATAATTGTAGTCAGAATACAACTTTTCTCGATAATATTTGAAATGCCATTTCGGCTACATTGATTCATGAAAAGAAGTACAACTGATAGGCTGCCATGAAATAATTTCCCGTTCCATACATCATGCCCCTTTAGTACTTTGAATATAAGCAGCTATCTTTGAAATCTCCGTAATACTTTGTGCGTCTTTAGGGAAAAACAACTTGAAAGGAAACAGCAGTTCAGAAAGCTTTAATTGCGATGTGCACCCGAGCCTTCTCCGGTACCTGTGGAGGAGGGGTCAGCACATTATAACAATGCGCTGGTGAGCCCCGTTGGCCCACTCAGCTAAACCAACATTTTCTTAATGACAAGCATTTTAAAGATATGAACTTATAAGGGACAGGCAACATTCAGAGTAAATCACAATAATGTAACATGGAATAAACCATGTTTACTTTACCATGGGCCGAATCCAGCTTTCCTGCATAAGATACAGGATAATAATAATATACTTACCGCCCTTGCATAAGACATTGATTAGCATACATCCTTACAACATGACCACTGGTGGTTGTGCACCATGTCGACGTGCCATATAGGACTTCGTATTGGTATGCGGTTGACCATTCACCAGGTTGCGAGCCCGAATGAAGGTTCCGATACCGTGCTACCAAAGCACTAATTTCTCCTAGGCCGACTCGATCCCACCGCCGCAGGTACCGTTCGAGGAAATCCTTGTATACAAGTACGTCTATGGTCATGCGAATGTGTGTCCGACTCGATAAACATTGTGTGCATAGAATATTAAGTACTACACAACATGTTTATTCCCAACATTTCATATCTCATCATCATAGGCATCAATTATCTCAATTCAATGTTCAAGCGTCAAGCACAATCTCGATGTTGTTCACAGTGTAATCAATTCTTTTCAATGTTCATGGGACTAGCATTCATTTCAATGTTCTATGGACTAGCATTCATTTCAATGTTCTATGGACTAGCATTCATTTCAATGTTCTATAATCAATCTCTAGCTTTTTAGTGGTATTGACTTGTGGCATTTAGCAACTTGATATCGATCAACGGATGTTGCAAGACAATTATTTAGTTGGCATGAAGGAATAGCGAGAGGGACAATACCACCACAGAGATCCACACTCACCAATTTAGAGAATCGCCGAGAGAAAGAGGAACACTTGCACGCTTAGTCTTCCGTCACGCGTCAGTCTGCATTGGCACCAAAAGTTTGGTTAATAATCCATCTCGTTGTGTTCTCTTCTCTCAGAATTCTCAAGAATGAATGCTATGCAAATTGATGAAAACGGGCAAGAATCAAATCATCGAAAAATCATTCAGAAAAGCATCCATCAAAACCAAGCAGCAAAACCAGCAGCAAAACATCCAGAGAAAACTCTTGGACGCATTTCAAGAGAAACCAATCCATTAGTTGGAAAGGTTCTTATGCACTTGTCCGTGATCGATTCGGTGCCGACGGTAAGTTTCCCCAATACTCGGTTCCGACCGAGTTAGCCAAGCCACAAGCCTTACATAGTGAACCGCTAGGAGCGGGACACTACATAATATACCACTAAGAAAAAGTTTCGTCCTCGAAACTTAAAGCAAAAGTCCTACCTCAAAATTATCAAACAGCGATGGGTATTTCACCCGCATCTCTTCCTCTAATTCCCATGTCGACTCCTCTACAGCATGGTTCCGCCACAGCACGTTGACCAGGGATACTGTCCGATTCCGCAAAACTTTCTCTTTCCTGCCCAAAATCTGGACAGGCTCTTCAGTGTAGGATAGATCAGCGCTCAGCTGTAGCTGATCGAAATTCACTACATGGCTTGGATCATGCACATACTTCCGCAGTTGAGATACATGGAAGACATCGTGCACATCAGACAAGGCCGGGGGTAGTGCAAGTCGATAAGCCACTGAGGCTACCTTCTCTAAAATCTCGAATGGTCCGACGAATCTCGGGCTTAGCTTTCCTTTCATCCCAAACCGCATCACACCTCGCATGGGTGTGACCTTCAAGAAGACATGATCGCCTGCTGTGAATTCCAAAGGTCGTCGATGTACGTCCGCATAACTCTTCTGTCGACTTTGAGCAACTCTAAGTCTTTCTCGAATTAAGCGAACTTTCTCGACGGCCTGTTCCACAAGTTCTGGTCCGAGCACTTGCCGTTCACCGACTTCATCCCAGCATATCGGTGATCGACATTTCCGTCCATATAAGGCTTCATACGGGGCCATTTGAATACTTGCCTGATAACTGTTGTTATAGGCAAATTCTGCTAATGCGAGATGTGTGTCCCAATTTGTCTTCGAATCGAGCACGCACAATCTCAACATATCTTCAAGAATCTGGTTTACTCTCTCTGTCTGACCATCAGTCTGCGGATGGTAAGCCGTACCGAAGTTTAACTTTGTGCCCATAGCCGAGTGCAGACTTATCCAAAATCGCGACAAGAATCTTCCGTCTCTATCCGATACTATAGAAGCTGGTACCCCATGTAATCGAATAATTTCATTTATGTAAATCTGAGCCAACCGTTCTACTCCCCATGTAACTTTTATTGGAATGAAATGTGCCGACTTGGTTAATCTATCCACGATAACCCAAATCGCATCATTTCCCTTCTGAGTTCTTGGCAAGCCGACTATAAAATCCATACAGATATTATCCCACTTCCACAGTGGAATAGCCAAATTTTGTAGTTCTCCGCCTGGCCGTTGATGCTCGGCCTTCACACGCTGACAATCCATGCATTGTGACACAAAAAGAGCCACATCCTTCTTCATGCCATGCCACCAAAATGTGGTGCGCAAATCTTTATACATTTTCGTGCTTCCCGGGTGCAAGGAGTACTTCGCGAAATGAGCCTCGGTCAGTATTTCCTTCCTGATATCCTCGTCCTTAGGGACGCATAATCTCCCCTTGACACGAATGGTGTCATCTTCAACGGTAAAGTCCGACGCCTTTCCTGCTAGAATCAACTCGCGTATCTTCTGCAGAAACGGGTCATCCTTCTGAGCAATCCTAATCCTTCCCTGGAGACTCGGCTCAAGTTGTAACTGAGCCAACTGCACATTCTGCGGACGAATCCTGAACTCGATGCCCATTTCTTCAAGATCTCGTAGTACCTCTTTTGCTATTGTTAGGGATCCCACAAATTTCCGACTCAAGGCATCAGCTACCACATTTCCTTTACCCGGCGTGTAGGAGATCGTCAAGTCATAATCCTTGATCAATTCTAACCAACGCCGCTGCCTCAGATTCAATTCCTTTTGTGTGAATATATATTTCAGGCTTTTGTGGTCCGTGAAGATCTCGCAGGACACACCATAGAGATAGTGTCGCCACAATTTCAACGCGAACACAATCGCCGCCAGTTCTAAATCATGTGTTGGGTAATTCTTCTCATGCTGCTTGAGCTGTCGCGATGCATAAGATATTGTCTTCCCACGTTGCATGAGAACACATCCCAAACCAAGTCCCGACGCGTCACTGTAGATCTGAAATCCTTCAGAGCCTTCCGGAAGTGCTAAAATTGGGGCCGTGACGAGCCGCTGCTTGAGTTCTTGAAAGCTACTCTCACAGTCGTCCGTCCACTTAAATACGACTCCCTTCTGAGTCAGGCGAGTCAAAGGCGAGGCAATTCTTGAGAAGTCTTTCACAAATCTACGGTAGTACCCGGCTAAACCAAGGAAACTCCGTATTTCACTAGCTGATGCAGGCTGCTTCCAGTCCACAACTGCCTCAATCTTCTTTGGGTCGACGGCAACACCTTCTGCCGAAACAACATGTCCTAGGAACGACACGCTGTTCATCCAAAACTCGCACTTACTCAGCTTTGCATAGAGCTGGTTGTCCCGCAGCGTCTGAAGTACTTCCCTCAAGTGTTCGACATGAGTCTCCCTGTCTTTTGAGTAGATCAAGATGTCATCGATGAATACGACAACGAACTTATCTAAGAACGGTCGAAACACTCTATTCATTAAATCCATAAAGGCTGCTGGAGCATTGGTCAAGCCGAATGGCATGACCAAAAACTCATAATGTCCGTATCTTGTACGAAATGCTGACTTAGGAACATCTTCGGGTCTGATCTTCAACTGATGGTATCCTGAACGAAGATCAATTTTTGAAAACACGGTCGCCCCTTGTAGCTGATCGAATAGATCATCTATCCTTGGCAAAGGATACTTGTTGCGGATGGTTGCCTTATTCAGTTCTCTGTAATCGATGCATAGCCGCATCGTTCCATCCTTCTTCTTTACAAACAGTACTGGAGCTCCCCATGGAGATACACTTGGGCGAATGTATCCCCGGTCTAATAATTCTTGTAGCTGCACCTTTAATTCCTTCAATTCTGCCGGAGCCATCCTGTACGGCACCTTAGATATCGGACGAGTATCCGGAAAGGTGTCAATTGTGAACTCAATTTCTCTATCCGGCGGCATTCCAGGTATTTCGTCCGAAAACACATCGGGGAACTCTGCCACAATTTCAGTCTGATTCGAGCCTACACTCTTCATTCGAGTGTCTTGGACAGAAGCGAGAAAGCCTTCACACCCTGAGTACAGCATGTGCCTTGCTGTAACTGCCGATATGACCATGGGTCCTTGGAACGCCGAGCCGCACGAGTAGGAGAATTCTGTTTCACCAGGTAGGCGAAACACAACTCTCTTATCCGCACAGTCGATTGTTGCATGACAGGCGCTGAGCCAGTCCATTCCCAATATGATATCGTACTCTTTGATGTCGAGTACAATTGCGTCCAAAGATAAAGTTTTGCCTCCAATCTTGATGTAGCCGTCCCTGCAAATTAGAGCTGCAGGCATATCTACTCCCGAAGGAGTGCTAACACACAAAGCGGTCTTTAGTTGAGTCATACAAAATTTATTCTCCGTTGCAAAATCAGAAGAGATAAAGCAATGAGTAGCACCATAATCAAAAAGTACTCTTGCAGGTATGCCTTTGTACAGCAACATACCTGTTATAACATTCTCTGCGGTCTGGGCCTCTGCCTGGGTCAAGGCATAAACCCTTGCTTGGCCACCTTGTTGATTCGGTGCATTTCCAGTTGGAGCTGGCAAGGCTGGTGGCGCCTGGCCACGATGCTGGTTGTTATATTGGCCCCGGTTCTGATTATTGTTTTGTCCACGATACTGATTGTTGTTATTTCCACGAGGATACTGATTGTCTCCTCTGCCTCTACAGTCAACTGCCTTGTGACCAATTCCGCCACATTTGAAACACCCAGAACGACAGTCCTCAGTCTTGTGCCCCCATCTGTTGCATTTATTGCAACGTGGCAACTGCTGCTGAGGTCCCTTGTTGTCACCAGTATTATGACGCTTAGGTGCGTCATTCCTTCCCGCCGACCAAGGTCGCTTCTGGTTATTGCCTTGGTAGTTCTGTGTCGTCCCACGACTAGCTGATCGATGAAATCTTTCCATCTCGAGAGCTGTTTCGTACGCCTCTCTGTATGACGTACACTTTCGAGTTAGAACATCCCGCTCTAGGCCCTCATTCAGGCCTTGCACAAATCTTTTTCGCTTGGCATCGTCATTCGGTACCATGTACCCAGCAAATGCGACTCTCTTCAAAAACTCTGTCTCGTAGTCATGCACTGACATACTGCCTTGTCGAAGTGCAATGAACTCATTTTCTTTTTGTTGTCGGACAGCGGGTGGAATGAATTGAGTAATGAAAGCCTGTTTGAAGGCCTCCCAAGACATCTTTATATCCTGATTATTTCCGCCAAGTGCCTGTCTCTGCGAAATCCACCATTCCTGGGCCTTGAGGCGAAGTTGTACAGCAGCACACTCCACTCTCTTACTGCCCTGAATCTCTAACATCCGGAAATAGCCCTCCAGTGTGTTCAAGAAGCCCATCACCTCATCTGGCTCCTCTTTTCCATTAAAATCAGGCGGGTCGCAACTCTTAAATTCAGAGAACTTGAAGCTCGGTCTCTTCCGTGTCGGCGTCTCAGATTTCTCTGCCGGCACTTCTACGGTCTCGGTTACTGCGGCCTTTGCAGAAACATTAGAATCGGCCGTCAGCTTGGTGACAATCTGAGTTAGACTGTCTACTTGTTTTTGTTGAGCATCTATCTGCTCTTGAAACTGATATTGAAGCTGCTCCTGAAGCGCGCGATGTTGCGCTTCGCTCTGCTTCCTCTGAGCCTCCATTTGCTTAATCAGTTTCTCAATCGGGTCCGACGATGAATTCGTCTTTGAGCTATCACCCTTAGTCATTCTACAACAAAGAAATAATTCCATTAGCACTCATAAAATATTTATGGGCTTATTGTATGGAACATTATTTCATGCCAGCGCTATCGACACCATCAATCGAGAAAATTTGCATCAAGACTTCCTTTTTGAAAATATGTTTGAATCCGAGGATTCTAAACCGTGCTCTGATACCAACTTGTCACGCCCCGATTCGGGGAATCGCTCGCTTTGCTTCGATTCACGCCGAATCGATCGTCCTCGCTAAGGCGTGATGCCGTACAAGTCTGGAGTTGCACTTGTACAAGGCTAGAACATGCACATTCATATCATTTGGAACATTTGAAAATTAAGCCACAGTTGCGGAAACATTGGAAACACAATATAGGAAGAAGAAATACTCATTTTATTCATAATTGTAGTCAGAATACAACTTTTCTCGATAATATTTGAAATGCCATTTCGGCTACATTGATTCATGAAAAGAAGTACAACTGATAGGCTGCCATGAAATAATTTCCCGTTCCATACATCATGCCCCTTTAGTACTTTGAATATAAGCAGCTATCTTTGAAATCTCCGCAATACTTTGTGCGTCTTTAGGGAAAAACAACTTGAAAGGAAACAGCAGTTCAGAAAGCTTTAATTACGATGTGCACCCGAGCCTTCTCCGGTACCTGTGGAGGAGGGGTCAGCACATTATAACAATGCGCTGGTGAGCCCCGTTGGCCCACTCAGCTAAACCAACATTTTCTTAATGACAAGCATTTTAAAGATATGAACTTATAAGGGACAGGCAACATTCAGAGTAAATCACAATAATGTAACATGGAATAAACCATGTTTACTTTACCATGGGCCGAATCCAGCTTTCCTGCATAAGATACAGGATAATAATAATATACTTACCGCCCTTGCATAAGACATTGATTAGCATACATCCTTACAACATGACCACTGGTGGTTGTGCACCATGTCGACGTGCCATATAGGACTTCGTATTGGTATGCGGTTGACCATTCACCAGGTTGCGAGCCCGAATGAAGGTTCCGATACCGTGCTACCAAAGCACTAATTCCTCCTAGGCCGACTCGATCCCACCGCCGCAGGTACCGTTCGAGGAAATCCTTGTATACAAGTACGTCTATGGTCATGCGAATGTGTGTCCGACTCGATAAACATTGTGTGCATAGAATATTAAGTACTACACAACATGTTTATTCCCAACATTTCATATCTCATCATCATAGGCATCAATTATCTCAATTCAATGTTCAAGCGTCAAGCACAATCTCGATGTTGTTCACAGTGTAATCAATTCTTTTCAATGTTCATGGGACTAGCATTCATTTCAATGTTCTATGGACTAGCATTCATTTCAATGTTCTATGGACTAGCATTCATTTCAATGTTCTATAATCAATCTCTAGCTTCTTAGTGGTATTGACTTGTGGCATTTAGCAACTTGATATCGATCAACGGATGTTGCAAGACAATTATTTAGTTGGCATGAAGGAATAGCGAGAGGGACAATACCACCACAGAGATCCACACTCACCAATTTAGAGAATCGCCGAGAGAAAGAGGAACACTTGCACGCTTAGTCTTCCGTCACGCGTCAGTCTGCATTGGCACCAAAAGTTTGGTTAATAATCCATCTCGTTGTGTTCTCTTCTCTCAGAATTCTCAAGAATGAATGCTATGCAAATCGATGAAAACGGGCAAGAATCAAATCATCAAAAAATCATTCAGAAAAGCATCCATCAAAACCAAGCAGCAAAACCAGCAGCAAAACATCCAGAGAAAACTCTTGGACGCATTTCAAGAGAAACCAATCCATTAGTTGGAAAGGTTCTTATGCACTTGTCCGTGATCGATTCGGTGCCGACGGTAAGTTTCCCCAATACTCGGTTCCGACCGAGTTAGCCAAGCCACAAGCCTTACATAGTGAACCGCTAGGAGCGGGACACTACAATACACAATTTGCAAAGAGGAAAAAAAACATAAAAGCAATAAATCTGCTAAACTTAAGCATTGCAATGTCAGTAACAAAAAACAACCACATATACAATTTGCAAAGAACACTACATTTAGAAGAAAATGATCGAACAAATGAGAAAAAACATAAAAAGCATATAGATACAAAATTTGATAAAATCAAGATTACATTGTGCTTTTAGCTTGAACTATACCATAAAATCTTGATTACAAAAATAACAACCAAAAAGTAAGAGTATCCTCTTGGAAACTCATCATCTTCTTTCAAAATCTTAATAGGGCCTTGTTGAACTAAGAATATCCTCTTGGCATCATTAATTTTTCCCCACAAATTCGGATCATAATTCACATCAACATCTTTTTCAAGATCAAGTACACTTTCATTCATAGGCTCCACGTGACCTTCACCACTAGCTTCTCCATTAGCATCTTCATCCACAGGAATATCATTCATAGGATTATGATCTTCTTCATTATGCTCCCCATCACCTTCATTGATAGGCTCTTCAAGGACATCATCCGTACTTACATTATTAGCTTTTTCAACTAGACCCAAAGGTTGAGAATTTTGAGCTTTTGCATTAAACAACATGGAAATTGAGCCTGCTAGTGATTTTGTAATTGCATATTTACGTTGTTTGACCCTTTTATTGTAAGCTCCGAAATTTTGTTGTCGAAATCTCACTCGATATTTATCATCTTCATTTTTTGTCATGGTACTTGTACCTATACAATAATACAAATCAAGTATAGCATAAATTTATAGGTTTCATTAAATTTATAGGTTTCATTGAATATTGGTTTCATTAAATTAACCAAGTTGGGAATCATTTGATTTTTTTCATGTTCAGAATCAAAAGTATTACCAAACAACATGGCAACATATATAATCATTAATCAATTCCAATACATCATCCCTGTTCAGAATCTTTTGAATTTTTTCTTCCCATGACCATGAAACCAAAAATATGGATCTGACTTTTCAACAAATAGGTGGAGAAATAAAATAAGCAAGGGAGAAATTAGAGGGAGAGGAGAGAAGAATACCTAGAAAAGGGAGATGAGAGAATTTGATTTGGGATGACAGCAATAAGCAAGCCAAACAACGTACACAATTTTTTTTTCTCAGCAGCCGCTCGACTCAATGCACATGCGGCAGCAACAGGCAATTTTTTTTTGTTTGGCCGGGTGGGAGTAAATGTTGCCCTATGATTAGTGTAGTGTCTCACTCCTAGCGGCTCACTATGTAAGGCTTGTGGCTTGGTTAACTCGGTCGGAACCGAGTATTAGGGAAACTTACCGTCGGCACCGAATTGATCACGGATAAGTGCATAAGAACCTTTCCAACTAATGGATTGGTTTCTCTTGAAATGTGTCCAAGAGTTTTCTCTGGATGTTTTGCTGCTGGTTTTGTTGCTTGGTTTTGATGGATGCTTTTCTGAATGATTTTCGATGACTTGATTCTTGTCCGTTTTCATCGATTTGCATAGCATTCATTTTGAGAATTCTGAGAGAAGAGAACATAACGAGACGGAGTATTAACCAAACTTTTGGTGTCATTGTAGACTGACACGTGACGGAAGGCTAAGCGTGCAAGTGTTCCTCTCTCTCTCTCTGCGATTCTCTAAATTGGTGAGTGTGGATCTCTGTGGTGGTATTGTCCCTTTCGCTATTCCTTCATGCCAACTAAATAATTGTCTTGCAACATCCGTTGATCGATATCAAGTTGCTAATGCCATAAATTAATACCACTAAGAAGCTAGAGATTGAACATTGAAATGATGCTTGTCTCTTGAACATTGAATGAATCGATTACACTGTTAACAACATTGAGATTATGCTTGCCTATTGAACATTGATTTTACGACGAGGAACTAAACATTGAATTGAAATGAATTGATGCCTGGAATGATGAATATGAAATGCTGAAAAATGAACAAGTTGTCTATTTACTTTCAAAACTATCATGCACTGTATGCTTATCGAGTCGGACACGCATTCGCATGGTCATGGACAACTTGTGCACAAGATTTGGTGGTGTGTTTCCTCGAATCGGTACCGGGGCGCCGGAACCGATTCGGCCTAGGAGAAAACATTGGCGTGCTAATGGGAGCACGGGTCTTGCGAGGCATCCTTAGGGGCTAGCTACCTACTTTGGAGTCATCGCATTACCTTGAAGTCCTATATGGCAAAGAAATGTCCGTATGTTTTAACAGCGCTAGTGGCCATGTAGTCAGGATGCATGCTAATGATTATTTTATACAGGGACGTTAAGTATTATTATTATCATTATCCTGTATCTTATGCAGGAAAGCTGGATTTGGCCGATGGTAAAGGAAACATGGTTTCATGAAATACCATGTTATTTGAATTGTGATTTACTCTGAATGTTGCTTGTTCTTAATAAGTTTATGATTTAAAATGTTTGTCATTAATAAAATATTGGTTTAGCTGGGTGGGCCAACGGGGCTCACCAGCGCATTATTATAATGTGCTTACCCCTCCTCCACAGGTACTGGAGAAGGCTCAGGCGCACGACCGAACTAAGGCTTTCTGAATTGCTACTCCTTTCAAGTTGTTTTCCATAAAGACGCACAAAGTATTGTGAAGTTTTCAAAGATGGCTGCTTATATTTCAAAGTACTAAAGGGGCATGATATATGGAACGAGAAGTTATTTCATGGCAGCCTATCAGTTGTACTTCTTTTCATGAATCAATGTAGCCGAAAAGGCATTTCAAATATTATCGAAAAAAGTTGTATTCTGACTACAATTATCAATAAAATGAGTATTACTTCTTCATATATTGTGTCCTCAATGTTTCTGAAATGTGGCTGAATTTTAAATGTTTCTAAATGGCATAATAGTGCACGTTCTTGCCTTGTACAAGTGCAACACCAGACTTGTACGACATCACGCCTTAGTGAGGACGAACGATTCGGTACGAATCGAAGCGAGGACGAAAGATTTCCCGCTCGGCTCAATGCACATGCGGCAGCAGCAGGCAATTTTTTTTTTGTTTGGCCGGGTGGGAGTAAATATTGCCCTATGATTAGGGGGTTGCCCAAGCCCATTGGCTTGTTGGGCTTGCCTTAGGGCTGACCCTGCATTCAAACTTAGATCTATACTAAACTAGCCATCAAATCCAAAAACTCCAAGAACTAAACATGTAGAGAAGGTTTAGATACATAATATAGACTAATAAAATGTAAAGAAATCAAAGAAAACAAAATGACAAGTGGCTCTCCATTAGTGCAAGATGTATTTGCCTATGGGTTTGTTGGAAGGAGTAAATGAGAGTGAATGAGGAGAGAGAATGGAAGAGATTATTTACATGGAGGTGGGGGTGGGGGTGGTTTCACTAAACCCTAACCCTAACCATACTAATCTATTCTACATGTCATGCTACATTATAAAATAATCCAAATCACAACACGGTCCAGTTATTTCATCATCGAGGTAGTGAACCACACCTACAACCAGACAAGGACAAGGGATGGCACACTACTCCGCGATGAGACACAGTTACATGCTATGATCAGGTATAAATACAGGGGTACATGTGCTCATGCTACAGATACCATATGGCTTATCCAGGATCCATATAGGAAAATACGTATATCATGAACAGAGAGTGACAGAAAACCACTATGGAGTATATCTCAATATAAAGCTATATATGTTTGTGTTGGAGTATGCACATAGTGTGAGGTGGCCCATATGGATCGATTTTTCTAGATGGTTAAGTTTAAATCACAAGGAACAAACCTTTGTGTTTGTCACTCACTTTGGAAATCCATAGGAGTTAAGCCCAGGAGGGACTTAGCGACTCGGACTAGAGCGAAGGGTACAAAGTGGCGCTTTGATGGCGCACATTGTACTTAGCACATCAATATCGTCGCATGACGCTCATGCACTCTTTTTATGCATCAGGCGTATGCTTGTGGCCTATCGAGTAGCATACGAGCGTGGCGTACTAGCGTGGCGTATGCGCGTGGCATACTTGTGTGGCATTCGAGGCAGGCTCGAGCATCGTGGCACGTGGGCGGCGTTGTTAGTGGGCGTCCAGTCTGCATGTCGCGTCGGCGACGTTGTCTGCATGCTGCACGCTACAGTATCGCGCATAGGACTCTAGGACCCAGATTTCGTGGGATATGGTCGGGCAGCGCGTATGCGCGTATGTGCATCAACATACACGCATAGGTGTTGGTATTCTCTATAAATAAAGATGCCCTCTCATGTCACGTCCCGATCCGAGAAATCGCTCGTCCTCGCTAGATTTTACTCGAATCATCGTCCTCGCTGGGGCGTGATGCCGCACGAGCCTGGAGTTGCGCTCGTGCAAGACAAGATAACAGGTTCACAAAGAACTATCTCAAATCGATAACATAAGCAGCAAAAGGAAACAAAGTATAACATAAGAATCTCTTTTTATTGATAATAAACTGAAGGTTACAAGACTCTGAATAGCCCAACATAATATGCCAATTGGCTACAACGCTCATGATCTCTCTAGCTCACAAAGGATTACATTGTCCCATACATTATGCCTCTTTATAGCCACCAAGTAGTCTTCGGCCGAACATCTCCATGTCGTAAGTCCGAACGCATATGCGGTAGCTCCTCTTGAACGCCAAGGACTCCATGCCTCGGCACATCCAAGCCAAGCTCCGTCCCGAGCCGATCATAACCTAAGCCTGCACATAAACTAGTGGGGGATTAGTGCTTTCGTCCTCGCTTCGCACTGATCAAGGCCCGCTCGCACCCAAACCAAACACTTAATATTTTAGTGAAACATGCATCTTAATTGGTGATCTTTCTATTTAGCCTTAGGATTAGTTTCATAGCAATACGTAAACAGAGCACATTATCATAAATGTGTCCTATACCGTGTTCCTGCAGCAGATACAGTTAGCCATAACATGAACGTAAACATAGTGTTCGTGCTCATCTCCGTCCCATTTTCCTTAGCCTGCAGTGGTTAGAACTTAACATAAGCAAACATACGATTCGTGCCACCGACCAATCATAAACGTAAACATATGCATAATGGGTTGCAGGCCCTGCGCCTGCACCCAGCTCTCATCTCAGTCCACCGGCCCTATCTATATGAAGGTCACGGTGTTTCGCACCGTAATGGACTTGGCATCTCATATGTGTAAGCCTACGATCACTTCGATACGGGTTGCTAGCCCAATATCCGAAGGATCCCAAACTTACGAATATCATAGCTTATCACAGCACTGGACGGTCGTAATCCGTCCGAATGATGTGCACCATAAATACCACACATAATTCCCTCCTAGGCCGAACAGTCCCGGTGTCCCGACGAAACCGTCCGAGGGAAGCCGTACCTGTGCACGGGCCATCCGAGTCCATTGACCATACAATACGTGTCATAGCAAACACACATAACATTCCAACCAAATCCCCCGTTGCATAAACATAGTCTCGATCCATAAACGATTTTCCCGTGCCATAAACGGTTTCCCGTGCCATAAACATATTCGCGTCTCATAAACATAATCCACCATTCATATGGGGAGCTCCGTCGGCGTTATGCCCCAACACATCCATATTGATGCACGACGCCCAATGGCTTAGACATCTCGTACTTGTATTCAACGCATATCATTCGTAAGTTATTCTCATAGCATAATTTCATAATTACTTAGTCTTTTCGTAACATAAGTGCCCGAGGGCACGCTCAGCGCCGTACTCAATGTTCTACGCCTAGTATTCAATGTTCTCAGAGCCGTGCACATGGTGTACATCTCGTTATCATCTTTCAATGTTCTACCATCATTGCCCTACCGCGACCTGTGCACTCGATGCACGTCGCTTCAATTGTTCGATTGTTCAATGTTCTATCTTAGTGTTCAACGCGTATTTAGATCTTTCGTTGCCGAGCCACGCTCGCTAACTCGATAACATCTTACGCATACCAAAACATATTTTATTAGACGTGAAGGAATAGGAAGAGAGAGTCAAGAACCCGCCCACCTTAAGCCGATACGCCTTGCCGTCTCGCCGATTGAAGCGTCTCGCTTCCATAACTCGATCGCATAGCTAACTCTCAGACTTAGCCATTCCTTTGAACTACTCGGTTGACTTTGGCCTATCGCGTCCATACCACGATCCGTAATCCAGCATAAAGGCATAGCCTGCACACCAGATCAACTAAAATCAGCACTTGCTCAAATGGGACTTATCCTTTGCATCGATTCGTTTCATAGATTCCAACCGACTCAAGGCTTACCTTTGGCCAACGTAACACTTGCATCGATTTGCATCGATACCTCATCGGGTCAACGCAACTCTTTGAGTCATCGACTCATCGTAATACATCGTGCGGAGCGGGGCATTACATAATATACCACTCAAAATCAGGTTCGTCCTCGAACCGAAACCAACACTTAATCCAAGTGCCCCGTATAGATCGTTTCACGATTTCATGCTACTATCGTTGAATCATACAACTTAGTCTGGATCATACACATATTTTAGGCGTCCCACCAATATATGTATTTCAGCCAAGCTCAGTTGTAGGATATCGGGACAAACTAACATGCTCAACTTAAATCCTCAAGCACCCATCGTTTCGTACTCGACTCAGTCAAATCTTAGCACCTATTCTTAAAATATTTCTCGTATGCATCATCCCATAACATGCGATCTTCTTCCAAACATCTCGCACATAACTTAATTCGAACCATAACTTCGATCTTATAAGTTTCTCGCCGGCCATCTAACGCTCGCATTGCATCAAGTCATTGCGCATCCGATCGCAACAATTCTCCGCAATGCCTATTCGCCCAACCGTTTCTATCTCTCGCATAACTCAAGTCTTTCATCCAATCATTCACAACATTTAGCCTTAACGACATGGACTAAGTCCACATGTCTCCATTTTCCTTTGCTTATAATCCATATTAAGTCTCGCACACAACTATCCCAACACGACCCACGTTCTCGAACTGCCTACGCATCGCGTCTGGGTCTACCCCCGCTAGGTAACTTATCCAGACATCATGCCCGCGCTCTCCCGATACGAGAGGTCAACTTGAGTCTACGATGCTCAAGGGCAACAATCTTTCCGACCCAAGGTCTCTTACGATACGCCCATCTCCTATTCTCGTCCGGGTACGAATCCTTTACTCAATTTCGAATCAATTCCGACTAGTTCGTTCCATAACATAAATCATGCGCTCAACACACATAGCCTAACTATTACTCAAACCGATCTACGACACAACTCTTAGGGTCGTTCTACTATCCGTTGCTCTCGCGCATTGCAAAAATTTTTACAATCGCCTTACCGCATCGCTATGCTAAGCACGTTCCTCAACACCTATTCGATCCAATATAACTTTTCCGACCATATCGATTCTAGCACTCGGTAACTTCTGAATCATGATACTCACTCGCTTAGACTTATCCTTAACATGCACTTATCATTCCTTATCCTCGACAAAATTTCCTTACGTGACTTCTTTAGGGTCATCCTATGGGACTTCAACATTCACATGATTTGGCGGTTAAGTCTTCTAGGGTCATCTGCCCCGAAACTACGCTCGATAATTGAAGATCATCAACGAGGGACAGTTACAACGAACCATGCTATATCCTATCGCGGAGCCAAATCAATTCCCGACGTTACTATTCGGTCACTTATGCACTACCGTCACAGTATCACAACCGAGCAATATTTGTTCGCCTCAGTACGAGTCTATCCACTCACGACCAATGTCTGACACACTTCTAGGCTTATCGCACAATCCTCAAATTCACCTTCGCATCAAACCACAAGTCCATATCAAATTTGCCACGCCTCGCAAGTTCGATCATCCCCACTGGATGAATCACCATACCAGTGCTCACGCGGAATGATCGTCCTAATTTGACGTGACACATGTGCGAGGCTGGTGTTGCGCTCGCTCAAGACAAGAATGTCAGCATAGTGGTGATCCACGAAGAAATCCAGACACTTTCATTTTTATCTAAGTAATATCCATCCACTCTTAAATTTTTCGTAGCATTCCTACCGTTATCATCCAAACTGCCATCAACTTAACTTGTATCTTATTCATCCAACAACAATGCTCAACATAATTTTCGTTTATTCGATCAGAGTATATCCGAGTTATTGCATATCGTCTTTGATACGCCTCAATACCATCGTCGATATGCATAACTGGAACATCTTCCTTTCTCATAAGCTCCAATCCGTTGCAATCATTGCCATTATCCGAACTCGAATACGAATCAAGTCTCGCACTTATCAAGATCCATTCGGTTGTAACTACTTAACATCGTCGCGACACAATTTCCAATTCACATATTCATTCTCATATCCCTAACTCGCACTTCCAATCATGCTACCGATTCCTCGCACTAACTCAAATTCGTTCGTACGATTTCTTCGTACCTACTCAATACATTCCGAACAAGCTTTCGTACCGACTTAACTCAATGCAATTTCGACCGAGTCAATTATTTCCTCGATGCAACATTCATTCGCTATGCTTAGCCGATCATTCGACTTACACTTAATGAATTCTCGTCCGACGTATTATCCATAGGCACGACTTCGCACATAATCATTTAACTTAATTCATCGAAGCATACTTGCATATATTTCCATCAAGTCATTCCCACTCGAGTCTCGGTACTACTTCGTCCGTTGCGGACAAACATATCATAACAACATAATCGTCTCGACGTAACCTATCGCAAGTCACCAACCGGCTTAACATAGCTATCGCTAAGTGGTATCCCATATACCACTCAGGATCGAGCCTATCGTTATCGATACAATGTCTCACTGCATCGATCACACAATTGGTATTGCATATACCACTCGAAATCGAGTCATTACTTGACATCACATTCCGCATAGGTCCGACATCTCTTTCTCAATCAACTATCATGTATGGCGATCCTTCCGATCCCAGCTCTAGCGTTCGCTCAAGTTTAACATGCATTCACTCTAACCGTATTTTGGAGATCATATCGATCACACCCGTAACATTTGCTTATTCAAAGCTCAACGCGACGTACGGCCAACATAAACGTTCGCCTACTCAACTCGACTTAGCGACCAACTCGACTCGTTATTATCGCATCTACGATCTTTCTGAATCTCGCTCGTTGCAACTCGTGCAACAACTCATTCTCGATACTCAAGCTCTTTACTCAATCTCGTGCAACATATCGCTATCCATCCGCATAGCCATACAACATACATCATACCATATCGACTCGTTGCACTGATGCAACGAACGATTCACGACTTGCTGCACTCCGTGCAACCAACAACACATAACAGTTCGCATAGCAACATAACATGCATCGCCTCACATATCGACCCATTGCACCTCGTACAACCAACAACACATATCTTCTCGCACCCCGTGCGACCGATAACACATAACTCCTCGCACTTCGTGCGACCGATAACACATAATTTCTCGTATTTCGTACGACCATCATTCCATAACTCGTTGCACTTCGTGCAACCAACACTCTCCGATGGTACCCGGAGATAGCGTGATAGTCACGACATACTTGTGGCAGACGTACGCAACTTAATATAGACTTATTGTATGGAACATCCAGTGTAGCGTCGAGCAGATCCATGAGCCATGCGGTTGCGGAAACAACGTGGAGTCAACTGAATTTCGATATCGAAGCAACTGAGGGTCAAAGAGATTCATACACGGTCCAAATGATGGAACCGCTCTGATACCAACTTGTCACGCCCCGATCCGGGAAATCGCTCGTCCTCACTAGATTTTACCTGAATCATCGTCCTCGCTGGGGCGTGATGCCGCACGAGCCTGGAGTTGCGCTCGTGCAAGGCAAGATAACAGGTTCACAAAGAACTATCTCAAATCGATAACATAAGCAGCGGAAGAAAACAAAGTATAACATAAGAATCTCTTTTTATTGATAATAAACTGAAGGTTACAAGACTCTGAATAGCCCAACATAATATGCCAATTGGCTACAACGCTCATGATCTCTCTAGCTCACAAAGGATTACATTGTCCCATACATTATGCCTCTTTATAGCCACCAAGTAGTCTTCGGCCGAACATCTCCATGTCGCAAGTCCGAACGCATATGCGGTAGCTCCTCTTGAACGCCAAGGACTCCATGCCTCGGCACGTCCAAGCCAAGCTCCGCTCCGAGCCGATCATAACCTGAGCCTGCACATAAACTAGTGGGGGATTAGTGCTTTCGTCCTCGCTTCGCACTGATCAATGCCCGCTCGCACCCAAACCAAACACTTAATCTTTTAGTGAAACATGCATCTTAATTGGTGATCTTTCTATTTAGCCTTAGGATCAGTTTCATAGCAATACGTAAACATAGCACATTATCATAAATGTGTCCCATACCGTGTTCCTGCAGCAGATACAGTTAGCCATAACATGAACGTAAACATAGTGTTCGTGCTCATCTCCGTCCCATTTTTCTTAGCATGCAGTGGTTAGAACTTAACATAAGCAAACATACGATTTGTGCCACCGACCAATCATAAACGTAAACATATGCATAATGGGTGGCAGGCCCTGCGCCTGCACCCAGCTCTCATCTCAGCCCACCGGCCCTATCTATATGAAGGTCACGATGTTTCGCACCGTAATGGACTTGGCATCTCATATGTGTAAGCCTACGATCACTTCGATACGGGTTGCTAGCCCAGTATCCGAAGGATCCCAAACTTACGGATATCATAGCTTATCACAGCACTGGACGGTCGCAATCCGTCCGAATGATGTGCACCATAAGTACCACACATAATTCCCTCCTAGGCCGAACGGTCCCGGTGCCCCGGCGAAACCGTCCGAGGGAAGCCGTACCCGTGCACGGGCCATCCGAATCCATTGATCATGCAATACGCGCCATAGCAAACGCACATAACATTCCAACCAAATCCTCCGTTGCATAAACATAGTCTCGATCCATAAACGGTTTTCCCGTGCCATAAATGGTTTCCCGTGCCATAAACATATTCGCGTCTCATAAACATAATCCATCATTCATATGGGAAGCTCCGTCGGCATTATGCCCCAACACATCCATATTGATGCACGACGCCCAACGGCTTAGACATCTCGTACTTGTATTCAACGCGTATCATTCGTAAGTTATTCTCAGAGCATAATTTCGTAATTACTTAGTCTTTTCGTAACATAAGTGCCCGAGGGCACGCTCAGCGCCGTACTCAATGTTCTACGCCTAGTGTTCAATGTTCTCAGAGCCGTGCACATGATGCACATCTCGTTATCATCTTTCAATGTTCTACCATCATTGCCCTACCGCGACCCGTGCACTCGATGCACGTCGCTTCAATTGTTCGATTGTTCAATGTTCTATCTTAGTGTTCAACGCGTATTTAGATCTTTCGTCGCCGAGCCACGCTCGCTAACTCGATAACATCTTACGCATACCACAACATATTTTATTAGACGTGAAGGAATAGGGAGAGAGAGTCAAGAACCCGCTCACCTTAAGCCGATACGCCTTGCCGTCTCGCCGATTGAAGCGTCTCGCTTCCATAACTCGATCGCATAGCTAACTCTCAGACTTAGCCATTCCTTTGAACTATTCGGTTGACTTTGGCCTATCGCGCCCATACCACGATCCGTAATCCAGCATAAAGGCATAGCCTGCACACCAGATCAACTAAAATCAGCACTTGCTCAAACGGGACTTATCCTTTGCATCGATTCGATTCATAGATTCCAACCGACTCAAGGCTTACCTTTGGCCAACGTAACACTTGCATCGATTTGCATCGATACCTCATCGGGTCAACGCAACTCTTCGAGTCATCGACTCATCGTAATGCACCGTGCGGAGCGAGGCATTACATCTCACCCTTTGATCTGTTGGGAAAAATCAGAGAGTGCAGTGAGCCTCCCCAAGCCTAAGTGCCTGCATCAAATCCGAGTTCCAGGTTCTTCCAAGCGTGATCTAGAGCGTTTCAGAAGTTCATTCTTGAACTTGCTGGTTCCTAGGAGCTTTTTGCGGATATGATAAATCTTGCTTTGAGCAACGGTGACCTTGTTCATCTAGCAAGGAGTTTCTTTTGTGTTTAACTCTTGTTTTTATTTTATCGCATTGTAGCATCTGCGAACGTAAAGAGAAGAATACTTTTACACATTTTTAGTTGTTACTTACGTTTTCTCGTTGTCAGTTTGTAACATGTTCTTAGTGCTTCGTTTGAGTTGGCTTGAGCACAGACTGTGTCTTGCATGCGTTTTCTCAAACCTATCCTGATTTTGGTCTAGGTGTAGACTTTAAGTCTTACACGTCGTCGTTGGATATTTCCACTCTTTAGATCCGTCTTCGTAAACAACATGCTTGTCCATTAATTTGGCATGCAGAAGTTTGCCTTTCGATTTCAATTACATCATGATTGATGCAGGTTTGGTGGGCTGAATCTTGGCATCATGTTGATGTTAACTACCAATATAAATAATACTAGGTTTATTCAATTATTAAAATATATATTCACGGCTATCAAAACTTTGACAAACTTTGAGAGTCCAGAATTGTAAAAACAAATATCAATCTTAAATACAACAATAATTGCTAATACTGAGTTTAACATTGAACTTATATAAACTCATGCAGCTCACTCAGTAATAGCTCTCCTCTCACTCTTAACTTCTCTTATTTTTAGGCTGAGGAATGGGAGATCAGAAAACAACTGCGGAAGCAATAACTTCAAGTGCTTCTCCGAAGTAGAAAAAATATTGATCACTTGCTTGTGTTACACACTACATAGACTAAATTATTCTAATGACGTCCCAACTATACTGTTCAGACATTTTTTTTACACTTTAATTTTGTGTTGCTCGATTTTGGCACATCAACTCCATAAATTACTCTTTTAAAACATATTTCGCCGACTTTGAATCTCATGGAGAACCATTTCAAAAAGTATATCCTGCAGTATAAAAACATAATTCAAATATTTGTATTGCAAGATATTCTTTTGACATGGTTCCAATGTTTTTCAAAATTGTCGAAACAATACTGCAAAAGAGTAATTTATGAAACATAAAATTGTGTATATAGCATCAATTTTTTTTTGAAATTGTGCTGAAAGCATATAGTTTAGTAAAATTATGCTCCGAGTCCCAAAACTCCTTTCAGAAGGGTATATTTTATGTTTTGCACAAACTACGCTCTTCTAAAGGGCCTTTTTTTTGCATAGATATTTATTAACATATTTAATTCCGCTTAGTGGTTGGCTAATAAAAATGTGAAAAATACGTCCTTGTGTAGGGTGTATTTCTAACGGTTAATTTATTTTTTCACAAGACAATCTGACAAAATATTTTATATATGAAATTTTAGCGACAAAAGTTTAGGGTCGAAATTGACTTCCAGTGACGAATTGGACTTTAGCGATGAAAGTTTAGTTACGAATTGGGCTTTTATTGACGAATTGGACTTTTAGTGACAAAATTTTACTTTTGTTGACGATTTTTTGTGTTCCTAAAAATAAAATTATTATGCACAAAAAGGCCATTCCACCCTTGGGAATGACGTGTTTTCTTGACTGCAATTTTTTTTAACTAGTGAATTATTTAATAGGCCTTTTTGAGATGTTTTGGGTCTAAAAACACAATTTATACAAACTTTATATTCTAAAAGCAATATCAATCAACTTAACTTTGATACCAAATATACAATTTTCTGTTTATAAATTCGGATGTCAAAATATAAAAGTACAATAGTTAAGGTACCACTCATCATGAAGTTTCAAAACGGCTCAAAAGTGAGCCGTCTAAGTCGTTGTTATAGCATGGTCCATTTTATTTAAAAAAATAAATTATGTAAACAAATGTTAAAAAAAATTTAAAATTATTATATATATTCAACGGAGGGAATCGAACTTAACCAAACATGAAGAATACCTCTCACCTTAACCACATAAGTTAAAAAAAATATTTACCTATAATTGAATAATGTTCTTATTATACGTATTATACCAACGAAGCAGTACATTTACTAGTTTAGAATAATTTGCCCATTTCGTATGTCAGTCCGTACACAAATACAATCTCGACTACTGTGTCTGGTACGAGTCCGACACGTTGGGATAGCATGCACGGTGGAATGGTTAATTTCTTGTAGATGGTCCTCAAACAAGAGCTCACTTCGCCAACTATACTACTCTCAGACGTTGCAGTGGTGAGCGGAGCGTTAATATTCATCAAAGACGACCTCAAGATCAACGACACCGAGATCGAGGTCCTCGCCGGGATCATCAACCTCTACTCCCTCCTCGGCTCCCTCGCCGCCGGCCGCACGTCCGACCGGATAGGCCGCCGCTACGCCATCGTCGTCGTCGCCGCCTTCTTCTTCGCGGGCGCCCTCACCATGGGCCTCGCCTCCGGCTACGCCGTCCTAATGCTCGGCCGCTTCGTCACGGGCATCGGCGTCGGCTTCGCGCTCGCCGTCGTCCCCGTCTACGCGGCCGAGATCGCCCCCGCCTCCTCCCGCGGCTTCCTCTCCTCACTCCCCGAGGTGTTCGGCAACTTCGGGGTGCTGCTCGGCTTCGTCTCCAACTTCGCCTTCGCGAAGCTCCCGGGGCACCTCAGCTGGCGCGTGATGTTCCTGGCCGGCGCCGTCCCGCCGGTTTTCCTCTCGGCCGGGGTGCTCGCGATGCCAAAGTCGCCCCGGTGGCTCGTCATGCAGGGGAGGACGGCGGAGGCGGAGGCGGTGCTCGCGAGGACGTCGGATTCTCCCGAAGAGGCCGGGCACCGCCTCGCCGACATCAGGAAGGCGGTAGGAGCGCCCGGAGGACGCGGCGGCGACGTCGACCCCGTGCCGGGGAGGAACCGAGGGGAGGGGGTGTGGAAGGAGCTGCTGGTCAGCCCTACCCCTGCGGTCCGTCGCGTGCTCCTCGCCGCGGTCGGGCTGCATTTCTTCCAGCAGGCCTCGGGGATCGACTCGGTGGTCCTGTACAGCCCGAGGGTGTTCGAGAAGGCCGGGCTGAGGAGGAAGGACCAGCTGCTGGGCGCCACGATCGCCGTCGGCTTCGCGAAGACCTCGTTCATACTCGTCGCCGCCTTCCTGCTGGATAGGGTCGGGAGGAGGCCGCTGCTGCTGTCCAGCGCGGGAGGGATGGTGGTGTCGCTGCTGCTGCTGGCGTCGGGCCTGCGGGCGATCGACCGCACGCCCGACGGGGAGGAGGCGAGCGCCTGGGCGGTGGCGTTGTGCATCGGGACGGTGCTGTCGTTCGTGGGGGCGTTCTCGGTCGGGCTGGGGCCGATCGCGTGGGTGTACGGCTCGGAGATCTTCCCGACGAGGCTGAGGGCGCAGGGGGCGAGCTTGGGGGCGGCGACGAACAGGGTGGCGAGCGGGGTGGTCACCATGACGTTCCTGTCGCTCTGCAAGGCGATTACGACATCGGGGAGCTTCTTCCTCTACGCGGGCGTCGCGGCGGCGGGGTGGGTCTTCTTCTATGCGTTCTTGCCGGAGACGAAGGGGAGGAGGTTGGAAGACATTGGGGAGTTGTTTGGGAATGGAGAGGGAGAGAACAAGAGTGGTGGCGAAGTTGACATGGCCGGAGGAGCTAGGACGGATCCAGAAACCTGAACTCGGTGGGCCGTAGTGGATTAGGATGGACTAGATATAATATGCCTCACAAAAAAATAAAACAAAATGAATATATTAAAAAAAAAAAATCAAATTTTTTTGGGTGTGGGTGGAGCCCTTCCCAACCCATGCCTTGGATCCGCCCTTGCATTAGAAATTAATAGAACGGCTGCCTCTAGTTGCTGCTGGATACCTCCCAAATGAAAGTAAAAGTTTTTATGGTATGGATCTTATATTCACTGTTGACGTCCAAAGCTGTTATCAATTTGTAGACCTATGGAGGGATAGTTCGAATGAAGTTTTTGTATTTGTATGAATCCATTTTCTATTCCTTTTTCATGAAAAGGAATTCAACATTCTCATACCCATGATCGGTTACGTTGGAAATATGTAGTCCAAAAAAAGTTAATTCCATTCCTTTGGTTCACACAGGGATAGAAATCTTAATTTGTTTTGTTTTCTGTAAATATCCTTTCATTAATTTTATGATGCTGCTATTACCTAATTTTACATGGTTGGAACAGAAGTAGGATTTTTGAAAATGAATGGTTGGTATTACCGTCCAAATAAAATATCCAAACAACATTCTAGAAAAACAAAACTATTTCAGGAGGGGCTTGGAAATAGTTTTTCCACATCAATGGAAATATGAAGTCCCTTGTATTCCCCTCTAATTTTCATTCCTACACATACCAAACATGGACAAAGAAATTCAAAACTCATTTTCAAGCTCCAAAAACTTGAACAAGACGTTGGACATTATAGAGAAATAAACTCTAATACCAAATATTACATGAGACCCTATTAGTAAATAACTCTATAATTTAGTTCTAAAAAAATTTCAAATCCATGGAACCAAACAGCCCAATGTCACGAGGGCATTTGATTTTGGGAAGGGCAATTAAAAAAAAAAAGGCCTGTCTAGTACCTGGGCTAAAGCCCAACAAAACCAAAGCCATTAGGGTTCAGTAAGACATTAGGGTTTCAGTAAGAAGTAAGAACCCTTATTTATGCCCTCCCAACCAACCAACACCCCAACCCCCCCCCCCCCCCCCCCCCCCCCCCCCCCCCCCCCCTCCCCCTCTTTTTGTTTCTCCCATATAGAAGTAAATATTTCCTTCTTCTTTTCATGTTTTGATTCAAAAAAAATTTGTACTCTCGATGACACGCTCTTTGCTCTATTGATGACACGCTCTTTGCTCTATCGATCAAATTCTTCCGAGGGAGTCATTTATTTTTTTTTTTCATTTTATAAATATAAATTTTGATTTTGCATCAGTCAGTTACCCTCTCCTTTGAAATTGTTATAATTCATTGGAGATATGACGGGTGCAAATATCCAAATGATTGGCTTACCAACCCATTGCACAATATCTTGATTTGTTTGGCGTCAAATGGTCCGATCAATATTTTTTAAATCTGGAAATTGCTGAGAAACCCAATTTCGGGGTGGGCTTTTATGAAATGTCCACCCGCTGCATAAGTTTTATGAAATATCCAGAATTAAGTATTTTCACGTTAAATATTCCAAGATTCCCTTTTAGATGCCACCCGCTGGGAAATGCTATTTTTATAATACCGAAACTACCCCTCCGCGCGAATTGGTCATCTATATGTATTTGAATTCAAAAAACTCAGATCTGGATTGCGATTTTCGTCTTCTTCTTCTTCACGGGAAATCTGAATTCCATTGCTCTCATATTCAGCAAAGATCGCAAAAATCGTTCGTAGTTCGGTGTGTTTTTTTTCAGTCGAACTCAGATCATCGCTCGTCATCATCATCACCATCATCATCATCTTCATCGTGGAGACATTTGAAGTTTTTCGACGATTAGGTCAATTGTGGAGAGAAGATCTTTCTTCTTCTTTTCCATAAGAATTATCATCGTTTTGAAAGAAGAACGAAACTCTTTATTCATAAAAAAACTAAATTAACGTTTTAACACTGTAAATGACCATTCTCCGTGTAAACTAACACGGAGAATGCCATTCTCCGTTTTATTTAAAACGGAGAATGCCATTCTCCGTTTTATTTAAAACGGAGAATGCCGTTCTCTGGAATGACCATTCTCCGTCTTAATTAGGACGGAGAATGACCATTCTCCGTCTTAATTAAGACGGAGAATGCCATTCTCCGTTTTATTTAACACGGAGAATGACATTCTCCGTTTTATTTAACACGGAGAATGGCATTCTCCGTGTTTCTAACACGGAGAATGGTCATTCTCCTGCGTTTTAACACTGGTATGACCATTCTCTGTGATAAATTATACGGAGAATGGCATTCTCCGTGTAAATTAAGACGGAGAATGGTCATTCTTCGTTTAATTTAGCACGGAGAATGGCCATTCTCCGTCTTAATTAGGACGGAGAATGCCATTCTCCGTTTTATTTAACACGGAGAATGACATTCTCCGTTTTATTTAACACGGAGAATGGCATTCTCCGTGTTTCTAACACGGAGAATGGTCATTCTCCTGCGTTTTAACACTGGAATGACCATTCTCCGTGTAAATTAAGACGGAGAATGTCATTCTCCGTGTTACTAACACGGAGAATGGTCATTCTCCGTGTAAATTAAGACGGAGAATGCCATTCTCCGTATTACTAATACAGAGAATGACCACCCTCATGCGAAAATTAACATTTTCGTGTTCTAAACGGAGAATGGCCATTCTTCTGCATTTTATGGTCAGCTGAAACTTTGGAGGACCATAACTTTTGACTGGGAGGTCGAAACGAGGTTCCGTTTGTCGCAAAATGAGCGTATCGTCGAGGAGACTGAAAGTAACAGTTTTACGGTTAGACGGTCTTCCGAAATTTTAGAATCGCAAAAAAATGATGTTTTGACCTCCGTTTTAGCACTTTTGCTGTTCGTCCCGGTCTTTCCGAAATTTTCCGACGAGTTTTTAAAGATTTTTTAGGAGAAAACCTAGATTCGAAAGTGAGCAGCGTATGGAAGAAGATGGAGTATTGAAACGTTTTTTTTTAAGAGCAGTTTTGTGGGTGTTTCCAATAAATTAAAAGGAAGGACAAAAGGATCATTTGGAACCCGTTTTGGATAAGTTTCTCTAATTCTGGGCACGCGATGAAAGTTTTTTTAGCGGTGGATTTTACATAAAATTTTTTTAGTTTTTGGGCATTTCATAAATCTTCCCTTTTTAAATTTATAATCTCCGCTTACTGTCTGATGCCCCCTCTTTTATTTATAGTTTTTATTTTACTTTATTTATTTGTTTGGAAATTTTGTTGTTGATTATGGATTATGTGTGGCAAATGATGCAAACAAATATTTTGATATGGACTGAATTTTCCATGTGGTAAAATACTCCGCTTATTGTCTGATGCCATTATTTGATGCAATAACTTGAAATCGAGGGATTGAATTTTAAATTACGATATATTTACTTTGTTGGTCATCTGCATTTCAAAGTAGAGTTAAATTTGTGTTTACTTTTGTTCGATTTCAGACACTTTGTAGACATGGTAAGCTTTAGTAGTTTAGCCATTTATTAAATTTTCATTTTTTTTTTATTTGACACTTATTTTATAATTTTATTATTGTTGTGTTGTATTGCCTCCTAATATATTTTGCAGTTTTTTAATGTGTACGGCAAGTTTCAACCCTTGTTAGCAATTTGGCAAAACAAAACAAATTCGGAACGACAAGTATACTTCGGCTTAGTGCAAATAAAATATGTTCAAAATTTTGGTCAAATATTCAAAAAATAAAAATATTGAGGTTATAAATTTCATATTTTTAAATATATTGTCAAATTTGGTTTATTAAGCTTGTGTTGTTTGTGCCAATTTTTTTAATAATTTATACGGAACACGTTAAAAAATTTGTATACTTAAAATTTACGTACTGATTTGAATCTGTCAAAAGTACACAAATAATATATGTTTCTGAAAGATATGAATTTTTTTTGCATATAAGGTTGTGTTTGATTGGGCTATTTTTCCATGGAAAATATTTCCATCACAAATTTTCCACCAATTGTAGTGTTTGATAGCTTATATTTTCCATAAAATTATTTTCCAAAAAACTATCATTTTTCATATTTTCTTCTAAAACGGTAGAAAATAAAACTTGTCCAACCTATAAAAAATATTATTTTCCATGGAAAATAACTATTGTCCGTGGAAAATAATGACAATCAAACACCCAAATTAAGTTTTCCATGAATTTTTTTTTAAAATTCTATGGAATATTTTTCCTAAAAAAATAATTTTATAGAATTAATTTCTTTTCCACATATTTTCCACATTGCAATCAAACACACCCATACTAATTTTATACGGGTGATTGCTAAGAGCATCTACAACCATATTGTGAGTTTAGAAAAAATGGTTATCACATAGGAACAAACTTTCATTTTAAAAATCTTTTTCCAATGTAAATGTAGAATAAAATATGAAGTTGATATGACAAGGATAATGTGAAGTTGGTTGCTTATATCTAGACAATGCACTTCACAATGACTTTGTCTCCACATCATCAATTGTGTATAGAAATATTTATAAAAAAAATGAAGAAATAGAGGAGTTGTCTTAGAAGTTGGATTTTTTTTTTTAAATTGTCTTCTCAATAATTTTGCATTGGAGAACACTTTTTTTTATCTTATTGTCTTGTGTGAGTATCATGTTGCCATATAGAAAAGATATTGTCTAGTGTCTCATGTTACATAGGAATCACGGTACAACAAGACAATAGGGTTGGAGATGCTCTAAAGGATTTCAACAGCAAAACTCACCCATACAATAATCATGAGCAGGACACTTTTTTTCCCCTAATGTAGCAACATTATCATTGAAATGGACAAAAGTAAACTGAACATCATAAAATCGAAAACTGGAACTAAACCGTAATGAATCATAATTAATTGAAATCGAACCAAATCGATTAATTATAACCGAACTGGACCAATAATTGATTTGGTTTGTTCAATTGAACTATTTTTGTTGTTTAATGGATAGATTTAAAATTGGAATTGTGGTTAAATTATTTTAAAGAATTATAATTATAAAAATATGTTTGTTATGTTTTAAAGTTGGATTTAAAGTTGAACTACTTATTAGATTATTAATGTTGGCTTTTCAAATACAACAAACATATCTATACAATTGTATTTTAGTCATAAAATATGTATGAAATTACATAAATTTGGGGATCTTACATTTTTTTCCCTCCAAAATATAAAAATATATATATGTATATACATATTTCTAATTATAAAAAACTGAAGGTATTTACATAAAAAAATAAGAAAAATATAGAAAAATGCATTCTGTGACTGGCTAAATATGTACGATCTTCAATTTAGTATGACGAGAATGAAGCAATTAAGCGACATATCTTCTCTAATAACATCTTATTATTCTTTGCATAGGCACAAACCGACAGAAATACCTTCCCTTTTTTGTCCAAAATTAATCACATAAAGAATGGAGCAATATAACGGATTGTGAGTATCACTTAAAATTTTAAACTAAGTTATTAACACCTATTGTGATCTAGCAATGCCACTCTAATTTTAAGTTCTTCTACTATAAGGTGTCCCTTCTCCAAGTACCGTGGTCCAAAGCCATCCAGCCGTCCTGTGGAGGATTCGAATCTAAGACCTATACTCGAACGGTCTCCCGCACTACTATTAGGCTAGTGCCTTAACAACATTTTAAGTTATGCTATTAACACCTATTATTACTGCTTCATTTTTGTCATACCGTCTGGTGGAACTTATTTTCCTAAACTTATTTTTTGTCCTCTTTTTTACAGTTTTTATCATACGAATTTGAAGAAACTGCATTTTTAGTTTCATATTTCAAATTGTCGAGTTTCTGGTGAAACTCAAATAACAAACTAGGGGTGCAACTCGGGCGGACAAAACCCGAGCCCGATCAGATAAACCCGTTAATAAGTTGGGTTAGGGTTGAAGATACTCGGGTTCGGGTTAAATTTTTTGAACCCGATCAAAAATCGGGTTGGGCTCGGGTTCATGTATCGGGTTACCCGAAGAACCCAAAACCCGACTTATATATATATATATATATATATATATATATATATATATATATATATATAGCAAATGACCTCTAGGCCAGTGGTTAAGAGAGATGCATGCGGCCCAAGTGGTCGGAGTTCGAGCCTCAGTGGAGGCGAGTTCTATACAATTATCCATTGCTTCAAAAATATATATATATATATATATATATATATATTTTATATATATATATATATATATATATATATATATATATATATATATATATATATATATATATATTGTTTCATACTTAAATAAAAAGTTTAAATCCTAAATTTCTCCACCAAACTATTAAATTCCTTTATCTTAAATCTTATTTCAATTTATATTTTGTAATGATCAAGACTTGATTGCTATTAATTGTGTTAATTATTACCTTTGTTTTAAATTATTTTAAATATTATATTAGAGTCCGATAAACCCAATGGACCCGACCCAACCCGAGTCCAACCCGATCCTTCGGACTTGGTCTTGGGCTTCATATGTTGAACTCGAGGTCGGACTTGGGCTCGGACTAGGCTTATGATTCATCGGGTTGGGCTCGGGTTGACCTCAAATCCGACCCAACCCGCCCGAGTTGCACCCCTAAAAACTACTATGCAGCCCTTAAATTTTCTATACATCAACAAAGTTTCTATTTGTTTGTTGTCTTCAAATAAAACATATATTTTGTTAACATGTGTCACAAGGATGGATGTTAATAAATTAATAAATGTGTATTTTTATATTGATATTACCGTTAACACATTTATCAATACGTTTTTTTTACTTAAAGAGTGTATTAATAAATGTAAATATACATTGATAAATATTGGTAGAAGTATCAATATAAAATGTACATTTATTAATGTGTTAACATGAATTCTTAGAACACGTTAACAAAATCCATAAAACGTACCTAAACTAACGCTAGGTTACAGCCACTGATTTTAATTTTCTTTTGACTAAATTAACTTAATGACACCCTAAAGTTCTAATTTTCTTTTGGCTAAATTTATTGTAATGACACTCTAATATATCTGTCTTAACTTTTTATTGTTTGATTTTGGTACCTCATTTGAAGTAGTTTTTGTCAATCTTGGAGCACATCGAGACCACATCAAAATTATATTTTATAGTACAAAAACGTAATTTAAATTTGTATGTTGTCAGATATTCATTTGTAGTAATTTTAATCAAAATTGAGGAAAAATATTTTTTTAAAATAATTTATAAAGCTGGATGTCAAAATTAGGCAGCTGGAGCGTCATTAGGATAATTGCATTTTATTTTTTATTTTTCCACGTAGCGTCAGTCAGCCCCCACCACCATATTCAGTCATCTTCTCTAACAGGAACGTATCGCCGACGAAGAAGAGACCCTAACGGACCTAGCCGAAACCCTCATCGCTTTCTTTCCTGTTTTATTTGAGAAGCGACAAAACATTGCATCTGACAATAATTCTTTTCGTGCCTCCTTAATTATACTAACGTACGTCTCTTTTTGCACCATTCGTTCATGTTCCTCATGAGGGTGCAACTCAGACGGATTTGGTCGGGTTTGAGCTCAATCCGATAAATCATAAGCTTAGTCCAAATCCAAGTCCAAGTCCGACCCGACCCGACCTCATGGGTTCAACATATGAAGTCCAATATCGAGCCCGAAGGAATGAAAGTACCCAAGTTCCTCGGATTTGGTCGGGCCCATCGAATTTATCGGTCTCTAACATGATATTTGAAATAATTTTAAATAAGATTAATATTAAATATATAATTAAATAGCAATCATTTCTCAATTACTACAAAATACAAACTAAAATGGGATTTGAGGTAAGGAGTTAAAAGAGTTTGGATGAATTTTTTTATTGGATTTAAAATTTTTATTTAAAAAGTATGAACGAGTGTATAAATAATAAAAATATATAGATTATATGTATGTCAGGTTCCAGGTCCTTTGGTTAACCCGACATATGAATCCTGGTCCAATCCGACTTTTGATAGATTCAAACATTTTAACCCGAACTCTAACCTAGACCAGACCTGAATGTCTTCAACCAAAATTCAACCCATTAACATGTTCACCCGATCGGACTCGGGTTTAACCCGCCGGAGTTGCAACTCTATTTCTCCCACAATAACACTACTGCTACTTAATTCTCACTCTCTCTCATTTTTTCTGTTGGATTCTTGTTTGTTTGGCTGCAGATTCGTTTGATTGACGACAATGGAAAGGCCATCGATCCCTCCAAATGTAAGTTGCTTGTGTCAATCTTAAAATATTTTCCTAACGAGTTCTTGGCAATTGATTGAATCCCCCATTGACCACTTGATCTATTTAAATATCGATTTAGGATGATTTATGTTTGAGAGCGTTCATGGTTAAATTTTTGGAAGAAATGGTACGAATAGGAACATGCGTTAGTTTGAAGACTTGAATTTCAACTTCTAAAGTTGGAAAAAGAGAAAGGACTCGGTTTTTGTTGTTAATATTTTTTTTTTGTTTTTTTTTTTTTTTTTTGGGAGGGGGCTAATTAGCGTTTAGACTCTGGATTTTATACCAGTTTAGAGTTTAAACCCTCACATTTCCAATTGGAAAGACTGGATTTTTATTTTTGGTTTTTTTTTCCCCATTATACCATGAACATGAGAACAAAGGCAACAACCAACACAGGCTGGAAAGGAGAGTATTATGGGAAAAAGAGAGAATTTGAACATGTTAGGACTTAAAAACAAGGGATATTTTAGCAAATTCCCCCATTACAAATATAGAAAGTATAAACTGCCATATACCCCCACTTATTTAAAAAATTAGCAAATGCCCCCATTCCTTCGTATACAACATTTTAAAATTTAAGATGTACCCCCATTATTTAACCAAAACTTTGATTATTCTACTCATAATGGGGACATTTTCTAGTTTTTAAACAAGTGAGGGTATATGCTAATTTGTATATTTATAGTGGGGGCATTTGCTAAAATATCCCTAAAAGCAATGGATACAAAGAGCTGATATTACAAGACGAACATTGCTAAAGATACCAACCATGTCAAATTTAATGCTGATGGAAAAGTGTACGGAAACTTCCGTGAGATTCTTCGAGTATTATGACCCAAATTGCAGTTGATAGACCATGATAAGTATGGGTAAACTTTCAAGAGAGAGCCAATAATTAATAGTTGTTGACGGCCAAGTTCACAACAACAACATTAACTTGTATAATTCTTGAGTATAGAGGATTCACCTGTCCAAAAGTAGAAAAAATAGTCAGTTTTTTTTATGAAAACATCACAATTAACAAAAGTATTATAAAAAATTATGTGATTTGTCTCCTCCCAAAGACACCAAACTAAAGGCACAATCACTTCGCATCTTCCTTTCAGCTGAGTCACATGAGTCTCTTAGTAGTTTCCAAGAATTATAGAAAATATAAGCAAACTAAAATTTCCCAACAACTTTATATACATGCATCCAAAGCTGAGAGGTGAATGGACAACCAATAGAGATTTGCGAAATTGATTCCTCAATGGCACAAGCATAATACCTATTGCAAAGGGAGAAACCTCTTTTTTGAAGATTATCACAAGTGAGCAATTTGTCTAATAAGACGAGCCACATAAGAGGCTTCACTTTAAGAGGCTCGGAAAATTTCCAAATTAATTTAGGAGGCGGCCACGAAGTTCCATTGTCGTCTAGTCTTTTATACACTGAATATTCTCCTGAAGAATTTCATCTCCATTTTCTTTGGTCTATATATTGCCTCAAAGGAATTTGATGCAATGTGAAAGCAAAGCTTGAAATTCGTCACTGGCATCTTCTGTTATAGCTCTATTCAATTTAGGGTGCCAATGCAATATATTATTACCCGCAGTGCCCTGCGGTGACACAATAACATCTGGTATGAGGCCAAACTGAAAAGATAAGGATATATATTAGCAAAACAATTGTTGCCAACTTATAAATCTTCCAAAGTTTGATAGTAGTGTCATCTTCGCATTTCAAATAGGTACCTTGTGCAACAAATCGATCAGTTCAAAGAACACCCTTCCAAAAATGAGAGGTTGCACTAAGAGTATGAGATGACAAATATCAAAAAGGAAATCTGGTACAATTTCCCAAAGCTAGTCTGATCCATGGTCTTTATAGCCATTCAATAATTTCGATCTCCATTTATCCAGAAGAGCCAACATGCTTCAAATTTAGGATACTCATACCACCTTCTTTGTTAATTTTGCAGACAAATTTTCAGTTCACCAAACACTTCAAACATGAGGTAGTATCAGATCCATTCCACAAGAATGATCTTCTGAGTGATTCAATTTTTTCTTATGATTCACTTTGAAGCCAAAAAATAGAGAGAATATACAAAGGAATAAAAGATAAGACTCAGTTAATCAAAGTTAATCTTTCGCCTCTAGATAATAATTTACCTTTCCAATATGTCCATCTTTTCTCCACTTCTGTGACTATAGACAACCAATCATTTTTATGAACTTAACCCATTTTGAGGGGTAAACCTAGATATGTAATGGGGAAAATATCTCTTTTGCAATTAAACACCACTTCCAGAGAAGAATGCAAGCCATCCTTTTCTCCAATCAGTAAAAGAGATGTTTTTGAGAAGTTCACTTTAACCCTGAAGCAATTTCAAATATGTAGATAATATATTTCAGAACAACACTTGCCTTAATAATGATTGAAAAAAAATACTAGAGAACCATAGGCATAACGTATGTTTATGATATCCTCCGATGGACCAAGTCCAGAAATTATTCCATTTTATTTAGCATTTGTCAAAATTCTGGATAGAACATCAACTATGAGCACAAATAGGAGAGGGGAAAGAGGAACACCATGTTTTAGACCCCTTTTTATATGGCATTAAATTACCCTTGCAACCACTCACTATCATCCAGCAGCTACTACTTTGCAAAGCAGAAAGCACACATTGCCTCCATTTAGGTCCAAAGCATCTGGCAACCAAGACTTCCATAAGGAACTCCCAGTGGATCATGTCAAAAGCCTTCTCCTAATAAATTTAATTAGAACATCCAACTCTTTTCCCCCCTATGACAGTATTGAATAACCTCTTCAGTTGCAGCTACACACTAGTATTTCTGAAAATTGTTTGGGTGCTTGTGACCAAAATTTTCGATGGAATATTTCCATCAAAGACTTTGATTTCATTGTTTTTGATGAAGGTAAAATAGGATGTCATGTCATGACTCATGTCACATGTTAGATTTCGGACAACATAAGGGGATGGTTATCTTATATAGAGCGCCTTAAATGTTTACTTTATCGACAGTGCTACGTGGATCGCGTTTTGGCCCGCGGTCCACGTGTCGGCTTTTAATTGGCAGGGCACCGACGGTGGGGCCTACGCGAATGGGGGGGGGGGGGGTGCAAATTGGGTTGCGACACCTCAGCCCGCGGTCACAGCCGGCGGGCACAGATCGCGGGTTGTTTAGCATTTTCCTTACTTTATATATAAGCTATGTTGTTTGTATCTTATGATAGACGATACATATGTTACGTTATGACGAGATATACTACCATTTCGTTATGTAAGAGTTGATTTGATACAATACACATAGGCTGATAGATAGTTTTTTTTTTTTTTTACTTGAGTCATGTAATGTATGTTTAAGAATTTGGATCCTAGAACTAGATAGACCTATAAAGATGAAAATAATGAAAAATTATGAGAAAATTATATTAAATCATATTCCTATATGGATTTAGAAGTATTGATCTAAACTCCTAGAGTTACTGCATCGTACGATACACGTTATGTATCACGAGTTCAAAACGTAATATATAAGTAATGATATACATGCATTATTTCAAGTGTCTTATATCATTATATGTCCTAAATGACTTATATTGTAAATAAATAGAAGTATCAATCAATTTGATCAAATAAGCCTATTGTTAGGAGGCTTTTAAACAATATATATTATCTGGCCGGGTATCCTCGGAGTTAAAGAAGGCAAGACTTATTCAGCACAGGAGGGGATGGAAGAACGTGACTATAAGACAAAATGAATAAGTACTATAAACTTAAGTAAATAAATAAAAAAATTAAACACCTGCTGCTGGCTTTTGTTTAGTGTCTTCAGCGACCAAGGGAGATTCAAGGCAATATTTCTGTCCTTGGGGTTGTAGTTGCAGTTGTCGGAGCCATTTTCGTAAGGTTGTATTCGGTTTGGTGGAAAGTGAGGGAAACGAGATGAAAATGAATGGGTTTCATGTAGAAATTTGATCCCATTCACATAGGATCAAGTTTCATTTCCTTCCTTTCCTCACTTTCTTAGCAACCAAACACAGACTAGATGATGTGAGAATTCAGAGATTGCACTATGATATATCTTTAACTAGCTAATCTTACACCAAAATATAGCAAACCAGTTATGATGGGTGATAATAGTTGCAAAGGAATAAATGCAAGAAATTAAGACTTCATCTAGGAAAGGCATGAAACTGAGCTTAATAAACTTCATGATTTACTTACAAATAAAGAAATTTCTATTACAGTTACATCAGAATGGCGTGATTTGTCAATATCAGTGTTTTTATTTGTCAGGCTCAAGGGTTATTATAATAAAGAATATCTTTCCTCACATGGATGTATGGTGTGAAGTATATATATCATGTTTTGCTACATACTCGGTTGATATTTCTGGTGCCAAACACTACTTCACAAAACTAAAAATATAGAAGACACATCCGATCCCTTCCGATGATTGTAGATTTGATTGTTTTGTCATAAAAAAGGCTTGTAATGAACTTACTTGATTTATTTGAAAGATTTGTTAACATTGAGCATTGTACGTCATTCAGACCAAGGTTTAAAGTATCGGCCGATACCGATACGTATCGGCCGTATCGGATTTGAAGGTGTCCGATCCGATACTCGCAAAAAAAATCGGAGTATATCCAACTTATTTATATATTTTATATCTTTATCTATATTTAACTTCTTATATGTATTTTATACATATATATCTCTTTCTTAAGTAGGAGTGTATCGAACATTTGTATATTTGTTTATAAGATTATTTTATTTTTTATAAGTGAAATTTTTGTAACTTTCTTATATATATACATCACTATTATATGTAACATTTTTTATAAGTATAATATTATTATATGTAATATTTAATTATTGTATGTAACATTTTTTTATTACTTATGTAAAAAATTTATAATATTTGTTGGATAACGTAATGACGCCAAAAGTTCGTGTGCGGAGGAGAAGGATGTTGATTATGAAACTAAATATCCAGACAAATATTTGTATCATAATTGGTGTCAACGGTCCATTGCAACGATTTTTAACTATGAATAAAACTAAATTTCCAGACAAATATAATTTATTTATTTATTTACATAAATTTAGAAAAAAATATCCAGACAAATATAAATAATTTTTTATTTACAACAATTTAAAAAAAGGTCTGAACAAATATAATTATATAATAATGGGTCTTGTAACTTTTGTCTCGTCCAGCCATTTGCATTACTTCTAATCTCTTGTGCCTCCCTTTATGCTCCTTAATTCGTCAAAATTTTAACCTGTAGTAATAAAACAATACAAGATTCAATTAGTACGAATTAATGACATAGTAAAATTGAAACTAAAACATGGAAATGAAAAAAACTTGTAATCTTGTATATCGCAGGTAAACCAATCAGAAAGGATGACTATTATTTTATTTAATTATAATATTTTTTTAAAAAATAATTAAATAATGCATAAATATGTTTTAAAAAAATCTATTTTTTTAATAATTATTTAATATTGCTGATACTCCCGATACCAAAAAATCCGATACTCCGATCCGATACCGCCGATACAGCCGATACTTCCGATACCGATACTCATACAAAATGTCTGATACCGATACCAATATTTTGAACCTTGATTCAGACTCAACTTCCCATCTTTACTTGTAATTGGCTTTTCATTTGTATTTCCTGTTTGACTTCTTAAAGAACTTCACTAGGAGAAACCTTTTTTTTTTCCTTTTTGTTGACAGTCACTCATATTAAGACATCCATACTTGTTGGATCCTTAATACATTATACATTAAATTCTAGTGCCATATTCGGTCGTATTCCCTTGGTCATCTAAAACCAAAGAGCATCTGCAGCAAAATACAGTGAAATGGCCAACTTTATTAAGTTCTATTAGAGAAGGGACAACTCATAATCAGCAGTAGCTTTGAAAGGAGAGAGTAATAGCCTTGGACAATTGAAGCCTACTTTTTGAATGGATGTTCTCATGAGTTGCATTTTGTATCTCAATTAAGTGAGCTCTTGGTGAGTGTTGTGTTGGAGCTAGTGTTGTAGAGTAAACTGGAGGTGAGTCCTCTATAGCTTGTCGTGTATTCAATCTCCCGATTAGCAAATCTTTTTCTGTCGCCTTAGTCGGTCTTTGTAGCGCAATTCGGGTTTACCTCCTAAATATCATGGAGTCCGCTTTTTTGTCTGCTTTGCGTTTGTTAAAAATTCCCAAGTCGCGATCTTATCCAAGTCTGATCTTATGTGTCTTCCACAAAACGAACAGGTATCTGAAGTTATGGATTTCCATGCACGACTATCATTCAAAGCATACTTAAGTTTCAAGCCTTTTGGTCACATTTTAGAAGCCTTGAGTTTCTGTGTTCGACTATGTGAGCTTTGTTTTAGCATGCAAACAATGCTTTTCATGTGGGAATGGCTTTAAAAACCCTCCATGTTTTTACTGGTGTTAATTTCCCCCTTATTTGATGACTTTGCCTTTTCTTTTTCCATCTCTTGGAATGTGTAGAGGATCAAAACATCTGTGATGTTGAGGTTTATTTTCGGGTTTCTCTGGTGTGCACTCCATTTTCTGGTCAGCATTATGCATATTGGTTCTCATATCATTCAAGCTCTCCACTACTACATCATTTCAAGTGGCTGGTTACAGAAGTATTCAAATATTCAGTTGCATAAGCTTCGTCACCTGGCAGTAGTGGTAGACAGCAAAGATGCTAAAAACACTACACAAGTCCAACAACTTCTGCATTGGTTGTTAACTATTGGTGTAAAGTATGTCACCTTGTATGACATGGAAGGTAAGCATATTTAATCTTGTTTATGCATTTATGTTATCATAATCTTCTTCATAAGTAATTAATTAGAAATGGTTGATATGTACAAATATTAGGAATATATTATGTGATTCAATGTGACTATTGTTTCTCTATATTTCTATTTATAGAGCATGTCTTGCTTTGAGTGGGTTTTATTGTTACATTGAGCGCATAGCTAACTGATGATCTAGGTATGCTGAAGAATTATTTGGGGGATTGCCGTAGCTTGAACAATTCATGCTCTGTGAGTTATGATATCATTTTCTCTCTTTCTTCTTTAGACTGAGAATAATACTCCTGTTTAGAGATAAACTGAGGTATTGAACTACAAAAATGTAGGATGCTGATGAGAATCCCTTGACTTCACTTACCAATCAAGGAGAAATGACGATAGAATTGCTTTCTTTCTCTGATGGTAAAGAAGGGGTTGCAAAAGCCGCTAACTTTCTGTATTCAAACTATTTGAAGGGTGATGCAGCAGGCTGTAATAAGACAGAGCTGAATTTCACAGAAAGCGATGTGGCTGCTGCTCTGAAGATCGTAGGTGTGTTTTCTTATATGCAAGACAAATTACGAGTCTACGCCCTGAGATGACTAGGTTTGCTGTTTATCTATGCAAGGTAAGTTCAGGAACTGACGTAGCATTATCTTCATAATTGTAGGTTGTGGTGGACCAGATCCTGATCTCCTTCTTGTATATGGAACTGCTAGATGTCATTTAGGATTTCCTGCATGGAGAATGCGCTATACAGAGATTGTGTGAGTTTCCGTCTTCAGGATTGCTGAATGGCTTTACATTTTTCTTCTGAAAATTTTAACTAGTATGGATCTCCTTTTGCCATTAGATATGTAGTATATATCAAAGGAAGATCCACGAACATTCACTGAGACGTGGGCTAGGGAAAAGACTCCTACCTTCTGTATATGATGTACTGTATCTAGCCCACTTGCCAATGAATGTTCTGGGAAATGTTTAGAATGGTTGGCATTTATGAAAATTATTTCTTATAGTCAAATGGTATTTCAAGTTTGATACTATGCAATGTCCAGGTGATCACATGTTGAGAGTCAATAAGGGACTTTTAGTCCCACATCGGAATATGTAGTATGTAGAGGAGCTAGACTCCCTATAAGCAGTCAAGTAGTCCATCAATAAAATGAATCCAACCATTATTTTCTACATGGTATCAGAGCCATAACTCTCTCTCTCTCCACAAAAAAAAGAAATCCCCCCCCATTAGCTGACCCGCTCCAGCCCCCCCCCCCGACCCTAGCTGCCCCGCTCCAGCCCCCCTTCAGCCCCCGACCCTAGCACCTCCCTAAAGCCCCCCCCCCTTCCCCGACCCCTCCCTCCCTCCCGCCCCCCTGCCACCCCCCCCCAATCCAGCAAACTCCCGCCGCCCCCCTGCCGCCCCCCTCCCCGACCCCTACAGCCCCTCCTCCCCGACCCCTCTCTAGCACCCTCCCGCCCCCTTACAGCACCCCCCCCCCCCCTCCAACACACTCCCGCCCCCCCCTTCCTAAATCCTAGCCTCACTTGCCATGGAAATCCTAACCCTAACCCTAGCAACCCCATCCAAACCCTAACCCTAACCCTAGCCGTCACAAAAAAAAGGCGTATTTCGAAGACAGTCGAGATGTCAAATTCTTTATTTGTACCGACTCTGTTCCTAGATTGCGCCGTTTGGAACTAACAAATGTTTATTTTGTTATTCCTCCTTCACATTGGGATCTATACAGAGACTGATCATGTCTTCTCTGGTGTCCTGACGTGTTCACTTTACATGAGCGTGCCGGTGCTGGCCAAGTTAGTAGCGCATTCGTAAAGTCTCTGACGTCGAAGAAGACGAAGACGACGACGTTCGACGAGGAAGACGACGAATAGGGTTCACAGTTGCAGAGGCTATGGATTCGATCAGTGGCAAACTGACGGCCGAAGAGATGAAGGCCTTGGTTGATGATATCTTATCAAAGAGATTAACCGAGGTAACCCCACGTGTGATCCATACTGATGTGGATCCGTCCCCTTACAAAATGGAGAAATTGGAGAAGCTGGAGACAAAGTTGGAAGGAACATCCAACTACTTGAAGTGGTCGCGGCAGGCGATGCGGACACTGAAGGGACGTGGCTTGGTTGGCTATGTCACTGGCCAAGCCAAGGCGCCAGCCGATCACTCCACCAAGGAGTTTGCTGTTTGGGAGATTGTCAACAACGTTGTGGCTGGGTGGTTGACTGCCTCTTTAACCGACCAGGTGTCGGGCAATGTCGAGGCCATGGAGGCTGCTGCTGATATATGGCGGACTCTAAAAGATATGTACTCCGGCTCGGGCAACCCTATGCGAGTCTTTCAACTGCAAGATGAACTCGATAGGGTGGCCCAAGACGAACGTACCATCTCTGAGTACGCGGCCCTGTTGAAGAAGTACTGGTCTGATCTGGATCATTATGATCCTCTTGGGATGGAAGATGCACAAGTCGAACCGGCATTTGCGAAGTACTTTCAGACGTTCCTGGCTTATATTTCCCGGTAGCGTATGATGAAATTCCTGAAGGGACTACACCCTGTATTTGAGCAGAGACGGAATATTCTCCTATCCCAATCCACGCTTCCGACCTTGGAAGAAGCTATAGCTGTTATGACACAGGAAGAAGCTCGACTGAAGTTGATGTCCAACAAGGGCTCCTACCAGGGGGAGCAAGCCGCGGTTGAAAAGTCTGCCCTTGCTGCCTTCAATCAACCTCCATCTATGGGTGGTGTTTGCCACAATTGTGGTGACTCCGGACATTACATCCGATTTTGTCTAAAATTCTTGCACAATCAGTCTACTGATCGAGGACGGGGTCGTGGAGGTCGACGTGGTGGTAGAGGAGGATATGCTGGTAGAAGGGGTGGACACAAAGCAAATCTGGCGGAGGAAGGGGGAGAGAATCAACTGGCTGAAATAACCCCGCTTGAGCGGGAGTTTCTTGAGAAGTTGCGAGACACAAAGCTGGGTTCGGCCGACAGTCCTGGGGCGTCTTCAACATCGGGAGATCACATCACTTGCTTTGCCCAAATCAGCACCGATGATTCTGCACGTGCTCTTGCATCTATCCATCAGCCAGGATGGATTATGGACTCTGGCATCTCGCCATGTCACGGGGTCCCGTGGTGCGTTTCAGGAATATACTCACCTACCATTGCCGGAGAGTATTCAGACTGCTGATGGTAGGGGTGAGCATATAACGGTTGAAAACCGAAAACCGAACCGAACCGAACCGAAATATGACAAATGGTTCGGTTTTTCGGTTATCGGTTCGGTTTACGGTTTAAAATTTTAAAAATTTGAAATAACGGTTCGGTTTTCGGTTCTTCATCCAAAAAACCGAACCGAACCGAAAATCGATTTAGATTTAGTAATTTATCAAACTATCCACAATATACATATACTAATGCTTATTAACCCCTAACTGAGCACACTCTATTCTTCTATTCTATGTCGGTGCTTCTTTGAGCACTCTCTCTATCTACCATCAATCCATATATACTAATATCTTTCACTCTATGTAATATAACAATTCATAAATACAATAATGTCATATATTTTTTAAAAATTTGTTATTTAAATGGGCTCATTTTGCTAAAAACTTGAAGGCCATGCACATTGGCCCATGAAACCGAACCGACCGAAAACCGAACCGAATTAATTCGGTTCGGTTTTGTTCGGTTTTTATAAAAACGGTTCGGTTTTCGGTTTTGAGAAATACGGTTTACGGTTATTTCGGTTTTCACATATTCGGTTCGGTTTGAACCGAACCGAACCGATGCTCACCCCTAGCTGATGGTACATCCAGCCCTGTAATGGGTAAAGGCACTGTCGCATGCACCCCTTCCATCACTCTAACCAATGTCCTATATGCTCCGTCTTTTTCTGTCAATCTCCTATCCATTAGTGCCATTATACTTGATCTTAACTGTACTGTTTCCTTTGACATTCCTCAGGTGACTTTTCAGGAGAAAGGGACAGGACGACGACTTGGAACTGGCACATGGTATAAGGGGCTGTGGTATTTAGACAGGACTGGACTGGACAACGCATTGGCATCCTTGGTAGCAGACGCACCACCAGAAGCTTCCTGTCGCAGTGTTGAAGCCGATTTGCTACTCCACCACCAGCGTGTCGGTCATTCTTCTTTTAAAGTTATTAGTCGAATGTATCCGTCCTTATATCAAAGGGCTAATAAAGAGAAATTATTTTGTAATGCTTGTGAGTTGGAAAAACATACCAGAAGTACGTATGTGAGCACGGGAAATAGGAGTTCAGCTGCTTTTGACATGATACATTCAGACGTATGGGACCCTTGTCCTACAACTGGTATTAACGGGCTTTCGATGGTTCGTCACCTTTATTGACTGTTATACCCGCGTGACATGGGTCTATCTTATGAAGAATAAAAGTGACGTCCTTGAGGCCTTTCAAGACTTTCATCGACGGGTGAAAACACAATATGGCGCTAAAATTAAGTGTTTCCGGTCAGACAATGGGACGGAGTATACTAATAAGCGGGTTGCTGAGTATTTTTCCACTCATGGAATACTTCATCAAACTTCATGTGCTTATACTCCGGCCCAAAATGGTGTGGCGGAACGAAAAAACAGACACCTGCTGGAAGTCGCACGGACGATGATGCTGGCTATGAATGTCCCGAAATACTTATGGGGGCAGGCTATATTGACGGCCTCTTATCTTATCAACAGAATGCCATCTCAAGTATTGGACTGGAAGACACCGTTGGAAATACTTACTGGGGCAACTACATACACTGTTCCACCAAAAGTCTTTGGATGTGTATGCTTTGTCCAAGATAATCGGCCTGACGTTGGCAAATTGGATCCTAGGACAGTTAAATGTGTCTTCGTCGGTTACACGGCGACTCAGAAGGGTTATGCCTGTTGGAGTCCAGTCGAGCGGAAGATGTTTGTAAGCATGGACGTTACTTTCAGAGAACTCGAACCATACTATGGTTCGGATGAAGGTTCAGCATTTGCTGACACACCTAACACAGATGGTGTTAGATTTAAGGGAGAGATAATAAGCCCAAATGTGGTCGTCGGATCGGTTCCGTGTCCGGTTGTAGAAAACTGGACGAAAGGGGAAGAGCACAGTGACTCAGATACAGAAAATGAAGAAGAAGATCCATATGTTACGCAAGGGGAGCAGCAGACAAGGGAAAAGAAGCTCCAAGTCTACAGAAGGAGACAACAGAAGTCCAGTACTGTGCCTATGCCGTGCCTGTGCCTACTGTACCAAGTCCTTCGTCTACTCCTGCTCCAACTCCTGAAGGTGTTGCCCCCGCACTGAATCACTCGGATTCTGATGCGGATCTCTCCGACTCGGATGGTATGATCTCTCCACCACCTATTGCTCCCTTAAGGAGATCTTCTCGCATCAATGCGGGTAAGGCTCCTGCTCGTTTTGATGATTACGAACATGACATTGCCAACTTCTTGTCTTATTCTAACATTTTTTCGAATTATCGAGCCTTCATTGCATCGTTAGACTCTACTTCGTTGTCCAAGTGTTGGCAGGAAGCAAAGAAAGATCCAAGGTGGAAAGCTGCAATGATGGAAGAACTTGGGACACTGGAGAAAAATAAGACATGGGAGCTGGTTCAATTACCCAAAGGGAAGAAAGCTGTGGGATGCAAATGGGTGTACACAGTGAAAGAGACGCCAGAAGGAAAAGTAGAGCGGTACAAGGCGAGGTTGGTTGCAAAAGGATTCACACAGTCATATGGAATATACTATGATTAGACATTTGCCCCAGTAGCAAAAATGAGCACCGTGAGAACTCTGGTCTCCATTGCAGCGAACTATGGGTAGAAACTGTACCAGCTGGATGTGAAGAATGCCTTTCTTCATGGGGACCTGCAAGAAGAAGTATACATGGAGCTCCCGTCTGGGTGCTATGCGACGGAATCAAACGGAGGGACGTCGCAAGGAAAGGTGTGTAAACTGAAGAAGTCACTATACGGGATCAAGCAATCTCCTCGAGCCTGGTTTGACAGATTCAGAAAGGCTGTTACAGGCATGGGATACTGTCAAACAAATACAGATCATACGGTCTTCCTCCAGCATGCAAGAGGCCACATCACTATACTTGCTGTATATGTGGATGATATAGTGATCACAGGTGATGATGAAGTCGAGATCACTAAACTGAAGTCAAAACTCGCGAAGGAGTTTGAAGTGAAGAATTTAGGAGCGATGAGGTACTTTCTAGGTATCGAGGTGTGTGAAGGCGAACAAGGAATTGTTCTCTCACATAGAAAATACACACTAGATCTGCTGAAGGAGACATGGATGTTGGGATGCAAAGCAGCGGTCACTCCAATTGACCAGAAGTGCAAGTTGGGCGCAGAAGCAGGAGAGCCCGTTGATCGTGAAAGATATCAAAGACTTGTAGGGAGATTGATTTATCTGGGACACACTCGTCCTGATATCTCATTTGCGGTGAGTGTAGTAAGTCGCTACATGCATGATCCAAGAAAGGGTCATATGGAAGCAGTATTTCAGATCTTGAGGTATCTGAAAGGAACGCCGAAAAATGGACTATGGTTTAAGAAGAATGGACGCATAGAAGTTGAGGGATACTGTGATGCAGACTGGGCGAGCTGTATAGACGACAGAAGGTCTACTACGGGATACTGTGTTTTTGTAGGAGGAAATCTGGTCTCATGGAGAAGCAAGAAACAGTCTGTAGTAGCACGGTCGACAGCTGAAGCAGAATACAAAGCAATGGCTCTGGGAGTGTCAGAATTGCTGTGGGTGAAAGCATTGCTGACAGAGTTAAAGCTAGACAAGGGAGCACCATTACGTCTTCTGAGCGATAGTCAAGCTGCAATAAGTATAGCTAACAATCCCGTTCAGCACGACAGAACGAAGCACATTGAGATTGATCGATTCTTCATCTAGGAGAAGCTGGAACAAGGGATACTGAAGATTGACCATGTCCGCTCAGAAGAACAAGTTGCAGACTGTCTGACTAAGGGTCTTAGTTCATTAAGTCTGTCGAAGCTATGTAACAAGATGGGGATGATCAATATCTATCGCCCATCTTGAGGGGGAGTGTTGAGAGTCAATAAGGGACTTTTAGTCCCACATCGGAATATGTAGTATGTAGAGGAGCTAGACTCCCTATAAGTAGTGAAGTAGTCCATCAATAAAATGAATCCAACCATTATTTTCTACATCACAACATAGATGCACTCCATAATTCCATGCCTGTGATAACTCGTTAATATGTATTCTCAGCATCTACCTCGAATGGTCTTCCTGTGCAATAGGCGTATCAAAGTTATCGCTGCAGACTTTTACTGTACTTTATTATGTACTTCCTCAATGTTGTTGGTCAAAACCATTTGAGCAATAGTGGGACATACACGATGTTGAGGTTTCGTCTGTCCGTTGAACCGCTCTCTTTGTGTTCATGGTTATCAAGATGCCTTGTTCACGTCACATGTAATCTATGACGCTAATTGACATTTTGGATGTACAAATTGCCTTATAGTTCATTGATTCATAAAACTAGCCAAAGAGCTTACTTTCTATAGGAAGATTCAAAGTTTTCAGTAGGTGAGGATAAGTTCCGGTCTAATTGATGCTAATTGACATTTTGGATGTACAAATTGCCGTATAGTTCATTGATTCGTAAAACTAGCCAAAGAGCTTACTTTCTGTAGGAAGATTCAAAGGTTTCAGTAGGCGAGGATAAGTTGCGGTCTGGTCAACCTTAAATCTGCCTTGAAGATTATGTTTCAGCCTAGTTTCAATTGACCACTATTATGTATACCACTAGAAAAAAGAAAGAAGAGAACAGGATTGAGGGAAGAAGGGTTAGTTTATAGTGTAATGTTCCTCCCTTTGCCAATTATCTCGGGGATGGTCTATACTTCAAGTTATTGCCTTCTCTTATTGAGGTCTGCAGCAATCTGTCGGCTATTAGCGAGGACATTATGCTCTCTTATTAAAGCCAAGTCAAAATTTTGATTGTAATGCTATCACTTAATTTGAATAGCATATCATGGTTGCAGGTGTTATGGCAGTATTTGCTACAAGTTCGTGTGCATCTTGTTCTATCAGATCTCGTAGGAGCAATTGTTACTGGATATCCTATATGCCTGCTTGTCAAAAGCCTCTCCTTCCGTTGTACATAATCCAAATATATTATGAAGATTGAATATAACCTCAACATGTGAAATATCTGATTTATTTGAAAGTTGGGATGTTTTAGGTTTCAACTCCTCTAATCTGGTTATTATCATCATATAGTAGGATAACTTGATGACTTGGGGCCCTTGGCTTTTGCTTGCTCAAATGTTTGACAACGTTACAAGTTACAACAGTCTTGTTCTATATGTTGACAATCAGTTGGGAGCTGGCTATAGTATTGTTCATTGATGGGAGTACAAGGTGCTCCATGTCATTTCAGTTCCATGTAAAATTCAGCAACAAAGTGCTGCTGATTTATGTTAAACTACAAATGACTTGGTTATGTTCTTAGTAGTGATAGATTCTCAAAACCTAGATGTGCCATTCTGAGTACAAGTCATGTAGCAAAAACCCAACATATAATTTATCCGTACAAAATAGTACAGAAGTTCAACTAATCTACTAACCAAATAATTAATCCAGTATTGGTATGATGTGTCTATGCATCTATGTCTTGATAGTTCTTTAGAATTAGAAATTTTTTTTTTTTGGGATGTTTGTGCTGACATTTAGAAGTTGCAAATTAGATGGAATTATGGATTTTAAGGAGTACAAATATACGATATCCAATACATTCCTGTACTCAAGTTCTTATTTGTTATTCTTGATCTCATGCAGGCATATGGGGCCTTTAAAATCCATGAAATATGGTGCCATTGTAAAAGCCATTTACGACTTCTCAAAGAAGCATCAGAACTATGGTATGAAGTTTCTGACTAATGTCCTCTTCTCGTTGCAGTAGATGATTGCTGTCATTTGTAAACAAATCCTTTGATCACTAGGAAACCTCAGCAATATAAAGCGAAAAGAAACCTACACCTTATGACCAGAATTAACCTTGTTATTTAACATAATTTTCCAATTTGGGGGGTGTTTATATCCAGTACCACTTATTGACTACCATTTATACATGCGGATTCTCCCGGTACCACTTACTGACTGATGTTTTATGATTTCTATGCTACCAGGTACATGAGTTGGATGTTATTCATGATGCGCGCTAGATGAAGAAGTATGGTGACAGAGTAACAAGGTTTGTAACTCAGAGAACCGAGAAGATCATTCGCCTTCAATTTGACAAGGATGCTTGAGTTTTTCTTGTCATTTATGTGGCAGTTGTGTTATTTATGTGGACATACTGAAGCATATTCAATCTTCCATGGAAAAGAAGAAGAAGGAACTGTATCATAGAATTATATAGTTAATACATTGTCCTTTATCAAGTAATTCAATCTTCGAAGAAGAAAAGAGAGATTGATTGGTGTGTCGACTTTGTTATTTCTCTACTTCCTAAACTGCAATTAGCTAAAGTTTCTGAAGGCCTCCAAAATTTTGCTGAAAAAACCTGTCTAAAGAAGTGAGTTAACAGTGAAAATTGCTGCCGTGTCCATGTCGCATTGTCTCGGACACGGGCATGGGCTAGATATTTTCTTCTGCGATGTCTGTTTCTCAGACCAGAACAACATGGCATAACATCCCCATGGCAGCAATGAGCATCAGAGGTCTCAGTAGCAGGACATCCTCGGCAAGTCTTTTATGCATGTTACTTTAACCAAGATTGAGGTTCACATACCTGCCTCCGATTGTCTTCACCTTCACTTTGGACGTATTAACAAATGTTTACTTTAACCAAGATAGAGTGGGAGGTGGAGTTGGGTATGGACGCTTGTTAGCAATCGTCCGAATAAAACTCGTATTATATGCAATTTTTTTTCGTATCTTTCAAAAACGTATAATACTTGCATACTTTTGAAAGATTAGAATAAGTATGTAAAATTTATTCAGGCAAAGTTTTAAACGTGTTTCGTATAAATTATTGAAAAAAATTTCACAAAAAATGTGATGGGAACCTGTTTAATTAACCAAATTTGACAACATATTTAAGTATGTGAAGTTTCTAACCTCACCTCAATATTTTTATTTTTCGAATATTTGACGGAATTTTTTAACGTATTTATTTGTACTCATCCGATTTATACTCGTATTTTTGTCGTCCCGAATTTTTTTCGTTTGCCGAATTGCTAACAAGGGTATGGACTGACTAGTATGGAAAAAAAAACATATATAAAAAGAGTAAAAAGTAAAATGTAGGGTTATTTAGTCTTAGCGTCTCGTATAATATTGAACATTTATATTTAGGTCTTCAAATTGTCAATAATAGAATTTGGGTTTCGTTCTAACGGTTGACTTGGCTGACCATCCAAAATAAAGACATAAACGCAAATTTTAAATGTTATACAAGTCCCCAAAATTAAATAAAAATATGCGAGACTGATTTTGGTTATTTAGTTTTTCATGGTGGGGTTGTATGACTTGGATTATTTAGTTTTGTCATGACCAATTGATAATTAGACTTGTGATACTATTTTTTGCTCTATATGTTCTCAGTACCACACAACCCTGCCGATGGCATTTATGACGGGGACAACTACATGGACGTATTTCCAGATTGCTCTATTATGTTCTCAGTACCACACAACCCTGCTGGTGGCATTTATGACGGGGACAACTACATGGACGTATTTTCAGATGTCTTCCTGGTCGCATTGTCGAATGTTTGCAACTGAAGAGGCTTCAAATTTACGTTTATGTCTCCATTTTGGACTGTCTGCCCAAGTCAACCGTTAAAACAAGACCTGAATACTCTTTTGGATAATATGGAGAACTAAATGCAAATTAAATTATAATTTAATACTTTAAACTTTAATAGGTACGAACTTAATATCATAAACTATTAACAATTTTCATGTTGATACGCTCCGTCACTCAGTGTTAACTTTTCCATTAAAGAAATTCGACTAAAATAACCTCCCCTCCCCCACTGGAGCCCCTTCTCCCCCTGTCCCCCTCCCACACACATACACACACCGGCACCCCCTACCCCCGGTCGTACCACCTGGCCCGCCCCCTATTCCCCCACAATCCCACTCCTGCTTGCACCTGGTGCCATTGCGCTGCCATCGCCGCTGTTACGTCGCCCCTGAAAAAGGAGGGGACTGCCAAAGTAAGAGAGAGAGAGAGAGAGAGAGAGAGAGAGAGAGAGAGAGAGAGAGGATGAGAATAGGAGAATAATTTTGTCATTTTCAATGGGGGAGGGTATTAAGTTAATACCTATCAAAATTTAGGATATTAAGTTGAAAAACTTGAATAGTTGACGGTCTCAAATTGTAATTTAGCCTTTCAAATATTATACAGACATCATATCCTTAAAAATAAATAACCGTAAGTGCCGAACTCGAGTGACCCTTGTGGTTCCAGGGAGAGGCATAAGACCTTGACTGGATGACGGAATATAAGCGGATCGAGCTACGAGGACGTATTACTCCTTCCACTTCTAAATATCGTGGGAGTTGGGGATAGTGGATCCAAAAGAAGGATGAGTCTAAAATACATGTAACGCAGCGTGCACAAAATCTCGTTCATAATGAAGGGCATTAAAAAAAAAAGAAAAACCCTAAACTCAAAATAAATTAAGTAGGTAAACTCAGCTGGCAACCCTAGTAGTAAAGGACATCTTCCCCCAACACAAGTCCCTTATCCTCCCTCCCTCGCTCCACCTGGTTTCTCTTCTGGTGTCCGGATAAACCTCGCTCTCCCCCATCGCCATGGCCTCCTCCTCTTCTCTCTCCTCAACACTCTCTCTCCTCCCTCTCTGCAACTCCACCATCTCCCGGAACCACAAGCCCTCGCTCCTCTCTTTCTCTCTCCCCAACCCCAGCCCCCTCCCCTCCCTCAAATCCCGCTCGCCGCCTTCCAGAACCTTCGCGACCCCAGAAACCCTAGACGGACCGGTGGAAGAAGCTTCATCAGTAGCCGTGGTCTGTACTTTGGGCATTTTATTCTATTTTTTTTCACCCAATAATGGATCGAGCACGATGATAGAAATGCTAATTTGGGTCTCTTATTTTTGTAGGAATCCGGCGCCACCGGAACTTCTCTCTCCGTCGGCGCCGACTCCGACAAGGTGCCCGCATGTCTCGGTCTACTTTTATTCCTTTCCGTTTCGGGTCGAAATGAGCATTTTGAGTAATAATGACGTCGGACACGGAATACTACATGACACGATTCAGACACGAAGTGTCTTTGCTTCGATAGAATAGTGTAGGTTTATTCTGTATGCCCTTACCTGCCGTAATTTCTGTGCTATAGGCTATATCTACAATTGCCAAATGGATTGGAAGCCTCCTTATTTTCCATAAAAGTCCCACGGGTCTTCATTAGATTCAGTCTACGAAACTTCCAAATGCAAGCTGCGTTGTAGCACTAGACAAACATACCAAAAACAAGGGGGGTGGGGGGTGGGGAAGAGTACTCAGCATCTATGGAATGGTTTCTTAGCTATGGTCCAGATGGACAGGGGAAACTGGTAGGAAGTCGAGAAGTGCAAAATCCGTTGAAGCTTGAAATGTCACATTTTTTATTAGGCACCTTCCAGATGCTGTTTGGATAGGGCGACCTTGAACACTCGAAGTAGCCAACTTTTCTCCCTTTCTTTGTTTGACAAAATATACAAAGTAGAATGTAGGTTTTTTTTTTTTTTTTGACTTTTTAGGAGCACATTCATTAAACAAGTTTTAAGAACTATTTCAAAAAAAAAAAATCTGAACTCCCCTACTTACCTCACACTCACCCGACTCGTTTGTGGAGGTGAAATGGGACAAAAAGTAGGGGATAAAAATTGCATTCGGTTAGAAATCCATATTAGAGCCATGGAGTTGAACTCCTAGCCAAACATGGGAGCATAGGCAGTGGAGTCCTACTTCCTTAAAGGAGTTGTTTGGATAGGGGTAGGTGGATTGAAAGTGGAGCTTCTTGTGGAAGTAGGAATCCACTTTCCCACCTCCCATGTTTGGATGTTTGGATGGGAGTGAGGAACTCCATTCATGGATTCGGATTTCTAACCGAATGGAGTTCCTCTCCCCTACATTTTGCACATTTTATCTCCCTTACAAATGAGTGGGATGTGGGTGGAAGTAGAAGTATTTGAATTATTTTAATAGTTTTTAAAACCTTCTTTAATTAATATGCTCCTAAAAAGTCAAAGAAATCACTTCATTTTTTATATTTTGCCAAATAAATGATTTGCAAAAATAGGTTATGTTGAGTGCTCAAACTGCTCTATCCAAATAACATTTGGAAGGTGCTTAATACAAAAAAATGGAGTTTCATTTGTCTAGATGTTGCACTTTTTCACTTCCTACAAGTTCTCCCTACCAAACAACTGAACAAGCCCGAAGAGTCCCACTTCTAGCTCACTACCCCCATAAGAACAGGCCCTAGGGCTTGTTTTGTTGTTTGAAGTCCAAGAACCCAAGGAACTTGTTGGAACATAGTCAGTGGGTTCCATTGGGAGTCCCATGGTTGTCTTGTGAAGTGTTTGGACTTTGGTTGGCAGATAATGTAGATCGGAAGTAGAAGACAAGTATGTTGGGGCACAAGAAATGAGAAATGGAGGCAGTATTGAAGTGAGAGAAGGGGGGAAAAAGGATGGGGCCCACCGTTCCTCAGTTTATTAGAAGACTTTGCAAGTTCTTTACAAGAGAAAATAGGAAATTGTGGTAGAAAACCGGGTGATGTGTCCAAGAGCCATGGATCGAGGAAACCTAGAAGCCTCTCGGTTGCCACTAGACCTCTGTGAACCAAACACAAGAAAACAGGGAAGTTCGCGTTAGATGTGTCAAGTTACCCAACTTCCTCTTGGTTTGTCCCAAAGAAACAGGCCTTTACATTTTAAAGCTTTAGATGGCCTAGGAATAATATTGATATCTCACAGTTCATCAAAAGATCCTTGTTTCGAAATCCATGCTTCCTTTAATTGTAACTTGTAAGTTTCACTGATAGTTTGAAACAATCTCAAGTTATCTTCTTCTAATTATTACATGTCTCTAGTGCAGTTAGTTTTTGTTGGCAGTCCATATGTTTCGCTCAGAAAGTCGGGAAAACAGTTTTCATCAGCGACATCAGTTTGCAACATCACTCAACAACATATAATCATAATGAATAAGTATGGTGAGAATCTTGTCGGAATATTACGTGATACTGGTTCCTCAAATCTTGTTATCCTGTGCCATGGATTTAGATCGTCAAAGGAAAGCAAGACTATAATGAGCATTGCTGATGCCATAACAAAGGAAAGGATCAGCGTTTTTTGTTTTGATTTTTCTGGAAATGGTGATAGTGAAGGCTCGTTTCAATATGGTAATTACTGGAAAGAGGTTGATGACTTACGTACTATAATACATTATTTTTCTGGTCAGAAACGTAAAGTAAATGCTATTGCTGGACACAGTAAAGGGGGAGATGTGGTACTTCTATATGCTTCTGTGTATCATGATATACATACTGTCGTTAACATATCCGGACGCTTTAATTTGAAAAGGGGCATTGAAAGTCGCCTTGGGAAGGACTATATGCAAAGGATCGAAAAGGATGGGTACATCGATGTGATGGACAAGAAGGGAAGATTCATGTATCGTGTTACAAAAGAAAGTCTAATGGACCGTCTAAGCACTGATATGCATGCAGCATGCTTGTCAATCGATAAAAGTTGTAGGGTTTTGACTATTCATGGTTCCGAAGATGACGTTGTACCACCTGAAGATGCCTTGGAGTTTGCCAAGTTCATAACTAACCACAAACTGCACATTATAGAAGGGGCTGACCATAGATACCTCTCGCATCAATTTGAGTTAGCTAGCACTCTGCTTGAATTTATTGGTCCTGATTTACTTGAAGACACCATTATGAAATGAGAGCACAATGTATAATTTTTCATAGTCTCAGATTTGGTTTCCCACTGCATTTATTGCAAGTGAACGAGTTATGGAGTAAATGTGCTGTATATTCTGTATGTATAGCTCAACTATAATAAATTTGGCCATTTCCTCTCAATTTTTTCTATCTATAATAAATTTGGTTAGCATACACTTCTTTTACAATACTGAACGTCTTTACACATCCTTTGCACACGGTATTCTTGTACTCGGTATTCTTGTACTCTTTCTTCTCAGTCATGTACATCCTTATTATCTTTAGTTTCTATACCCGAGTGCCTGATAGATATTTTGTTAAATCAGAAAACATAATTGGACTTGGAAATCTTGCTCCATTTCCCTTTGATTTTTATTCTCAAAAACATCTTAAGTGTAGTTGGCATATCACCCGGTGATGAGCGTCAGTCATTCAATGCCTTACATAAATGATTAGAACTGCAGATGGTAAACTATGATTTTCCATACTTTTTGATAACTTGAGAGCATTACTTTTAACTAAATATTAGCTTGTTGGTCATCCATTCAACATTCAATATTCTGCTCCCAGTTTCTACAAGTTGTGGTAGCCTCCATCTGGGAGGATGCTACTCGATCTTGTCATATGGGGAATCCCTTTATTCGGTACCGAGAGGGTTGCTTCAGACATAAATTTTAATTGGGAATCAGATAAAATGCATGTGTCTATGCCTCTATGGTGACATTGGTGAGTGTTAGTCACTACATTCCAACATTAGTTGACCTCATTTTACCTAGGAGAAGATGTCCTTACTTTTTCATGCCCCTCAAGATCATTTCTTGTTTCATGTACTTTATCTTTTCCTCGATGCATTTATGGTAGATGATTACTTATCTTGTACAGAAGTGTAAAGTGAACTTAAGTACTGCAATGAGAAAGCAAGTCAGTGACTATGGATTAGTGACCTAAGGATGAATACAAAAAAGAAAAATCTAAAGCCAAAAAAAGGGAAAAAACACAGGAAAATTTCCTTAGGGCAGAAAATTTGAGCTTGACTAGTTGTGCATGATATCATATTCTCCTTTGCTGTGTTAGTAAGTACTATTCCAGTTTTGTTTTCAGCAATTCCGTCTAAGTTAATAGTTTTAAGATCATATCAAAGAAACTTTAGCTTTCTATAATGATCTAGATAGTTTACATAGTAATAACTACCAACTCCTTTATGTCGTAAGGTCTTGATCCAGAATTTGGTGGAGCAAACAAGATTTACTGGAAGTTATTACTCGTAATAAGCTTCGTTTGTAGTAAGTCCAAGGATTCATACACACGACATGACAGGGCATACACTTATGGCACATTGTCTCTTGGAGATGAATGTAGTTCCCTATATTAAATCCTTATTGTTCTTACCTCTTCATTTGTATCATCATCTGTGGACCTTGCAAGGCTCCTAAGTTGCATGTGCTTAAACTGATTGTGATCAGTATTCCATGCATATAACATAAGGCAAAGATGCAATTACCTGTCTGTGTGTAAATTACACATTCTCAATCTGCACTGTTAATTGTGATCTACAATGCATACTTTGCCAGTCTGCATATCTTAATCATTGCAATCTTGATATGTTCATATAAAATCTCCCAACATTTTCGGTTGTTCTTATGCACTTTTAGTATATACTTTCTTGATCGAGACAACAGTAATTGAAGTACTCACGATTCTTGCTTTCAAATTTGCCGACTATGCTTTTGCATCTGAAATCTTCATTTTGGTTTTGCAGAATTAACCTTATGACTTTGTTCTTATCTCAATAGATGGCCCCGAAGCAGAAAATAAGAATCAAGCTGAGGTCTTACTGGGTTCCACTGATTGAAGATTCATGCAAGCAAATCATGGATGCTGCCCGAACCACCAATGCCAAAACCATGGGTCCTGTCCCCCTCCCAACCAAGAAGCGTATCTACTGTGTCCTCAAGTCGCCCCATGTTCACAAGGATGCCAGATTTCACTTTGAGATCCGAACCCACCAGCGCCTCATCGATATTTTATATCCTACAGCCCAGACTATTGACTCACTGATGCAGCTGGACCTTCCTGCAGGTGTTGATGTGGAGGTCAAGCTCTGATGCAGTAGGAAACCATTCAGCTTTTTGTAATGTATGTTTCTTCTCTGTTTCATCGTCGACATTTTTTTAGTGCTCTATGTATAAGAACTCACTGGGAAAACAATGATCAAATTTTACCAAGGACTGTTATTTTGAGGGGCAACTTTCGATCTATTGGTTGGATATGTGTTCACAAATAACTGTAATAATCAGTTTCTGGTCGTTCTAGTTCAGATGAACTAGGTTTTCATCCAATTTTGTGGCATTCCACCCCCAAATTCCTTTCATAGTCTTAGCTCATGTTATTGCGTTGCCTTTCATAGTTTCTGCTGTTCTACTCTGTAAAAAATGGGATAAAAAAGGGTTATTTAATTCTAGGGTCTCTGTATAATATGTGTTCAGGTTTTTATATTATTCAGAAGAGGATTTGGTCTTGTCCTAACAATTGATTTGGTCTGACCGTCACCGTCCAAAATAGAGATCTAAACGCAAATTTTGAATATTATATGGGATTCTAAAATAAACGGAAATATGTCACGGGTGCGTGACTTGAGTCATTTTAGGGTGCATTTGTTTACAAGGTAAAAATATGTGGAAAATAAATTAATTCCACGGAATTCTTTTACTAGCAAAAAAAATTCATGGAAAAAATTTCACGGAATTAGTTTGGGTGTTTGTTTGTCTTATTTACATGATAATAGTTATATTTTATGGAAATTGATATTTTTCTATGGGCTAGGCTAGTTTTATTTTCCACCATTTTGGAGAAAAAATAGAAAACAGATTTTTGAAAAAATAATTCCATAGAAAATATACGCTACCAAACACTACAACTGGTGTAAAATTTGTGATAAAAATATTTTTCATGGAAAAAAAAGCTCAATCAAACACGACCACAATTAGTTTTGCTTGTGCGAGTTTGGTTATTTTATTTTTTCATGACCAATTGTGGATGAGACTAGTGATCATGTTGTTTGCTTTTATCATGATCTTAGTAGCCAGACAATCCTTCTAGGCTCTTGAGTTGTAAGCATTCAACAACGCGATCGGGACAAGAGACATCTGACGATAGACGATGACCATGAAGTCGTTTCTATGAAAATTGCTGCCAACAACATCAAGTCTCGGTCAAATAATCCAAGTCACACAACTGCTAGCATTGAAAACTAAATAACTAAAGACACAGAACCTTTACATATTTTCGTATAATATTCAAATTTTACATTTAGATATCAATTTTGAACAATCAATCTAAATCAACCCCAAAGAAGGAGACTCAAATTCTATTTTGGATAACTTGGATGCATAAATACAAAAAAATTTAATATTATAGGAGACAAAAAAATGTTCAAACATAAATCATTTCCATGTTAGATTCAATGCGCGGTGGAGCACCCCGGCGTAGTGGCACGGATTCGAGCCCCTTGAAGACATGCCTCCAAGCACCATTAAGAAGTGGACAACCTAAAAAAAAAAAGCGCGGTGGCCCGTCCAGGACTCGCGCGAGCCATTGTCCGCGGCTGCATCCCCCACCTCCCTGCTCTGCCGCCTCCAACCCTCCCCCCTATCTCGTGCTCCACCGTCCTCTGCCGGACTCCGTCCGTCATCCGCCGCCTCCCCACCCCCTCGTGCTTCGCTGTGCTCTGTCGGTCCATACGAGTACTGGATGAATACTGTGCGAACAAGTGAAACGATTGTAGATTCAAAGCAACTGATCCCAGAGATCATGGAGGGGTTCGCTACGTGGAACCTCCCTTCTGTGATCATTCTGTCACTGTTGATCAAACACAACAGATTTAACAATTAAAAATGCTATACTATTTGGCTCCCAAAATATTTGGGTGATGTCATCTTCCATTATGTGGCATATGACATGGTTGCTGAGATGACAGCTGACATGGCAAAATTTAACATTAAAATTAATATTAAAATTAATATTAATATTAAATTAACATGATAATTAACATTAACCTTAACCTTAATATTAAATTAACCTTAACATTAACATTAATATTAACATTAATATTAATATTAACATTAATATTAAAAATTTTGGATAATTAATTTTTTGGGTTAAAATTTGTCACGTCAGCTGTTATGTCAGCTGTCATGTCAGATGCCACATAATGAAAGATAGTATCACCCAAATATTTTAAAAGTCAAATAGCATAATTGGTTAACAATAAAAAATTGACGTTCTTTTGTCTGCAATTGGTAGTCAAGATTCAAACGACTGAAACTTTTCTTTGGTTAATGCAATCATTATCAAGTCAATCACGACGGTCAACTGAATAGGAGAGGAGGAATCGTATTTTTAAAGTAGAAACAGAGCATGTGTTCTAAATTCTAAATTATAAAATGAATTAGATCCATTGCATCTGAAGCCCAAGGCAGCTGATTTATCTATGACTTGTTAGGACCGGAATGGTCTGTTTCATGCGATCTTTTGTGGTCATTTTGTCACTGCTGAGCAAATGACACTAACCTCTAAGTTATTCTTAATCAACAATAATTAGTTGACCATATTCAAGAGTCAAGACTAAGAGAAATTATTCACCAAACTCGAGTGGCTCTTATGGTTACCAAGGAGAGGTATAAGATCCTGGCTGGGTGACCAAAATGACCAATTAACTCCATTTTTTGGATTTTTACGGATCCGATTTGGACCCCGCCTAGCAGTAAAGCAACAATTTATCGACTCCGATAATTTTTTGACTTCTTTATATGGATTATACCTATTTGGCATCATCCATATTTGTATTTGTTGGTGATGCTTATTTCTGCATTTGACCTCAGCTAAGAATATTTTAGTATTTGGGCCATTTTTTGTGTCGACGCTTTCGTGTCTGTCACGTCGACTTCACATATTTCTTTGAGGCAAGTACTTAACACTTACTACTATGTACCATTACTTTGTAATTTCTGTAGTACATGTTCTATTTACTAGACCTTTTACATGATCTTGACACTGAGTTGCACACGAGTCAGATTGTATTTAATGGATTCAGGTCATATCATATCGTGATACATGATCAAGCTACTAGTCTTGTCTTGTATCAAGACTTGAGTATTTGAATGATAGTCGGATGAAAGAATATACTAGTAGACATGTGGTCAACCCGTAACTATTCTTTGGATTTCTCGTGACTAATAACAGTTATACGAACGTACGACGTGCAAAATTTACCTCTAACCGTCCACATGCTGAAAGTATTATTCTATTCACGTAGATTATTTGTAGTTTAGTTATCATTATTTCTCATGTGATAGTCTCTGGTTCCCTATCATGTTTAGTTTTATCACTTGTTTCTTATCATGTTTAGTCTACCATGCTTTTCAGTTCATACTTGTTCTATCTTTTATGTTCATCGTTTATAGCACTTGTTATTATAGTCTTTGAGCTGTTTTGTATAGTTTTTATGGATATTCGTACTTGTTTCAATCCTGATTGGATATGTTGATATTTAGACGATGATGACTTGTATCCAACCTACTACTGTGATTAGGAGGACGTAGCAGGTGAGGTGGGTGCTAACGTCGACTTGGACTAGGATGTGACCCTTGGAGGGGTTTAGCTTTAGTACTTAGTATTTTCTTTTAGCAGCAATTGTCCGACTTTGTTTTCGAGGAACCTTATTCTGCCATATACTTATATTTTGAATTTGGGATTTTCGATTTGTTCTCGTGAGAGAGATGTTATATGTTGTATTGAGGATTCTCTGGTCTAGGATTATAATTTTGTTTCTTTATTTTAGTGCATAGTTGTTTTCTGTGATTGAGTTAGGTTACTCGTGATCTTAATATACATATTTGGATCGTTGTATGATATTTTTAGATGTACACAACGTACTACCGTTGTTACTGTGACGTATGCTCATGAACATATTCGTAGCAATTATTCGAAAGCTGGACATGACAGTTTAATTTTTTTTTTTTTTTTGGAAATACATCATCAAAAGCTTACATATTAAAGGAAATACATCATCAGGTCATGATAGTTACACGTCGGACCGGGATACTCATAATCAAATTCAATAAATCCAACATAATTACATGCAACAGTGAATGGCATATGCTAAGATGTTTTCGCTTGAAAAGAGTACGAGAGTGATCAAGATGTACGTAGTTTATTTCCATGCATGTAAAATATATCAAAATAATATGTTTATGACTCAAATTTGTATTTTTTTCAGGAGGTAAATTGTTGGGCTAATTATTTTGGTATATATCTATTAGGCTAATTACCACATAAATATTCTAAACTACCATATTTTTTTTTTATTATAATACCTAGACTATTTTTTTAATGAGCAATGCTATGCCTACAACCAAATTCTTACAACCCCTTTACTCCCACCCCGTGTCGGGTTTCGATTGGAGGAGAGGAGTAAGTGGTGGGGTCGGGTGGAGCCCATGTAGCAGGGGGGGTGTGAGGGGTGGTGGGATCTGTTGGTCTATTTGCAAACAATCGATGAAAAAACTCAGTTGCAATCCCTAAGAAGAGATGCAAAGAATGCAGTTGCAATCCCTAAAAAAGAGATGCAAATAATGCAGTTTGCGTAGCCTAAACGATTAAAAAAAATCGAATCGCGTTTGCAATAGCGGTTTCTCGAAGGCAACAAGAGATGATCAACAACAGTTGAGTCTCAGATTCTCGAAGGCAACAGAAAGAGGAAGGAAGAAGAAGAGCGGATCTCGCTGGGGTGTTGAACACCGGCGCTCAAAGCTATACCCGCAGTACGGATAAGCTCCCAGGAACCAGCAAGTTCAGGAGAACTTCTGGAACGCTCGTAAGTCAATATTTGAGACTTGAACGGGCTTCCTGGACTTAACAGACTCCCTCAACTCTCTTCTTGGTGCATCTTTCAAAGGAGGCCAAGGGGCTCTATTTATAGAGTGGAGTTGAGACTTCACCTCTTCTCCTATCCGATGTGGGACTAAAATACCAATACTCAAAAATAGAGTATGATATTTTAGATCATCCCACAATCAGCATAGAAGTGTGCCAGTCCACGCCTACCCCCCGAACCCTCCCGTGCATGCACGAGACATCTTGGAGTCCGCGTCCGAGTCCGAGTCCGCACAACAAAAATTAACTTGCATCCTTGTTGGATTTAATCCTTTTTCCTTCTAGGAAAATACTTCCACATGGCACAAACTTGTGCCCCACTACACCTCAAGTGCACACCTCAACACAAGCAATGCATTATATTGAGATACTCACCATTTGGTGTAGCCGATGTGGGACTATCTTTTCTAGTCCAAAGGCAAAAACACCAACAATCCCCCACATATCTCAATATATGGGTTGAGCGTTCCCCACAGTGATTGTCCATCATGCATTAGGAGAGATGTCGCTACGACTTGAATCTTCCCGCATAGGTTAAATAACAGCATGATACAAGAATGGACTAAGCCTTGAATTCTGCACCATAACTGCAATTCTTCCTACTCACATAGTGACATCAACTGTGCTTCTGGCTGCACATTGAAGGCCTTGTGCCAGCCTGGTTTCAGTGTATAATTTTTGGGCGTCTACAAGTTTACCCTCAAGAGACGGCCTGATATCTCTGTCCATACACTATAGGTGAGTTCTATATAAAGAGTCATTGGCATGAAGCATTGCGCTTCTTTGCGGTGCTACGCCGCTATGACATGGCTGACAAAGCCAAGGCATTACCCCTACCTGGGAACCTCATCGTAGTGTCATACTACTGTAGCATGAGGTCTCAAGCCTCTTTGTAGTGCCAAACTACCCAGCATGAAGCCTTGCGCTCCCTTGTGGTGTTACGCCACTATGACATGGCTTGCAAAGCCGAGGCTTTACCCCTACCTGGGTACCTCATCGTGGTGTCATGCCACTGTAACATGAGGACACCGGCCTCTTTGTAGTGCTGCCTACATCTCTTTATTACGATTATGCAACATTAGGCTACCTGCCTATATGCGGTGCTACGCCGCCTGTAACTTGGCTAATAAAGCCGAGGCATTACCCCTACCTGGGAACCTCATGGTGGAGTCACCCCACTGTAGCATGGAGTTGTAACACTCCTTTGTGGTTGTTGCGCCACCATGCTTCCTGTAAAGCATAACAGACCTTCACTCAGTCTGAGAACTCATTAAGGCATTATGCCATCCTTCTCACAGGATCAATTTTCCGTAGAAAATTCATAGTAGACAACAGTGGTTCTGGGTCCGAAACCCTTACATGTTCCGCAGAACAAGTGCCCACTGTTAACTAATATTTTTCCAGTCAATAGTCCTCCCTTGAATCAAAAAATTAGATATCTGGTAGATTTCTCTTTGAACCAATAACATAAAATTTATTGATAGGATTATAATGACACAATATTAGAATGCCTTCAAGCCCATCTTCCTTGCTGTGTCCTCGACCAGCTGACGCTTGAGACCCTTCGTGAACGGATCCGCCAGGTTTTCCTGACTCCGAACATCGATCACTGCAATGACGCCCCTTTTTATGAGATCGTTCACTGCTCTGTGCTTCAACCGCACAGTCCTCTTCTTCCCGTTGAAGAGTTCATTTGATGCCACTGCTGCTGCCGCCTGGTTGTCACAGTATATCGGAATCACCGGTATCTGAGCCCCAACCATTGGAAGGTCATACATGAGCTCCCGAAGCCACTCTGCTTCATCTGCTGCAGCGTCCAATGCAAAGAATTCAGATTCCATGGAGGAGCGAGATAACATAGTCTGCTTCTTCGACTTTCACGATATAGCAGCTCCACCCATGGCGAACACATATCCACCTGTGGAATATTCGCTCTCCACCTCTGAACACCAGCTAGCATCACTGAAGCCTTCCACTACTGACGGATCTCCGCTGTAGTATAGTGCATATGTCTGAGTCTTCTTGAGATATCTCATAACACGCTTCACAGCTTTCCAATGCTTTACGCCTGGATTGCTCGTAAATCGACTCAACATTCCCACTGCAAAGGCTATGTCAGGCCTTGTGGCAGTAGTAGCGTACATCAAACTTCCGATGACGCTAGCGTACTCCAACTGCCTGACGCTCTCCTTCGAATTTGGCTCCAGTTTCAGATCACTCCTGTACGGTGTATCAATAATAGGAAGATCTTGATACCCGTAGCGAGAGAGCATCTTCTCAATGTAATGAGACTGTGACAGCGCTATTCCAGTGCCTGTCCGGATGATCTTGAGCCCCAAGATTACGTCGGCATCCCCCAAGTCCTTCATACTGAACTTGGTCGAGAGGAATTTCTTTGTCTCTGTGACGCAGCTTAAATCCGTACCTAGGATTAGCATGTCGTCCACGTATAGACAAACGATTACTCCTCTTTCGTCAGCAAACTTCGTATAGACACACTTGTCTGTTTCACTGACCCTGTAGCCATTTGACCTTATCACCTTGTCAAACTTTTCATGCCACATTTTGGGAGCTTGCTTCAAACCATACAGAGACTTCATCAACTTGCAGACTTTGTCTTCCAGACCTCTGACGACAAAACCTTCTGGTTGTTGCATGTAGATCTCTTCGGTCAGCTCGCCATTAAGGAATGCCGTTTTCACATCCATCTGATGTATCACCAGCTTGTGTATTGCTGCTAAAGCAATTAACAATCTGATAGTTGTCATCCGAGCTACTGGAGCATAAGTGTCAAAGTAGTCGATCCCCTGCTTCTGAGCAAACCCCTTGGCCACTAGCCTGGCCTTGAACTTGTCAATGGTTCCATCTGCTTTCATCTTCTTCTTGAAGATCCATTTGCATCCGATGGGTCTTGCTCCTTCTGGTAGGTCGACCAATACCCATGTGTTATTGGAGGTGATTGAGTCAATCTCGTTGTCAATCGCCTCCTTCCAGAATATAGCATCTCTGGTCTTCATCGCCTCATCATAGGTAAGCGGATCTGCTTCCACATGATAGGTGACGAAGTCATCTCCGAAGTCTTTCGGCCTCCTCGCTCGCTTAGTTGACGGCTCAGCGAGTTCTGGTTCAGCTGGTGTCTCCTCGACAACAACTCCATCTTGGACTACTGGTTCGATAAAGATCTCTGTCTGCTCCGCACCCTCATTATTCTCCGAAATGTCCGTGAGAACAATGTTCTTGTGCCTTGCAAACTTTTCTTCAAAATATTCAGCATCGCGAGATTCGATGATATGATTTGACTCGATATCAAGGAATCTCCGAGCATCACTCTTCTCGGCATACCCCAGGAAGATCGCCTTAGTAGTCCTTGTCCCCAGCTTCTGAATCTTTAGATCCGGGAGCTTCACATAAGCCAGGCACCCCCACACTCGAATGACATTCAGGTTGGGTCTGACTTTGAACCAGAGTTCATGAGGAGTTATGTCGGAAGTTGCATACGGCACTCTGTTCAGAATGAAAGTGGCCGTTAATGCAGCTTCTCCCCAATAGCACTTTGGGAGACCCGCAGTCAACAGCATAGAATTCATCATCTCTGTCAACGTTCTGTTCTTCCTTTCTGCTACTCCGTTGGATTGTGGAGAATACGGAGCCGTCGTCTCGTTGATGATTCCATGTTCTTTGCAGAATGATGAGAATTCATGAGACCTATATTCCCCACCTCGATCACTCCTCAGCCTCTTGAGTTGTTGTCCAGTTTGCCGTTCAGCCTCGGCCCTGAACTCCTTGAACTTCTCGAATGCTTCGTCTTTAGATTTGAGTAAATAGACGAAGGCATACTTGGAGAAGTCATCGATGAAAGTAATGAAATACTTCATCCCGGCCTTTGTAGAGAATTGTTTGAAGTCACAGATATCTGAGTGAACCAACTCCAGAAGATCTGTGCTTCGATGGACCCTGTGGAAGGGTTTCCTAGTGATCTTCGTCTGAGCACATATCTCACATTTCTCTACCTTACCCCCACACTTGGAGATAAGTCCTAGACTAGACATTTTGTTTATTCGCTTACAATGAACATGTCCTAGTCTATTATGCCACAACTCAAGAGAGTAATTCAAACTAGTGATAGCATTGACATTATTATGCTGGGTTACAACAAGCTGAATTTTGTACATTCCTTCAGTCTGAAAAGCTTTCCCGAAGAAAGTACCCTTCTTGGACATCACCATTTGGCCAGCATTGATGTCCATCCTCAAGCCTGCGTTGCAGAGCAGGCTCCCAGAGATCAGGTTCTTTGCGATTGCAGGAACATGCTTCACACCTTGAAGCGTCAGAATGTTCCCCGATGTAAGCTTCAGCTCCACCGTCCCGATCCCCAGTACTTCAGCTTGTGCCTGGTTCGCCATCATGACTTTCTCGGAAGTAGGCTCATAGGAGACGAACCAGTCCTTGTCTGAACAGACATGACATGTCGCGCCAGTATCTATCCACCAGTCCAAGTCTGCCCCCACAGTTGCAACCTGTGCTATCATGGCAACCTGATTAGTAACCAAAGAAACCTTGTTAGGCTCACCTTGCTCTTTGGGCTTGGACTTGCATTCACTTTTATAGTGACCCTTCTTGCCACAGTTGAAGCAAGTCACATGGGACTTGGACTTCTGTTGCTTGAATCCTGGACCCTTCACTTTCAGATTCGAGAAGTCCTTCTTCTTGTGGTGAGAAGCCGCCTGCTTCCCTTTGTTCTCTCTGGTGGCTTGAACCAGATTCGCCGTTGCTAGTTGCTTGGACAGGGTGTCCAACTTCTGTTGAGAGCGCATCTCGTCCTCAACATGAATCTCGCTGAGGAGATTATCCAGGCTAATCTCCATCTTCTTCCTATGCATCCTTGCATAGATGTTGCTCCATCCTGGAGGAAGTTTTGCCACGATCCCTCCAACGACGAACTTGTCGACGAGGGGCATGCTATCGTCCTCCAGTTTCTGGTGCAGCTTCAGGAACTCTTTCACTTGGGGCAGCATGGTCTTCTCGTCTTCAAAGACCCATTTGTGGTATTTTTCAACCATGAACATCTTCGACCGGGCCTCGTCGTCGTCATACAGCTTCCCCACGGACTCCCAGATCTCTTTGGCAGAAGTCCTCTTTGTGTAGGACTCGGCCAGAGAGTCTTCCATGGAATTCAGGATCAGCAGCCTGCATATGTTGTTATCCTTTTTCCACTTCGTCTGCTTGCTCGTAGCAGCGGCCAGAACAGCAGCAGATCCTATTGCTGGAACGATTGGTTCTTCCTCATCCAACACGTGATCAACATCCATGAGTTGAAGGTTCAGAGTCACCTTTCGCTTCCAGATCTGGAAGTGTTCGCCGTCGAATTTCTCCAACTTGTTAAAGCCGGTATCGACAAGCGAAGCACGAGTGTTTTCCATCGAATCGTATAGCTTTGAGATTGTTGGTCTATTTGCAAACAATCGATGAAAAAACTCAGTTGCAATCCCTAAGAAGAGATGCAAAGAATGCAGTTGCAATCCCTAAAAAAGAGATGCAAATAATGCAGTTTGCGTAGCCTAAACGATTAAAAAAATCGAATCGCGTTTGCAATAGCGGTTTCTCGAAGGCAACAAGAGATGATCAACAACAGTTGAGTCTCAGATTCTCGAAGGCAACAGAAAGAGGAAGGAAGAAGAAGAGCGGATCTCGCTGGGGTGTTGAACACCGGCGCTCAAAGCTATACCCGCAGTACGGATAAGCTCCCAGGAACCAGCAAGTTCAGGAGAACTTCTGGAACGCTCGTAAGTCAATATTTGAGACTTGAACGGGCTTCCTGGACTTAACAGACTCCCTCAACTCTCTTCTTGGTGCATCTTTCAAAGGAGGCCAAGGGGCTCTATTTATAGAGTGGAGTTGAGACTTCACCTCTTCTCCTATCCGATGTGGGACTAAAATACCAATACTCAAAAATAGAGTATGATATTTTAGATCATCCCACAATCAGCATAGAAGTGTGCCAGTCCACGCCTACCCCCCGAACCCTCCCGTGCATGCACGAGACATCTTGGAGTCCGCGTCCGAGTCCGAGTCCGCACAACAAAAATTAACTTGCATCCTTGTTGGATTTAATCCTTTTTCCTTCTAGGAAAATACTTCCACATGGCACAAACTTGTGCCCCACTACACCTCAAGTGCACACCTCAACACAAGCAATGCATTATATTGAGATACTCACCATTTGGTGTAGCCGATGTGGGACTATCTTTTCTAGTCCAAAGGCAAAAACACCAACAGGATCCGGTGGGACCCATGTGTAAGGGGTTGGTGAGTGAGGTTGTAAAAAGGTTGTAAGAATTTGGTAGTAAACTTAGCATTATTGTTTTTAAATTTACGTACATGTTGTGGATTTTATTTTCTCTTTTATATATCTTGATGTATCACGCATTTCCAAGTATGTCCAAATAGAAAAGACCAAATGATCAAAATGTTATTCTTAAAAATAATTTCCTTAAATAACCTAATTCTGATCCTCCTCCAATGATTTTGGTGTTCACTCCAATCCACCTCTCCAGGGGTGAGCATTATTCAGTTTTGGACCGAAAATCGAATCGAACCGAACCGAATAAGAGGTTCGGTTCGGTTTTAAAAAAATTCGGTTCGGTTTCGGTTTTGAAAATACTAAATTTTCTTATTCGGTTTCGGTTTCGGTTTTGGGTTTCGGTTTCGGTCCAAAACCGAAAACCGAATAAGAAATTTTAATTAATTAATTTATACATATGTGTGTGTGTGTGTGTGTGTACACTATATATATAAGTATTAATATATATATAGGTATATACTAAATATATGTAGGTATATGCTAAATATGTCTATGTATATTTAGTTACTATATATATTAACAAAAAAATCTCAAAAAAATCAAAAAATATGAATAAACCGAATAAACCGAAAACCGAACCGATTTAATTCGGTTCGGTTTGATTCGGTTTTGGGCCAATTCGGTTCGGTTTCGGTTTTGCTTATTCGGTTTCGGTCCAATTCGATTTTGGGTTATTCGGTTCGGTTTAAACCGAATAAACCGAATGCTCACCCCTACACCTCTCCCCCACTCGTCACTGGTGGTGGGTTGGGAGACAGTTGGAGGGGGGTTAAGGCTACAGTTAGGATTGTTATATTTATTTGATTGAGACTATTAATTGTAGATAAAACAAGATGTAGTTTATCTAAACAATGTTTGAAAATCATATCATTTCTGTTGAAAGTAAAACTAAAAAAAATTAAAGAAATTTAAAAATCATTTCAGAGGAAAGGATTTCGGTTTGAAAACCAATCCTGAACAGAAATGATTATGGAGTTCGGTTTTGGACCTATGGACATAAATAGTAAGGCTAGATTCAGGATCCAGGATTCTAGTTTTGTTGAGTAACAAGATCCAATTGAAGTTTCATAATGTCTAGTTCCAACAAAATGATATATAATTTGGGCGTGAATATTTCTACATTCAAAATGTAGGAACTCATTTTACAAAATAATAAGTCTTAATTTCGAGTTCGAAATTCTAGATTTTAAATTTTATATTATTCTTTTGACCATACAATCTTTATCACCAAATATTATTTTATTATTTTGTATTGGTTCTGTATAGATTCAATTTATTTGAGATTTATTTTTCTTATTATAAATTCGGGTTTGAAGATTATTTTTCAATTACATCAGCTATGTATGTTCTAACATAAAGCTGACCGCATCCCTCCATTAACAGGCTTAATTGGACCACATGTCAGTGTCATAGATTTACAATCAGGGCCGGCTCCAGCATTTTAGAGGCCCTAGACAAATCCTATAAATGAGGCCCTAGGTCCTTTATATTTTTCTTTTTATAAATCCAACAAATCCAAAATATAAAATAATTTGTCCTTGAATAAACTTAATTTTTTTACCAAGATTCAATAAATTAAGTAATTTCAAGTTCTAAATTTATTAAACAGATTAAACCAAATAACACTAAATTAAATATAAGAAGGAGATGACTGTTTCCCATTTTTTTTCCTGTTGCGCCTGCGCAGACGGAGATGACTGTTTCCCCTTTTTTTTTCGTTCACCAATTTTCGGGAAGGAAAGAGTGGGCTGCGAGAGATGAGGCATATTCGTTGTTGATGTAAATGTTTCCTCTTCTTATTAGGTGGCTAGATTTTATTTCATTTATTGCAGTTGCCAAGTCCAAGTCCAACATCCATTGACTTATAGGCCCGCCGGCAGCTGCCCGCATGAGTGATGAGGCTTTTTTTTTCCTTGACAGCTTACTATATCAGCCATATATATGCAGTGGGCCAACAGATTTTGGAGGCCCCCATGGGGGAGGAGACCCTAGGCGCAGGCCTAGCCTGCCTCCCCATGGAGCCGGCCCTGTTCACAATCGCCGCATAGCAACCAGTCGTATTCTCCCAAAGCACACAAAGCTATGCTGAAGGAAGACAACATCTTATCATGTACTCATCCCAACTATAATTGTAGGGACCGAATTACTCTTGTGTCAGCGAAAAAATGTATAACTTTTTTGGTCAGACGGACGATTTCGACAAACGATTTCGAGATCAAATCGTGGGAGAGATATGGACAGTGGGTTTCAACGACATACAACGCAGCGTGTACAAAATTTCTTGCGTTACACTAGACATAAAAATATATATATATATATATATAATTGTAGGGGCAAATCAGTAATTAAATACGAAAGTCGTCCATTATTGGCATAGTTCCTCTGAATCTCTGATAATGCCGTCCAAGTCTCCTCCATGCTCGTGGGCCGTGGCTGCCGTCTCTCCCTCCGTCCGACCCAAATCCAGCGGCTCCAATCCTCCTATCCTTCCCTCTCACGGAATCATACCAGTTATCAACAAACGCAATCCATTACATCACACGATAAATGAATAATATATAAAATATAGTATATAAATAATAGGGTCTTTTACATATAAGTCCTAAAATATTTTATTTTCAATATAGGTTCTCCAAATCTTGTTATTTGAAAACAAAAATGTCGTCATTGACACTCCTAAAATATCATCTTGTCCTCTTCTTTAATTAATTTTTTTATCATTCAAATTTTAAATCAACTCTTGTATTAACATTATTGGCACTCCTAAAATGTCATATGCATTCATCCATCCATGCATACACACATTAGTGTTATATTTAATGCAAGAATATATTTGAAATTTGAATAGTATAAAATTAAAGAGGAGTGCATGATAATATTCTAGGAACAACACTGTCGAGCAAACCGAGGGGGGGACCGCGGTGTCACGTGTCCCCCCCCATTGGTCGGGTTCAGCGGGCTGACGTCAGCAGGGGGTGCTGACGTGAGTGGTAGGAACGGAAGGGGGAGGGGGGGGGGGGGGGGGGGGGGGGGGGCCCTCCCCCCCCCTCCGCCTGCTGATCATTTTCGTTCTAGGAATGTTAATAACATCACCCAAAAAAATTATTTCATATCATCAAAATCATTGCTCATAAGCTCTGGAGGGTTGAACAATACAATATAACCATTAAAGTTAACGACATTTTAGTTTACGACATCTTTCATATCATTAATAACATCACCCAAAAAATCTTTTTTTATTTGCTCCCTCTTTGACTCTCAAATTAATAAGAATCACTAAATTGCTCTATGACTAGCTTAGTATTAGCTCACTATTAGCAAATACGGATGTGGAGGAGAGTAACCAAATTTACATATTTAGCTGGTTAATATTAACATTAATATTAAAATTAATATTAACATTAATATTAGAATTAACATTAATATTAATTTTAATATTAACATTAAAATTAATATTAACAATAAATTAAAATTAGCATTAATATTAACATTAAAATTAATACTAAAATTAATATTAACTTCAAATTAACATGAATATTAATATTAACTTCAAATTAACATGAATATTACTATTAACATTAATTAGCATTAATATTAATTTTAACATTAACACTAAAATTAATATTACATTAAATTAAAATTAGCATTAGCATTAACGTTAACATTAACAATAAATTTTTTGGGTTAAACATGACATGTCAGTTGTCGTGTCATTTTTCATGTCAGATGACACATAATGGGAGATGTCATCACCCAAATTTTTGGAAGCCAGTTAACATAAGAGAAATATTTAAATAATATTTTCCAAAAGCTATTGAACAGCTAAACCTGTAAATTTGGTTACCTCTCTCCGTCATATCAGTACTAAGCTAGCCATACGACAAGATTGTAGAACATAAATAAATTCAAAAAAACTAGAGAGACATTAGACATATTTTATTCTTATATATAATATAATATATGTAACTGTTTACTGTTATAGTTTATAGAATTTTGTTTTTTGCATCGTTTGGATCTGCGGGTCAGTCCGTTTCAGGTCGTTTCGAACTGTCGAGTCCGATCCAGTTCCAATATTTTTTGGGACTGCGTCGTTCCTTTCCGTCAACTAATGGGTCCAATTTGGATTATCAAATTCATACCGGATTCGATCCCTGCCCACCCCTAGTTTCTAACAACAACATTATGATTAACTTTAGAATTTCATTGGTTTAAGAGCATCTCCAACCCTATTGTGACTTTGGGAAAAAGTTAATGCCACATAGGAATGACAAAATTTTATTCAAAAGTTCTTCTCCAATGCAATTGTCAAGTCAATTGTGAAGCTTATGTGACAAAAATTAAAGAAGACATTGTGAAGTTGATTGTCTTGTTCTAGACAATGCACTTGACAATGTCTTCTCTTCCATGTCATCAATTATGAATAAAAAATATTAGAAAAAAAAGAAAGAAGATGAGTAGTTGTCTTAAAAGTTGCCTTGGAAGTTGGAAAAAATATTTTTTATTGTCTTCTCAATACTTTTGCATTGGAGAGAGTTTTCCTATCTCATTGTCTTTTGAGATATAATTTTGCCACATAAACAAGACATTGTTTTGTGGCTCATGCCACATAGGAGCCACCTAAGACTCACAACACTTAACAAGACAATAGGGTTGGAGATGCTCTAACTCCACAGAAGCTAAAGAGGATAATAAATAATTAAATTAAATTTTGTTTTTTTCAAGTAACAAGATTATTCAGGAGACTTGTATCAAAATAGAAAAGAAAATGAGGACTTATATCTGGAAAAAAAAAAAAACTTTAACAAATACCAGTGGCTTCGTGTCCTCCTATGGACCAGCCATTCCCCTCGAGAGGAAAAAAAAAAAACAAAAAAACAAAAAAACAAAAAACAAAAAATAATAATTATACAAAACTCCAAATAAACGGTTTTTTTTTTTTTTTTCCTCCTCCCATGAAACTTCTCTTGCTTCATCACTTGTGCTCTCCCTATATAAACTCATTCCCACCTTCAATTTCTCATCAAACGGAACTATATATATATATAATTATTCTGCAATGGCCGCTTGCGTCGACTGCTGCAGAGTGGTCCCGTGCTTCCAGAAGCTCCCGCCGTCGGCGGCGGACCACGCCGAGACGGACGCGGACGAGGTGTGGACGAAGCTCCGCGAGGAGGCGGAGTCCGACGTCCAGGAGGAGCCCTTCCTCCTGGGCCACTACTCCAGCCTCGTCCTCCGCCACGGCTCCCTCGAGTCGGCGCTCGCGTCGCACCTCGCCGCCAAGCTCGCCGTCCCGGACCTCCTCGCCGCCCGCGAGCTGCAGGAGCTCTTCCTCTCCGTCCTCCTCTCCGACGACCGCGCGCGGAGCGCCGTCCGCCGCGACCTCCGCGCCGCGCGGGACCGCGACCCGGCCTGCGCGAGGACCGTCCACTGCTTCCTCCACTCCAAGGGGTTCCTCGCGCTGCAGGCGCACCGGGTGGCCCACCGGCTCTGGCGGGACGGGAGGCGGCCGCTCGCGCTGGCCGTGCAGAGCAGGGCGTCGGAGGTGCTCGCGGTCGACATCCACCCCGGCGCGAGGATCGGCTCGGGGGTGCTGCTGGACCACGCGACGGGCGTCGTCGTCGGAGAGACCGCCGTCGTCGGCGACGACGTGTCGATCCTGCACAACGTGACTCTGGGCGGCACCGGGAAGGGGTCCGGGGACCGCCGGCACCCGGAGATAGGGGACGGGGCGCTGGTCGGGGCCGGGACGCAGATCCTCGGGAGCGTGAGGGTCGGGGAGGGGGCGAAGGTCGGGGCGGGGTCGGTGGTGCTGAAGGAGGTGCCGGCGGGGACGACGGCGGTCGGGAACCCGGCCCGGCTCGTCGGGGGGAAGGAGAACCCGGTCCGGTTTCAGAGGCTGGCCGGGCTGACCATGGACCACACGTCGTGGTCGGACTATGTGATATAGGAGGAGCTGTTGGGCTCGCTTAAGCTCAATGTCGCTGTTGAGCTTGTGTTTTCAAAAAGTATGCTACAGGCTACTGAGGTTTAATAAAAAAATTCTCTCACCGTCAAAAAAAAATAAAAAACATTTCTCAATCTAAATTATTTTGTGTCTCATCTTGCACCTACGACATCCATTAGATTGCATGAAAATTTGTATATACGCTCATCTAACTCTGAGCGTCATCTAATGAACGGCATAGAAAGATGTACCGAAAGTCCGGCACATAAAATATTTATTTTTTCTGATTCAGCTGTTTGATACAAAGAAGAAATTATTTTATTCGGACAACTTTCTTAATATACGGCCTGTAAATACTAAATGATAAATTATATATCTGCGAAGAGAAGAAACGAAAAAAAAAAAAAAAAAGGAACAAGGACAAGTTTTAATTGTAGTTTCGTTCTAAACTTTGTAAGAAACAAGTCAAATCAGTTCTATTGCACAAGCGTACGCAAAGTAGCAGCTTTGTTATTTTTCCAATAAGAATTGAGGTTGTGACAATACAAGCCTCCAATCTTATCCTGTTGAGACGAAAATATGGTAATTTCAGTCTTTCACTCTATTAATAGTGAAAAGTTATAGTTTTATGTTATTTTCTGTCAATTGAGTAAACTAGTATAACTCCACAAATGGTATATGTTGCTATGGTTGGGTTCCACCTCGATTTGAGGTGTTTGACAGTATTCTAGAGTCGAGAAGTTGCGACGAAGACGACCAACAACTAAATGGGGCTCCAAAATGTGCAAAAACAACAAGAGCAGCACACCAACAAATAAATGGGGCTCCAACGGTATATCGTCGGTACTCGGTACATCAATCAATGTTCCATTTTTCTTGTCCATAATGTACTTTTTTGGGGCTCTGGTGATATACCGTCAATCGGGATTTTATTTAGACATGGACTCAAATCAACATGTATTTTGGACTGTGTGATCTAATCTAGACGACTAGGACAATTGCTACACTAATTTAGTGATTTTCTAACCCAAAATTAGATTTTCTTATTCTATATAAGGAGGCTAAGAGGGCCTCATTGGATGCTCTATAGAGAGATTTAGGGAGACAAGTCCAAAAAAAAAGAAAAATTTTGAGTGACATCCCACTTGGTTGGCCTATTTATGCAGTGCACCCCACATTGTTTGCTAAATGTATAAGTAGTACTCCTACATCTGACGGAAAACGTCATTTTTTACGGTCAACGATGTTTGACCATTAAAAAAAGACGAAAATGTCCATCTTCCTTTTTGTCTTCTTCTCCGAATTGCCGCCACGTCGAACAGGGCCAGGCCGCACGACCCGGGCAGCACCGGGAGGGTTCCGTTGAGCGCATTGCCGGACACGTTGAAGACGCGGAGGGAGGGGAGGTCGGGGTCGGACGGGACGGGACGGGACCGGAGAGGCCCCCGTCCGCAACTTGTCCTTCCTCGAGAATGTCGTTCCGCAAGAACACAACCACTTGTCACGGCCACAATGCTTCTCGTGGGTTTTGAGGTCGGCAAGCACAGAGAACTTCTTGCTGTTGCACGAGTAGCTCTTGTCGCAGTGGCTCCTCTTGTAATGGTTCTTCATGCAGAGAATCGTCTTCAGCGGTTGGAACTTCTTGTGCTCCTTGTTCCTCTTACAACCGACAAAGGGGCACGAGTACCTCTTCATCGGCACGGGCTCCACTCCCAGATCCTTGGTTGGCTTGGCCAGGGCAGCCGGGGTCTTGTACTCGTCTCCGTGGCCTCTCATGTGCATCCTTCGGTACGCGTATCTCTTGAACCCCACTTGGGAGAGGAGAGTTCCATTAGTGATGAGGAAATTTCTAACGCAAATTAGAAAGCACGTTACCATTGGGAGAAGGTGGTGGTGGTGGTGATGATGGTGGTGGTGGTGATAGTGAAGGTGGTGGTAGTGGTGGTGGTGGTGGTGATGAACGCAGCAGCGGCGGGGCGGAGACACGACAGCGACGGGGCGGAGGTGAGGGCGCGACAGCGGCGGGACGGATTTGGGTTTGGGAGAAGACGAGGGTATTTTCGTCATAAATTATCGGTCAAACCCTGTTGACAGTCAAAAGTGACGTTTTCCGTCAGATGTGGGACTACTTATACATATAGCAAACAATGTGGGGTGCATCGCATGAATAGACCATCCAAGTGGGGTGCCACTCAAATTTTTTCAAAAAAAAAAAAAAGAAGAAGAAGACAGGAATAAACTTTTCGTTTGGCCCAAGTGTGTAGGACTGTGGGCTGAACCATAATGCAGATCATGAGTAAATACAAACTCCACCTAATTTACACAATTGTGTTAAAATCAGGTGGTGGAAGGATGTTCTTGTATATTTATGGTGATATCTAAGGATGATTTATTCATGGCCTCCAAAATCTAACTCTTTCCTTATTTGGATGGCAAAAAAATTAAGCATAAAAGAAAAAAGATTTTCAAAGGAAAGGAAAATATGAAAGATAATGGTTTTCCTATCCACCCCAAGGATTCACTTTCCCATTCCAATTGTTCATTTTTTTCTTCCATTTTTTTCTGATATTTTCAAACAACAAAAGAAAAGGAGGGAGGTTATGTCATTGTGCTTGGTCTCTGGGTTTAAATTGTTGCAATAGTTGACCTCAAGTTTCCCATCAATTAGACATTTGTCTTAAAATCGAAGACTTGCTACATGTTTCAAAATGGTGCAATACTGAATTTCAAGTTGTCTAATATGTTTTTTTCATTCTAAATGAGTAACGAATAATCAATCAATTTTGACAAAATAGAAATCAACGTAACCTTTTTTTTGTTTGCAAAAACCTTTTTTTTTTTTCTTCTTTATCCTCAACAAAACTGTTTTTAATATCTTCGAGTTTACGATGATAGGGTTATTTGTGACGAAAATATTTTCCTTGCAAAAAAAAAAAAGTGTTGGAACGTGAGTAAAATTCACAGCCTGATCAACAGGGCCCATCATAATGTTGATAGTGAGTGATTGATATATGCTGGGCTGACTTTGGATCTTATTTTAGATGAACATTTTTGAGTGGAAAGTTTGCTCTATATTTTAGCACAAATAAATATTGACATCTTGTTGTCACGAAGAAGCCGTTCCCCTATGTCTTATTGTGCATGCTATAATATTCATCAATATTATCCTCATCACAAGTAAGAAATAATTTTTTTTTTGTATACTCATCACAAGTAAGAAATGATTTTTTTTTTACTCGTCACATGTAAGAAATGATTTTTTTTGTATAAGTATTAATTGACTTAAAACAAAGTTATTTATGGCTCTTTTAAAATATTATTAAAGGATATGAAACATATGTTTAGATATTGGAGGAAAAACTAAATCACAATAACAACTAAACGATTAAATTTCTAATTACAAAATTAACGATACAACTTACTTTTTTATATTTAGATCTGTTAAAAAAACTTATAGTTATTATCAAATATATTTACTGTAAAAATGTAGTGGTTGTGAAGTAATTAAAAAACAATTTTTACAAACTTTATTTTAAAAGAGTAAACAAAAATATGTTAATTTAGGGAGATAAGTTTAGTGATAATAAAATGAGAACAAATTATAAAATGGCTTTTGTGAGAGTCTGCGGATATAAATACGAATTAGCTGGAGTCTGAAGATTGATGATGGAGTGATAAGTTTTTCGAGCACAGTAATAAAGAGGAGATGTTATGAAAGAGTGATATGGTTGCTTAAGGTAGCAGCGACGAGGAATGGATGATGGAGTGATAAGTTTCTGTAAGAAAAAAAGTGTGATAAAGAATTGATAAAGTTGATTAATGGAGTACCGAGATAAGAGTGATGATGGAGTAATAAGGTTTTTGGTTAGTCATGAGGAGGAGTGATGAGGGAGTTTTAACATTAATTTCGTTGTTTCAAATTATCCTGTTCTTATCTTTTTACTAAGTAGTAATATTTCTAATGCAGAGTATTTTGTTTAAGTTGACTTACAATCAACAAATTTATATCTTTTATAAGCCAAGCCTTAATTTTTATTTTTATAAGACAAGCAGTTGTAAACTTTCCATCTTAAGAGGTAATGTTATAATAATTAGTAAAAATACTATTTTGTTACTATTGATTTACAATCAATATATTTATATTTTATTAGAAATATCAATACTAAATCCTTTCGAACACCAATCGATATAAATTTTTAAACCTTCCATCTTCCATGCAAGCTCTATAGCTTATATAAGTAATGGACATTTGAGCTCAATGAGAATGGAAATCAAGATGGAAAATATGTAACAAACAATAGAATAACATACAAGTCTTATATACTTCAAAGCTTAATCAAAAGTTAAGAAGACTTATATTTTTATAAACCAAAGACAGCCATATTTTATATATATTGGTGATCAAGTTATGAAAAATACATAATTCCAAATTAATTTTGAATGTTGGTGGCATGTATGACGCAACGTGATAGTGGAACGAGCTTGACTTCGTGTTTGGCAATAGTCAAGTTTATCGGTGATGACAATAACTGGACCACCGTTGCTTGGTAAGAGAAAAACGATGCCGCAAAAACTCAAACCCGCCACGGAACAGTTGAGTCCACGACCGACAAAAGGAGAGGACAACCCGAATCCACGGCTTTGGCAGGACGGGAGGCGGCTGCTCGCGTTCGCCATACAAAAACATGGCGCCGGAGGTGCTCGCGGTCAACATCCACCCCAGCACAAGAATAGGCTCGGGAGTGCTGCTAGATCATGCGAAGGGCGTCGTCGTCGGAGAGACTGTAGGAAATAATAATGCTCTCCTTCTCACTGCTAGGGTTTGTTACAATATATATAGTGTCTACATTTGGGCTTGGGCTTATGGGCCATATTTACATTACAAATATAATCTAACAATCTAACACCCCCCCTCAAGTTGGAGCATGCAAGTCACAAATGCCCAACTTGGGAAGAAAAGAATCAAACACTTGCTTTCCAAGGGGCTTAGTGAAGATATCAGCCAGTTGAGTAGAAGTAGGAACATGCGAGGCTATTACGGTGCCATCTCTAATAGCATCGCGAACAAAATGCAAATCCACCTCAATATGTTTACTGCGCTCATGAAATACCGGGTTCTGAGCCAGGTGTAGGGCTGACTGACTGTCACAATACACCGACATAGCAGACTCCTGGCGAACGCCCAAACACACCAATAACTCCTTCAACCATTTCAACTCACAAACAAGCGCAGCGAGAGATCGATATTCAGCTTCAGCGGAAGATCGGGAAACAGTTGGTTGCTTCTTGGTTTTCCAAGAAATAGGAGACCCCCCCCCATAAACACCAACCATCCTGTAATAGAGCGGCGAGTCAAGGGACAGCTGGCCCAGTCGGAATCACACCATCCAGAAAGACGAAGATCACAATCAGCTTTCAAAAGAATACCCTGTCCCGGTGCATGTTTGAGATATCTAACAACTCTCAAAGCAGCATGCCAATGATCTTGTCGAGGCTCCTGTAAGAATTGAGACAAGATATGCACAGCATAGGCTAAGTCAGGACGAGTAAATGATAGATAAATCAACCTCCCAACCAGCCTCCGATAAGGCTCTGCATCCGCCATCTTTGGACTAGTCGATTCTGCCAGCTTGTGATTGGGCTCCATGCAAAGCCAGCAGGTCGAGATCCCATCAAGCCACATTCTGAAATGATGTCCAAAGCATACTTTCTTTCACACAAGAAAAAGCCTTCTGCACTCCGAGCCACCTCTATGCCAAGAAAGTACTTCAACACACCAAGGTCCTTCATGTGAAAGCAAGAACTAAGGTACTTCTTGAAAGCATCTAAAGCACCTGAGTCATTACCAGACACAATCATATCATCCACGTAGATCAAAACATGCAACTCTACCTTCCCTTTAAAAAGAGAGAAAAAGGAATAATCGGAATGAGATTGAACAAATCCATAATATATCAGGGAAGCAGTAAGCTTAGCAAACCAACAACGTGGTGCCTGTTTCAATCCATATAGAGACTTACGCAGGCGACACACTTTGTTAGGTTCACTATGCGAAAAATCTAGCGGCAACTTCATATACACTTCTTCTGTCAGATCGCCATGAAGAAAAGTATTATGCACATCCATCTGGTGTAAAGTCCAGCATCTTACAGCTGCAACAGCCAAAAACGTCCGAACTGTAGGCATCTTAGCTACCGGGGCAAATATCTCTGAATAGTCGATCCCCTCGACCTGATGATTACCGAACACAACCAGCCGTGCCTTTAAGCGCTCAACACTGCCGTCGGATTTGTACTTTATTTTGTATACCCATCTACTTCCCAATGCTTTCTTCCCAGGAGGCAAATCGACAAGACTCCATGTTCAATTATCTTCCAAAGCCTGTATTTCAGTTTGCATAGCCGTGCGCCAGTCCGAATCTCGCGAGGCCTGGCGATATGATGTAGGCTCAACACCTGCAGTGATAGCTGCAAGAAAATCTCTGTGTCCAGCAGTAAATATGTCATAACTTAGAAATTGTGTTAGAGGATACGAAGTACCTGAGAAAGTGACGGAAACAGATGAACTATGGTGAAGGGGGGACTTTTACTTCGAACAACATTCGTCACAAAATCATGTAATCGCACTGGCTGTGATTTCTTTCTCATTCCTCTTCCCAATACTACCTCGTCGGGCACCTCTGGCAACACTGTATCCCCTGTATCATCAGTAGTATCCGTATCACCCCCAGCGGACTCTCCTGTCAATACTTCTGCATCTACCTGTGCATCCTCGCCACTCGGTGCCGAGCCACCATCAACCCCTCCGGCCTCAGCAACCGTAGCCGGCACCATCCCAAAAACCTCTATATCGTCTCCCGACACCTCAACAGATGTATGGCGTGTCGCAGAAGACATTTCGCTAGCAGAGCCACACCCGGGAAATTCTTTTTCATAAAAAGTAACATCACGGGACACAAAAAATTCACCAGTCTCCAAATCATACAGTTTCCATCCCTTTTTATCAAGTGGATACCCAACAAAAATACATTTTCTGCTCCTGCTAGCAAATTTACCATGTCGGGATTTCAAATCATACGCATAGCACAGACAACCAAAAATACGTAGATGGTCATACGAAGGAGCCGAACCATATAAAACTTCATAAGGAGACTTAAAATGCAAGATACTAGAAGGGGTTCTATTTATCAAATAACATGCAGCCAGAACACATTCCCCCCAAAAATCCACGGAAAGAGAACCCTGAAATCTCAATGCCCTGGCTACATTTAAAATATGTCGATATTTTCTTTCTACCCTTCCATTCTGCTGAGGTGTCCCAACACAGGATATTTGGAATAATATACCTTGAGATGAAAAATAATCTCGTAAACAATTAAATTCAGTGCCACTGTCACTCCGCACATGACGTATATCAGCCCCAAACTGACGCTTCACCATAGCAATGAATTTAAGAAACATAGAATAAACAACAGACTTATCCGTCAACAATATAACCCAAACAGCTCTAGAGAAATCATCCACCAAAGTCAAAAAATATCGTGCCCCATTAGATGACGGAACACGATATGGTCCCCACAGATCACAGTGGATAAGTGCAAAGCATCTCAAAGCACGACTACTACTATCAGGAAAGGCATCACGAGTCTGTTTAGCTTGATGACAAATATCACAAGCCTTATGAGAAAACACACTACTACCAGAGAGAGAAGGTAAAGTCTGCAGTACTTTATCTGAGGGATGCCCCAGTCTATTATGCCAAACCTCGAAATCATTCTCTTTGCATGCCAGGATCACCGAAGCCAAAGAAGCTGGAACCTCCCCCAAGAAGTAAAGTCCACCCCTTTGTTCACCTGCTCCAATCACCATCCTCGTACTTCGGTCCTGAACAAAACACAAATCAGGAGTAAATAACATATCACAATTTCTGGCACCAATCAATTGTGAGACAGAGATTAAATTGCAAGTCAATGTCGGAACATAAAGAACATCCGTCAACACCAACGAAGCAGTCAAAAATACTTTGCCTCTCAGAACAGCCTCAATAGTGCTCCCATCAGACAAAATCACAGGACAGACAGGACCCTCAAAACAATCAACTAAACAGTCACGAGAGCCTGTCGCATGAAGAGTAGCCCCAGTATCGAATATCCAAGGGACAGAAGAATTCTTACCCATCAGACGATCAGAGTTTGAAGAACCAGGGTTGGAAGAATCGTCGTTACCCAGCAAGCTCATCAGTTTCTGCCATTGTTCACCTGAGAGTGGTGAAGGATACCCTCCATGCATCATATCCGCCGAACTCCCAACAAGACCAGCAGGGACACCATGACCAGCAGCGGCGACATGATGAACAACCCCTGCGCCACCAGTACCACGTCCCCCATCACGTCTCTGTGGTGGTGCCGGGCCTCTGCCACCACCACCACCACGTCCGCCCTCACGCCGAGGACGAGTCTCCCACCACTCTGGATAGCCAATCTTGACAAAGCAAGTTGCAACATCATGACCTGTTTTCTTGCAATGAGTACAGACCATACCTGATTTGTCCCTGGAATCTGAGGTGCGACTATTAGAAGTAGTAGAAATATGAGGTGAAGACTTGATAGCCAGCGCCATCACCTCCTCAGTAGCGGATTGGATCTGAGATTTTTGCATATCCTCCTCCTCACGGACTGCCTGGTATGCCCGATCTAAACTTGGCTGAGGATCCTGAGCCAGAAGATTAGATCGGGTATGACCATACAACTCAGCATTCAACCCATACATAAAGTCCTGAAAGTGGACTTCATCCCTCATAGCCTGTAGCTTGGCAGCGAGTTCACCACATGTACAAGTAGGCAATGGAACACTACCAAAATATACCCATTTAGCGACGGATGTTTAGCGACAAAAATTTTTGGTCGGTATTAGCGACGGTTTAGTGGCCGCTCAGCGACTGAATTTCGACTACAAGCCTTTGCCATTTTTATTTTAATTTTAGGAGACGAAAAAGTCGCTCAGCCGTCGCTAGACTGACGGTAACATAGCGACGGATCTTCCGTAGTCGCAACACAGTCGTATATTTGGCGGGAATAGTGTAGGAAATTGGCGGGACATATTTTCGACGACGTAGCGACGGATAGTCAGTCGGCACTTATCCAAAAGGGCGACAACCGGGCGACGGATATCTACCAGTCGCTAGTCCGTCGCTATATTTACGTTCCAGACTTTAAATGAAACGACGGGAGGAACTTTTCGCATTCCCCCCAAATTCACTCTCTCTCCTCCCTCTCTCTCTCTCTCTCTCTCTCGCCGGTGTCGGCTTCGGTGATCGGCGTCGGTGTCGTCGTCGTCGTCCTCTCCTCTCTCTCAACCGAAGGTAACCCCCTCTCTCTCTCTCTCTCGATCTCTCTCACACTCTCTCGCGGTGTCGTGGGCTGGGCGGCGCGCTTGGGGCTGGGCCGTCCGGGGCTTGGCGGCTGGCTTGGGTCGGGGGCTGGGCGGCGGGCTTGGGGCTGGGGCGTCGGGGTCTGGGCGGTGGGCTTGGGGCGGGGGCGTCGGGGTCTGGGAGGCGGGCTTGGGGTTTTGGGGCGTCGGGGGCTGGGCGGCTTGCTTGGGTCGGGGTCTGGGCGGTGGGCTTGGGGCGGCGACGTCGGGGGCTGGGCGGCTGGCTTGGGGCGGGGGCGTCGGGGCTGGGCGGTTGGCTTGGGTCGGGGGCTGGGCGGTGGGCTTGGGGCGGCGGCGTCGGGGGCTGGGCGGCTGGCTTGGGTCGGGGGCTGGGTGGTGGGTTTGGGGCGACGGCGTCGGGGGCTGGGCGGCTGGCTTGGGTCGGGGGCTGGGCGGTGGGCTTGGGGCGGCGGCGTCGGGGGCTGGGCGGCTAGCTTGGGTCGGGGGCTGGACGGTGGGCTTGGGGTGGCGACGTCGGGGGCTGGGCGGCTGGCTTGGGGCGGGGGCGTCGGGGGCTGGGCGGCTGGCTTGGGTCGGGTGCTGGGCGGTGGGCTTGGGGCGGCGGCGTCGGGGGCTGGGCGGCTGGCTTGGGGCGGCGGGCTTTGGTCGGGGGCGGCGGGTGGCTTTGCTTCTCAAATTCATCTGAGGTTATATATTGGCTAAATAATATGTTATCCATATTGGGTGTTTCATTAGTTTGGTGGTGTTTGGACTAGTAAATGTGAATATATATGGGGTTTGGATTCATGGTGTATATGTTCACTGTCTCAAGGACAGTGCGAGTTCTATCAGTTGTGTGCTTCTGTATAGATGTATATATCTATACATCTAGCTGTGATATACATATGTGTATGTGACAATCTCAGTTAGCGACGGACTAGTTACCGGTTAGCGACGGATATTTCCAGCTCCATTAATTGCATTAATCTACGGTACGACATGGTGACGGATATTCCCTGCAGCCATTCGACTGGCGAGGCAGAAACTATGTTGCCGTAGATAAAGTTGCCTGTCCTACGACCCTCATCCCTCGGCAATGATGATACGACAACCCATCACTATATCTTATATAGTAGTAGATGATGTCTTAGTATTACATTAGTGAGTTCATCTTGATTCTGTTACGTACGTCCTTCAGATACTAGATACGATAAGGTTAACATATACTACACGATATGTATACAGAATATAGATGATTCACACTAATGTATGCTAGAATGAATCTTGGGTTGTGTTCTGAGCCATCCGTTCTCACACTTAAAACACATAGGAATTAGTAGTGTGAGAGCGCCGGAGAGAGTGAGAGCGCCAGAGGGGGGAGGAGAGAGAGAGAGTAAAATGGTACGACATGGTGAAGTAGTACTGTATTTTGGCTCCAGTTCCAGCTCCATTTGATCTACGGTACGACATGGTGATCAGGACATAGTCTCTGCAGCCATTCGACTGACGAGGCAGAAACTATGTAGCCGTAGATAAAGTTGACTGTCTTCCGACCTTCATCCCTCGGCAATGATGATACGACAACCTATCACTATATCTTATATAGTAGTAGATGATGTCTTAGTATTACATTATGTGAGTTCATCTTGATTCTGTTACGTTCTTCAGATACTAGATACGATAAGAACATATACTACACCATATGTACAGAACATAGATGATTCACACTAATGTATGCTTGAATGAATCTTGGGTTGTCTTCTGAGCCGTCCGTTCTCGCACTTGGCAAAAAATCGAATTGGTAATACTTTATCGGCTTTCAAAAATGTACTCAAATTACATGATGGTTCCTTTAGTTAGCTTGCTTATGTTACAATTATATTATTTGTGACTATCGATCTTACCAGATGGCACCCATGACCCGAGGAGCGGCACGTCGTTTGAAGAAAACAGTGAATGCTGAGGTGGCTCCTCCTACAGTTGAGGAGGAAGTGGCACCGGTTGCTAGTGAGACCGGAAGTTCTATTCATCCAGCACCGGTAGCTAGTGAGACCGAGAGTTCTCTTCAATCAATCTTTGCAAGGGACGACATCTCTCCTCGCGCCAAAAAACTCGCTTTTTTGAGGTGGATGCGTGAACGTATCACTGAGCGTTTGCGTGAGCAGCATGTTTCTCATTAGCTATTAGTATTGATTTGTATTGGGTTATTTTTGTATTAGACTATTTGTATTGGACTACTTATTGAGTTGTTTTTGTATTAGACTATTTGTACTGTCCTCCGACCCTCATCCCTCGGCAATGATGATACGACAACCAACAAGAGAGAATTCTAGATCCATCTCAGTATGGCGTATACTCTGATAGATCACAATTACAAGAATGATATCAGTAGTGGGATTGAGTGCTGGAGGAGATATTATCAGAGAATACGTCCTACTCAGATGGGTCTCCCACTGTTACTAATTTTTTCTGACAGCATAGTAGATGTGCTCCGTCAACAGATTCTTGCTCCGAGCCAAAACTTTGTCCCGGAGCTCAAGTAGACATCCTTCGTGTAGAGCTCGAGTGAGAGGTTCCTGACAGCATGGTGGTCTCATTTGTCAAAGTATCCGTGCTCATCCCACATTGGTTGTGGGACGAGCACGGATACTTTGACAAAGGAGACCACCATGCTGTCAGGAACCTCTCACTCGAGCTCTACACGAAGGATGTCCACTTGAGCTCCGGGGCAAAGTTTTGGCTTGGAGTCAGATTCTGTTGACGGAGCACATCCACCATGCTGTCAGAAAAAAATAGTAACGGTGAGAGACCCATCTGAGTAGGACGTATACTCTGATAGTATCCCCTCCAGCACTCAATCCCACTACTGATATCATTCTTGTAAAGGTGATCTCTCAGAGTATACGTCCTACTCAGATGGATCTCTCAGGGTATCCTCTCCGGTTGGTTGTATTCTGAGCCATCCGTTCTCACAGAGGGTCCTATTTTGAATTCTATATTTTGTATTTTGGTTTCTGTATTTTATATTTTGGTTTCTGTATTTTGGCTCCAGCTCCATTTGCATTAATCTACGGTACGACATGGTGATCAGGACATAGTCCCTGCAGCCATTCGTATGTGCATATTTGGTCTATGTGATTCTTGGATAATTGGTGTACATTATATATTGGTTTGGTTTATGCATATTTTTGTGAACAGGAAAAGTGTTGCACCATATGTACAGAACATAGATGATTTACACTAATGGTGATCAGGACATAGTCCCTGCAGCCATTCGACTGACGAGGCAGAAACTATGCAAGTAGCCTTAGATAAAGTTGACTGTCCTCCGACCCTCATCCCTCGACAATGATGATACGACAACCTATCACTATATCTTATATAGTAGTAGATGATGTCTTAGTATTACATTAGTGAGTTCATCTTGATTCTGTTACGTCCTTCAGATACTAGATACGATAAGTCCATATACTACACCATATGTACAGAACATAGATGATTCACACTATTGTATGCTAGAATGAATCTTGGCTTTTGTTCTGAGCCGTCCGTTCTGATCAAGCATCTTCCTTCTCCTCGTCCTCCACCATGGCTCTGAACAAATCTGCTCCTCCCTCTACTTCCCTTCTTCTTATTTGACTCTCTCAGCAACATACGACATCCACCTCAAGTGTAGAGTCGGGGGAGAAGAAGTGGACAGGAAGAGGAGGGGAAGCAGCACAGCTGGCGGCATGACCCGGAGGAAGTACAGAGGTTTTCTTCAACAGCCGTAGGAGAACTATAAGGATATATCTTTTTAGCGACATGTCATCTTGTCAAAGACCCTTCATGTGAATATCATGTTACCGCGGTGTCGGAAGACTAACATGTTAGTCTTCCGACACCGCGGTAACATGATTGTCATATTAAGGGTCTTTGACAATGTGATATGTCGCTAAAAAGATATATCCTTATAGTTCTCCTACGGCTGTTGAAGAAAACCTCTGTACTTCCTCCGGGTCATGCCGCCGGCTGTGCTGCTTCCTCCTCCTCTTTCTGCCCACTTCTTCTCCCCCGACTCTACACTTGAGCTGGATGTATGTTGCTGAGAGAGTCAAATAAGAAGAAGGGAAGTAGAGGGAGGAGCAGATTTGTTCAGAGCCATGGTGGAGGAGAGGAGAAGGAAGATGCCTGATCAGAACGGATGACTCAGAACACAAGCCAAGATTCATTCTAGCATACATTAGTGTGAATCATCTATGTTCTGTACATATGGTGTAGTATATGTTCTTATCGTATCTAGTATCTGAAGGACGTAACAGAATCAAGATGAACTCACTAATGTATGCTAGAATGAATCTCGGGTTGTGTTCTGAGTCATTCGTTCCGATACTTGGCAATTAAGCCATTCGACTGGCGAGGCAGAAACTATAAGGCTACTTGCACGTTCTTCCAACTTTAAATTACAAGATTACTATATTAGGTTAAATAAATCACTAACCTCATCACGGTGAGTCTTGGTGTAGCACTCAAATGTGGGGCACCTGTAATCTATGTGAGTTCATCTTGATTCTGTTACATCTTTCAGATACTAGATACGATAAGAACATATACTACACTATATGTACAGAACGTAGATGATTCACACTAATGTATGCTAGAATGAATTTTGGGTTGTGTTCTGAGCCATTCGTTCCCATACTTGGCAATTAAGCATGTGAAATAGAACTGATTATGTTTAGTTTGTCTTACGATACAGATTTTCACATCCAAATTGAAATGGATTGTTACTTCGTTGATCGTACATGGGTGTACTATAGCGGATCAACCTCCTGGACCGTAGGTACTTATAAGTATTGACCGTATCGGATTAGTATCGATCTATCATTTTGGTATGGGCCGTATCGGTTGGTATTGGTCTTAGCGAATTGGTATCGTCCTATCCGATATGTATCGGCCGTATAGCTAGGATTCATATTGGCCTTATCGATTTGGTATCTGTCATATCCGATAGGTATCGGCCGTGTTGGATTATTATATACCATTTCGGATTAGTTTCGTAGAAGGTTTAGTAACAACTGTACTTGGATTTCTCTCTTCTAGAGCTAGATTACCATTGCAAGAGAGTCACGAGAGCGTAAATGGCCAGTTACAGAACATACATACTTCCTTTTCAATCTCGCTTTTCCTGATAGAAAAGGAAGTATGTATGTTACTGTAACTGGCAAATCACGATCTGGTGATTCTCTTGCAATGGTATTCTAGCTCGAAAAGAGAGAAATCCAAGTACAGTTGTTACTAAATCTTCCATGAAACTAATCCGAAATGGTATATAATAATCCAACACGGCCGATACATATCGGATATGACCGATACCAAATCGATAAGGCCAATATTGTCACGCCCCGCTCCCGTAGGAGCGATCGTCCTCGCTAAGGCGTGATGCCGCACGGGCCTAAGTTGCGTCCGTGCAAGGCCAAGTCCAGAAACGGTCGATTTAAGCTAGGCCACAGAGTCGCACAGAGTGTCCCCATTTGCAGCGGAAAGTAAATAAGCACGAGTTGAAGCGAACTCAAACATTTTATTGATAATCACGAAGTTTACATGCGGCGCTAGGCCGATATTACAAATCGCTCGAGCTCTCTCTCTGAAACATAAAAGGCGTGCCAAGTGGCTTACAAGATGGAATGATACATGGCGATGTTCCGATACATTATGTCCTGTATAGGGTGCTTCAGCTTCTGCAACGTCCCAAGGCCCTGGAGTTGGCTCCGTGCCTTAACACGTTCGATGGAAGCTCCGCACCAGCCGGCGTCTCCTGCTTCCTGCAAGCAGACTGTGGGGTTATCAGTACATTGTTATGCACTGGTGGGGAGGCTAGCTCGCCCACAATGCTATCATTACCAAATACGTTGCATTTACTTTCGTGCACCGACTATCATTCATTGTCTTTTTAATCTTGCCTTAGGGTTAATTTCATGGCACATATCATGACCTATCTCGTGTTGCTGATTTCAAGTGTCGCATGGAAAATGCATGCACGACTTACCCATACTTACCGTCCGGCCTTCCGTGTCCAAGGTAAACCAAGTTAGTCAACATTAACATGAAGTAACATGACATGATTTATGTAAACATTCAATGTTACGGGCGTGTCCATGTCTCGGGTTCTAGCACGTCGTAGACATGTTCTAGTGTTACGTTTCGAGCATGTTCAGGAGGCACGTTTCAAGCATGTTCGGGGTGGTATATTTCAAGCATGTTCAGGCATGTTACATTTTGAGCATGTTCATGTTCAGGATGTTACTTTGCAAGCATGTTCAGGAGTATTACATTTCGGGCATGTTCAGGAGTGTTATAATTCGAGCATGTTCAGGAGACACTTCATTTAGTTAACTTAGACTACTTGTTTCAATGCAAGAACTTGCACGTGGATTGCCACCAGCATAGTCCACTTAATCTACATGCATGGGTCGCTGGCTTTACAAGACATTTTGGACATATCACGTGGGCATTCTCACCTATCGAAGCGTGATGGCTGGTACACCTTGATAGTTTCTTGAAATGCCTGGCCTTACGTCTCTTTGAGTGGCCGAGCCCCCACTCAAAGCAGCCCGTAAGCCCCATGTCTGAGTCTGCCTAGGCCGGCCACGGTATTCCCCCCCATCGCCCGTGCCGCAGAATCCTTCCTCAAGACGGCCACGGTATTCCCCCCCATCGCCCGTGCCGTTTGTCCACGACCATTTCGTATTTTACTTGTCATTTAACATATCGGCTGTCTTGAGCCATAATGCGTTATCGGCCAGGTTGGCGTCCGTGCAGCGCGGGTAGCGAGCCCCGTTGCACGTGCCCGTCATACCTGTCGCTAGCGTCTTTCATGTCTTATCTTGTATTCACTCTTTCATTTCTTTCTTTCACTTGTTCGTTCATTCATTCATGTTTCACGTATTTATTCATTCGTTCATTCATTCGTTGATTCATTCATTCACGCATTACGCAACTCCCAGTGCGGGAGTCGCCTTGGCGACCCATCGGTCCCATAGCCTTTCAATGTTGCTATACTATACTCGGAACGACCATGTTGATAGTCTTCCCATTTCATTGTTGTAATACATTCATTGTTTCATTGTTGAACGTGCACGGGACTTGAACGTAAGCTTGTGCCGTAGCACGAGCGTAGAGCGCGGTACGAGAGTTTCTATATTTGTCGAGTTCTTTTCTATGTTCTAAACAAGCATGCAAAATGAGATTATTCCCTTAGCTAGGTGCGTTGAGTCATTTATTAGCATGCGCGGGTTATCGCCTAGCGATTCTCGTGATAGTGTCCGCATTGTTATGTGTCTAGGCTAAGCACAGACGGGTTCATCGGAGCCACCCACCTTAGCGATGTTCGCATCGGCCGAGCGATACTCCGCGCGCGCCTTTGAAAGTCTAAGTCTGGATTCATCTTGACGGGCCAATGTAAGCCTTGCATCAATTCTTCATCCGGTCGATGCCAACTCTTCGGGTCGACGGCTCGTTTGAGTCGTTGCACTAGCCGTTTGGATCGGCGTTCCGCTAGGGCGGAGTGGGTCGTTACATAATACACCACTCAAAATAAGTCTCGTCCTCGAGACTTCTGGAGTGCAGGTCATCCTATCATTCCTTAACTCGTGTCGTCGTGTTTCTTAGACAATTTCTTCGAACGGCTCTATCGTTCGATGGAATCGAACCATACTTGATATCTTTCTAAGTTCCGTGTCGCACGCGTTTGGTCGATTTTATTGAATAGCCTTTCATTCATTTTATAGTTGATTGTACTTATTCAATTCAAGTGTTTCTTTGTCTTGGTTGCTATTTCTCTGTGTCATGGGACGGAAATATTCGCACGAGGCACATTGTAATTCGTCAAATGCGAGGGTCGTAGGCTGAGGCCAACTCACTTTCATTTATCTCGGTCATCGAGATGACCCGATTCGCTTCTCAAGCGTTCGTGTCCACGAAATCAGTATAATTTCTACTTAGCGGGGTCGACCAAGTCTATGTAATTTTCGTCCGATTCAAGACTAAGTATTGTATTGTCATCGAGTATATCTTCCTATCAATGGGTCAGTTCGTTATATCAACTTTTACTTGCACGATATCGATTCCATATCATTCACTTGTTTAGGGCCAATCTCGTTGTCGTTCACGCACACTCCGCTTACACGTTTCTTTGATTCCGAGCCACGCTCGTACTAGTATCGATCCTTTACTTAACGCAATTTCAAGATCTTCGACACTCTCCCATTCCTCAAGTCTTGCTTGCACTCAATGTATCACTTGGCTGGATCGTGCATGCATTCCAAGCGTCCCCAAAATACATGCATTCAGCCAAGCCGTATGATCTAGAAATTGTCATTCTCACTCGAGTCGCATCGTGCACAAACTCAAGCGTCCCTGAATATGTGCATGTCAGCCGAATCTCGTGAGGGGTATTCCTATATTCGCGATTCACACTATCCATCCATGCCAATCCTCAAGATCAATCCTTCGATTGATAACTCAGGAAACAGGGCGTCTCGCCTACCTGCTAGGCCATCTTTTCGAGGCTAAGTCAATGTCAGGATTGGAATCATAGTTCCCCAACAATAATGCCAACACTGACCCCAATCCTAGGGTCAAACCAAAGTCGGTAGTACGGGGTTTTCTACCCAAGCTCGCGTCACTCAGATTTCTAAACATCGAGCACGATCACCTATTCGTATCAACGCATTCGTTGCGCGTATTTGAATCCATTCAAATCACCAATTCTAACCAATTCATGTATTCGATCACGAGGTCATCTAGCTCGACAATACGTTGCGCCCCAATCTCACGCGAGTCCGATTATCCACGGTGGTTCATGAATCACCATGCAACGCACCCGCGGAATAATCATTCTCATCGGAGCGTAACTCTTGTTTGAGTTTAGACTAACTCATTTTCGATACGCGGATTGGACCTACTCAATCCTCAAGCTTAATCATCAAGCACACCGAATCATTCTCAAGTCACCTTCGCATCAGACCACAAGTCGAGGCACACAAATTGCCACGCCATGCTAGTTCAATCACCCCCGCTGTATGAATCACCATACCAGCGCTCACGCGGAGTGATCGCCCTATTCGGCGCGACGCATGTGCGAGGCTGGAGTTGCGCTCGCATAAGACAAGCATGTCGATGTTGGGGTTATCGTCGAAGTAAATCCAAGTATTTTCATTTTCATTCGAGCCAAGATCGATAGTCCATTCGTCATTTGTTCAACTAGAAAATCCACGAACCACGTCTATATTTTCCTCGACACGTTTCAACATCCTAAGTATAGCTTCCAACGGAACAATGACATTTGCACGATCGTCATTTGCCGAGTCAGAGTACCCCCGAGTTATCGCATATCGATCTTTGATACGCCTCAATACCATCGACGATATGCATAACCTGACGATCTTCCTTTGCAACAGATTTCGAGTCGTACGTTGATGCTGTTGTCCGAGTTGGATAATCCACCATTTTCTCGATATTCAAGATCATGTTCGATCGCTATTCCTCAAGCTCGTTTCAAGATCGTTGTTCAAAACTCAAGTCACATTTTATTTGAATCAATCCCAAATCGTACGCGCGATCCTCTAAGTTTCCTCGATCAAGACCATTCACTTTCATTCATCGTTCCGAATCGTTTCTAACATGCGTTGCCTATTCACAAGTTGTCTGAACGACATCTCGTTCGGGACATTCGAAGTCACGATCAACTAAGCGTGACACGTTCTAAGGCTTTGCGCGATCGCATCGCCTCGCCGACATACCCGTTCTATCCGTATATCTTGTAGTCTCGCTCGAACAATTTCTATAACGTCCATACACCACTCAGGGTTCGAGCCACTCGACTAGTCGTCGTCACTCATTCTTATTCTTCTTCCAAACCTATCACATACACCACTCGAATTTAAGCCATATAATCTAGTCCTCAATTATGTTCGCGCCATGCGCTAAGACATCCTTCAGATTCGTTCGACGAATCTCTAGCGTAATCGCTCACGTCGCCTCGACGTACTAAGTCGTTCAGGCTAATCCTCAAAATCCAAGCCAATCTTTCGTGCACGCCTAAGCGTTAGTTTGATAGCGTTCCTATCGATATACACTCTAAGTGTATCTCCGTTCCCGACCGAGCGGTACTTGATATCGCTCGCAACCCGATTGCACCCAAAGGTCGAGGTGCACGACACGCGGACTAAGTTGTGCCGCATAACCATCTCGTACGGACTATATTTGAGTTTGCACGCTCACTTGCTAGGTCGACGCAAGACTAGTCAGGCACGCACACGACATGTTAACTTAGCATATGTTCTCTATCGAGTCAAGTTTAACATCGTTCGATATTGTTAGCGTAAAGTTATTCAAGCGAGCCTTGTGTTTGCTAACTTCTAGCATTCTAGTTTTCCTTCGACTCAAGTCTGTCGTGGTTTGGCACAAAGGCCTTTGCCTATCGATCCCGTTCGATCGAGTACTTGTACGAGCTTTTGAAAATATTAGACTTATTGTATGGAACATCCCAAGGCACAACGAGAGAGAGCGTACCCATCTTTTGTTTCCAACCGAGCTTTCAAAACTGAGAAAATCGAATGAAGTCCAAGGACGTAAAGCCGTGCTCTGATACCAATATGTCACGCCCTGCTCCCGTAGGAGCGATCGTCCTCGCTAAGGCGTGATGCCGCACGGGCCTAGGTTGCGCCCGTGCAAGGCCAAGTCCAGAAACGGCCGATTTAAGCTAGGCCACAGAGTCGCACAGAGTGTCCCCATTTGCAGCGGAAAGTAAATAAGCACGAGTTGAAGCGAACTCAAACATTTTATTGATAATCACGAAGTTTACATGCGGCGCTAGGCCGATATTACAAATCGCTCGAGCTCTCTCTGAAACATAAAAGGCGTGCCAAGTGGCTTACAAGATGGAATGATACATGGCGATGTTCCGATACATTATGTCCTGTATAGGGTGCTTCAGCTTCTGCAACGTCCCAAGGCCCTGGAGTTGGCTCCGCGCCTTAACACGTTCGATGGAAGCTCCGCACCAGCCGGCGTCTCCTGCTTCCTGCAAGCAGACTGTGGGGTTATCAGTACATTGTTATGCACTGGTGGGGAGGCTAGCTCGTCCACAATGCTATCATTACCAAACACGTTGCATTTACTTTCGTGCACCGACTATCATTCATTGTCTTTCTAATCTTGCCTTAGGGTCAATTTCATGGCACATATCATGACCTATCTCGTGTTGCTGATTTCAAGTGTCGCATGGAAAATGCATGCATGACTTATCCATACTTACCGTCCGGCCTTCCCTGTCCAAGGTAAACCAAGTTAGTCAAAATTAACATGAAGTAACATGACGCGATTTATGTAAACATTCAATGTTACGGGCGTGTCCATGTCTCGGGTTCTAGCACGTCGTAGACATGTTCTAGTGTTACGTTTCGAGCATGTTCAGGAGGCACGTTTCAAGCATGTTCGGGGTGGTATATTTCAAGCATGTTCAGGCATGTTACATTTTGAGCATGTTCATGTTCAGGATGTTACTTTGCAAGCATGTTCAGGAGTATTACATTTCGGGCATGTTCAGGAGTGTTATAATTCGAGCATGTTCAGGAGACACTTCATTTAGTTAACTTAGACTACTTGTTTCAATGCAAGAACTTGCACGTGGATTGCCACCAGCATAGTCCACTTAATCTACATGCATGGGTCGCTGGCTTTACAAGCCATTTTGGACATATCACGTGGACATTCTCACCTATCGAAGCGTGATGGCTGGTACACCTTGATAGTTTCTTGAAATGCCTGGCCTTACGTCTCTTTGAGTGGCCGAGCCCCCACTCAAAGCAGCCCGTAAGCCCCATGTCTGATTCCGCCTAGGCCGGCACGGTATTCCCCCCCATCGCCCGTGCCGTTTGTCCACGACCATTTCGTATTTTACTTGTCATTTAACATATCGGCTGTCTTGAGCCATAATGCGTTATCGACCAGGTTGGCGTCCGTGCAGCGCGGGTAGCGAGCTCCGTTGCACGTGCCCGTCATACCTGTCGCTAGCGTCTTTCATGTCTTATCTTGTATTCACTCTTTCATTTCTTTCTTTCACTTGTTCGTTCATTCATTCATGTTTCACGTATTTATTCATTCGTTCATTCATTCGTTGATTCATTCATTCACGCATTACGCAACTCCCAGTGCGGGAGTCGCCTTGGCGACCCATCGGTCCCATAGCCTTTCAATGTTGCTATACTATACTCGGAACGACCATGTTGATAGTCTTCCCATTTCATTGTTGTAATCCATTCATTGTTTCATTGTTGAACGCGCACGGGACTTGAACGTAAGCTTGTGCCGTAGCACGAGCGTAGAGCGCGGTACGAGAGTTTCTATATTTGCCGAGTTCTTTTCCATGTTCTAAACAAGCATGCAAAATGAGATTATTCCCTTAGCTAGGTGCGTTGAGTCATTTATTAGCATGCGCGGGTTATCGCCTAGCGATTCTCGTGATAGTGTCCGCATTGTTATGTGTCTAGGCTAAGCACAGACGGGTTCATCGGAGCCACCCACCTTAGCGATGTTCGCATCGGCCGAGCGATACTCCGAGCGCGCCTTTGAAAGTCTAAGTATGGATTCATCTTGACGGGCCAATGTAAGCCTTGCATCGATTCTTCATCCGGTCGATGCCAACTCTTCGGGTCGACGGCTCGTTTGAGTCGTTGCACTAGCCGTTTGGATCGGAGTTCCGCTAGGGCGGAGTGGGTCGTTACAAATATGAATCCTAGCTATACGGCCGATACATGTACATATCGGATATAGGACGATACCAATTTGTTAAGGCTAATACCACTATGATACGTCCTATACCAATCCGATAGACCGATACAGGCTTGATACACTAGATACTAAGTACATCTGTCCTATACCAGCGGATCCACAAATTACTGCACGATAGGCCCAACGACTCCAGTTACATCCGGTTATTGGTGAGTACATGATTACATAGTAATTTTGTTAGTCTTGTGATACAGATTTTTACTCATGCTACCAACGTCACAACTTTTCCAGTGCTGCTCCCTCTAATGATGATGAACGCAAAAAACCAACGTCACAACTTTTATAACTTGAGTAAAATTTTTTACCCTATATGAAAATTTTTGTTGTCAGAAAGATGGCTCCTAGGACTCGTCGAGGTGGTGCTGCTAGTCGAGGAAGGGGTCGAGGCAAAAAACCCTTGGAGGTCGACACGGAGGAAGTCTCCGTCGTCAAACAAGAGCCGATGACTGTTAAGGAGAAGGTGTTACCAAAGGTCGAGGTCAAGGAAGAACCGATGACCATCTGGGAAGAGATTGCTCCCAAGCTTGAAGCTAAGGAGGAGCCACCGTCAGAGAGTAGTAGCATCGGGACCGACCCTCCTGTCCCTACAGAAGACCTCAACCAGATTGAGCCTTCGTATGCAAAGTGGCTGATAGAATGGTACATGCCTCAACGCAACTATCATCCCTGGCTGTGAGGATTCATCGTCTGACTTGTGGTCTTTGTTGAGGCCAAAGTCGATTTTCCTATGTGTTTTAGAATATTTGTGAAAATTTTGGAATATTTGTGCTATGATCGGTCGTCAGGATTGGATATTAGGTTACTGTAACTGGCCAACTCTTTCCTATGTGTTTTGGAATATTTGTGAAAAATTTGGAATATTTGTGCAATGATCGGATTATAACGATGGATATTAGGTTACTCTTCCGGATAACTGATGTCTATTTTATATTAATTTGGTTTGGTCTATATGATTCTTGGATAATTGGTGTGCATTAAATTCGTATGTGCATATTTTGGTCTATGTGATTCTTGGATAATTGGTGTGCATAATATATTTGGTCTATGTGATTGTTGGATAATTGGTGTGCATTATATATTGGTTTGGTTTATGCAAATTTTTGCAAACAGCTAAAAAGCTGTAAATTTTTTTCAAAATATTCTCAGTTAGCGACGGACTTATGACCGTTTTGCGACGGAAGTCTCCAATTTCCGACTACTTTTCGACGGTTATGCCGTCGCTAACTGGATATTTGAAATTTATTCCCAGGTAGCGACGGATGATCGACGGAAAATCCGTCGGCATGATTTATTGTTCGACGGACTAGCGACGACATATCCGTTGCCCGTATTCTGGAAATAACAAGAATTTCCAGAACAAGGTCGACGGTTAATCCGTCGCTATGCGGTCGATATATTGCGACGGCGTAGCGACAACATATCCGTCGCCAAGTTGCTGGAAATGACATGAAATTTCAGAAGCTGGCCGACGGCTTTTCCGTCAGAAAGCCGTCGCTAATCCGTCACTTGATATCGACAGTATCGACGGATTAGCGACGAAATGATACGATCTGATACGCCTTTGCGACGGGTTAGCGACGGCTTTGCTCGTCGGTATTGTGTACACAGTTCAGTACTTAAAAGCTGAGGTGGACGAGATTCCGTCGGCAATGCATCGCTAATGCTTCGTATTGTGACGTCGACTATCCGTCGCTTTTCCGTCATGTGACGACAACTTAGCGACGGATGGTTATTAGCGACGAGGTGATTGCCGACGGATTTTTTTGGCCAATATCCGTCGGTAAGCGGTCGCGAATGGTAATTACCGTCGTCTTAGCGACGAATGCGGCCGTCGCTAAATCGATAAATTTTGGTAGTGAAAAATAAGCAGCTTGTTCATCCCACAAAGACTGTAAATTTTCAAAATAGGTTTCCACAGACATCGACGCCGTTTGTTTGCACTCGGCCAAAGCCACCTTAATTTGTTGCTTCCGAGTGCCGTTGCTAACAACAAATCTTTTCGCCAACAAGTTCCACAATGGATAAACCTCCTCAAAGTACGGCAAAGATTTCTTCAGAGACGAATCAATGGTATTAAGAACCCATTGAACCAATAGCGCTTGCACGCATCTCCAATCAAGCAATTTGCTAGCATCATTAACAGGTTTGACTTCAGTACCCTCCAAACAAGTGATCTTTCGCCTAGAGATCAGGGAGAGACGTATCGACCGAGACCACTCAGCATAGTTTGTTCCACGGAAGACAATAGGAGTAATGATATTTCCTGGGTGATCAGCAGAACTCAGAAAATATGGATCCTTCGGATTAGGATAATTTGGGTTATGTGCACTGCCACCGCCAGTCGCGACGGAGTAGCCGGATGCAGCATCATCTGCCTTCGCGGATGTCGGGTGTACAAAAATTTTGTACAACACCGACGAATCGGCCGCTGATGGACAGGGTCGGCGGCGAATCGGCCGCGATCAGGGGCGCCTGATCTGGCGCGTAGGGGCGAGTGGTTGTCAGGTGTACAAAAATTTGTACAACTCCGACGAATCTGCGAAAGAGATAAAAGAGATTTATATATATATATATATATATATATATATATATATATATATATATATTCTTTTCTTTTTTTCAATTTTTTTTTTGAAACCGAAAAAAATAAACTTTGCTCACAAACCGAACAAAGAAACCAAAGAAACTAAGTACACAAGCAGCAGTGTCCTTTTCTTCAAACCAAAGGAATCAAAGGCCTCCGTTGATTTGCAAAAGGAAGGTCAGGCTTCCTTTGATCGGCAGAAAAAAAAAAAAAAAAAAAAAAAAAAAAACCAGAAGCATCAAAGGCTTCTCTTCAAACCAGCAGCATGTATTGGTGACGCATCAAAGCCGAAGAGAAGTTGAGGCCATCCATCACATCGCCTGAAGGAGAACAGTTTTGCTGAAGGATCGCCCAACGGCTGGCGCAGTCAGCGCGGGAGCGGGCTGAAATTTTTCGGGAGATGGCGGCTAGGGTTTGCTGGCTCTGATACCATGTAGGAAATAATAATGCTCTCCTTCTCATTGCTAGGGTTTGTTACAATATATATAGTGTCTACATTTGGACTTGGGCTTATGGGCCATATTTACATTACAAATATAATCTAACAATCTAACAGAGACTGACGTCGTCGGCGACATCGTGTCGATTATGCACAACATTACTCTGAACGGCACCGGAAAGGGGTCCGGGGACCCGCACCCGAAGATAGGGGACAGGGTGCTGGTCGGGGCCGGGATGCAGATTCTCAGGAACGTGAGGGTGGGGAGGGGGCAATGGACAGGACGGGGTCGGTTGTGCTGGGTGGTGCTGAAGGAGGTGCCGGCGAGGAGGACGGCAGGAATCCGGCCTGGCTCGTCGTAGCAAAGGAGAACCCGGTCCGGTTGCAGAGGCTGGCCGGGCTGACCATGGACCACACCTCCTGGTCGGATTATGTGATATAGGCTTGCTTGAGCTCAATGTCGTTGTTGAGCTTGTGTTTCAAAAGTATGCAACAGGCTACTGGGTTTTAACTAAAAACATTTACCGGTTCAGGAGAAATAATTCTGTGTCGGACTCAACATACACTTACCATTAGATTGTATAAAAATTTGTACATACACTCATCTTAATGTCATCTAATGGATAGCGTTGAAAAGTCCTGAACATAAAATATTTTTTTTCTGTGTTTCATACGAAGAAGAAATTAGCTTCATGGTGAGATATGTTGGTCTGGTTCGTTCTTCAGCTGCGTTTGATATGAAGAAGAAACTATTTTACTTGCGCAGCTTTCATAATATTTTATTAAGAAATTGGGTATATAAAAAAATAACCAAGTCAAGCACAAAAATTTTCCCCTTTTTCAGAAATTGGTCGACATCCACTTACCTACATTGTAATGTCTGTAGTTTGGGATAATGCAGAAATTATGGAGTGTATACAGAAGTATACTCACTTGACCTTATGTATTCTTTTTGAATTTTTGGTACAACAAGGTATCCATATCGGATTGGTCATACCTATATATAATTTTACGTACCGAAGACGTATCGATGTCGACTAACTTTTAATATATATATATATATATATATATATATATATATATATAAACTCGTGGTATATCTATCACTAGAATGCTGATAATAATCATTACTGAAAATTGATGTACGTTGATGGTTACTATTACTGAAGGCTGATACAAATTCCTTTTTGAGTTGCGCACACTAAAGAAAAAATAATTTATGTAGTTATAATTAAAGTGATACGATTGTGTCAACTAATAATGATATTTATATCTCTTAGAGATCTTTTAAGTTCACATGGTTATCCATTGTAAACCTTCTGGCTGTTGTATATACAAAGAAAATTGGTTGAAGGGCTCACGTACAAAATACAAATAAATAATTCTTTTTTCTCGTAGTCAGGCCCGGACTTAATATGAGGCCCATGAGGCAGTTGCCTAAGGCCCAAAAATTTAAAGGGCACCAAAAAAAGTGTATATAAGCCCAACTAAAAATGTTCATATTTGAAATTTTAGAGAGCTTGTTATGACTATAGCAACTAAAAAGGCCCGCCCACTGAAAAGACAAGTAATAAGTATCATGTTGACTTATACTTACCAAATTTGAATTAAAGAGACAAGTTGTATCATGTCCACATGATACTAAAAAGGCCCGGATTTGTAAGCTACTCTTGTGGTCCGAATTTGAAGAGAAAAATATTAGAAGAGTCTTGTGGCCTCCTGCTGAGTTGTTTTTTAGGTTTTTAATTTTTTTTTTAGAGAGAGACTCTTGTTTATGGCCGACTGTGGAATAATTCTTTTTAGAAGCTACAAATCAGTCACTCTTCCCTTTCCACAGGTAAGACTTTGATTTTTATTTATAATAATATAAATTGTTGTTAATTATTAGATTTCGCTTGATGCACTCATATTTTGGTATATTTCTTAATTGTTGTGTCAATGATGCCTTTTCATTACATTTTTGAGGAGATGCCTTTCCATTACCTTTTGAGGAGTCACTTACATTGTCAATAAAGTCTCATAATTATTTTTTACAATCACATATAAGTGAAGTCTAAAATTGTTGTAGACTTATAAATTATAATATATTGGAAAAAAAAATGTTATTGCCTAAAAATTGTTGTTGATTATCTTTATTTGTGTTTGACTATTTTTTTTGAAAAATATGTTCTTGTCATTTGATTGCATAGTTATTCCTATTGTGATTGAAATCAACTAATAGAGAAATTAAGAAAGAAAATATTTTTATATTTGTTGTTGATTATTTATTTGTCATTAATTATTATTATTTGTTGGAAAATTATGATAGTGTCATTTAATTACATAGTGTTCGTGTCTAGATTATTTATTTGCAAATGTAATATGTTGAAAATTAGATTAGAGAAGCAAGCATGCCTCCTATAAGAAAATAATTGGCTGGAGCGAAAAAATAAATATAATATGAACATTAAGCTTTGGTGGGTACCACATTTAGAGTTCGTCTCAGGTCCCAAAATCTAAAGTCCGACACTGCTCGTACTCTAGTAAATTTGATTACAATATATAGAAAATTTTGTTGGTAAACCTTTTCAAGAAATTAAAAAAACTCTTATCATAATTAAAATGAAACTCAATTAATATTTTATTTTAATTGTAGGGAAGTATTGAGGATGTAGCATGGAGTTATCAACCCATTGTTTTAGTGTATCATGATGGATTTTTCCCCAATAAGAACTGTGGTTGGGAGAATATAATCCTCCAAACTCATCCTGTTGAGATGAAAAGATAGCCATTTCAGCCTTTCACTCGTTTAATTGTGAAAAGATATAGTTTTATGTTAGTTTTTGTCAACTTAGTAAATTATAGAACTCCGCAAATGGTATATGTTGCTATTGTTGGGTTTCACCTCGATTTGAGGTGTCTCAGAGTATTCTAGAGAGTTGAAAAGTTACAGTGAAGGTGACAAAAATTCTGCTACTAAATTAGGCTGTTAAATAAACAAAAATAATAGGAGCAGTACACCAACGGTATATAATCGAGGTTTGACTTCAGTACCCTCCAAACAAGTGATCTTTCGCCTAGAGATCAGGGAGAGACGTATCGACCGAGACCACTCAGCATAGTTTGTTCCACGGAAGACAATAGGAGTAATGATATTTCCTGGGTGATCAGCAGAACTCAGAAAATATGGATCCTTCGGATTTGGGTTATGTGCACTGCCACCGCCAGTCGCGACGGAGTAGCCGGATGCAGCATTATCTGCCATCGCGGATGTCGGGTGTACAAAAATTTTGTACAACACCGACGAATCGACCGCTGATGGACAGGGTCGGCGGCGAATCGGCCGCGATCAGGGGCGCCTGATCTGGCGCGTAGGGGCGAGTGGTTGTCGGGTGTACAAAAATTTGTACAACTCTGACGAATCTGCGAAAGAGATAAAAGATATATATATATATATATATATATATATATATATATATATATTCTTTTTTTTTTCATTTTTTTTTGAAACCGAAAAAAATAAACTTTGCTCACAAACCGAACAAAGAAACCAAAGAAACTAAGTACACAAGCAGCAGTGTCCTTTTCTTCAAACCAAAGGAATCAAAGGCCTCCGTTGATTTGCAAAAGGAAGGTCAGGCTTCCTTTGATCGGCAGAAAAAAAAAAAAAAAAAAAAAAAAAAACCAGAAGCATCAAAGGCTTCTCTTCAAACCAGCAGCATGTATTAATTAATAATTAATAATTAATAATTAATAATTAATAATTAATAATTAACAATTAATTAACTATAAATTAAATATTTTAAAAATAGTAATTATAAATTAATATTATTATGATTAGTAAATTATTAATTAAATTATTATAAAATATGATTCTAATTGTGATTAAATTATTATTAATTAAGATTATAATAAATAGTTATTAACAAATTATTAATTAATATTATAATAATACTAATAAATTATTAATTATGATTATAACGAAATTAACTAATTAACTAATTTTTTAATTAATAATACTAAACATAGGATATGATTGTTAATTAATATTATAATAATACTAATAAATTATTAATTAATATTATAATAATAATATAATAATACTAGTAAATTATGGTTATTAACTAAATAATAAAATATTATTAATTAATATTATAATAATACTAATAAATTATTAATTATGATTATAAAGAAATTAACTAATTAACAAATTTTTTAAATTAATAATACTATTTTTTTATTAATTAATAATACTAATAAAATAGTTAGTTTTTTTTATTAATTAACTAATTTTTAACGAAATTATTAAAGGATAAATATTTTTAACGAAATTATTAAAGATTAACTAATTTTTAATTTACTAATTTTTAACAAAATTATTAAATAATAATATTTTAACAAAATTATTAAAGAATAATTATTTTTTTTTCCAAATTCCAACCAAATCCAAGTTTTGGATTTTGTCATACTTTACATATCCAAATCCATCTCCAACCAAACATAGAATTCCATGAATTTGTCTCCAAATCCATAAAAATCCAAATCCCACCTCCAAATACGGTTTACCAAACGGACCCTCAAAGTTAATGGTATTAAGTTGAAAATTTCGAATAGATGAGGGTATCAAATTATAATTTAATCTACTCTAATAAATACTTTATCTGAACAATTGATAAATGATAAAAAACAGATAATAAGCTTATCAAAAAAATTCTATAATGATAATATATTTACATAAATTAGATAAATTGAAAGGAATTCGAAATTTTTTTGAAGAACGAAATGTTCCGCCAGTGACACCGGCAAAATTGAACATTGTCCAATTTTTGTCGATGGCACCTGTGAAAATTGAACATTGTCCAATTTTTGCCAGTGACACGAACGAAAAATCCATAATTTCTGAACATACATATTATTTATTTCATCCATAATTCTGAACATACATACTTTTGTGGGGTTAATTAGTTGTACCCCCTATGGTTTGTACGTATTTTGGTAATTGTCCATGTTGTTTTAAAAATAAAGAACACCCCCTGGTTTATAAAGTTAATTAGTTGTACCCCCTGGTGCATAGAAGAAAATGAATGAAAAATTAAGCAGCCAGGGGAGTGTTCTTTATTTTTGAAACAACGGGAACAGTTACCAAAATATGTACAAATCATAGAGGGGTACAACTAATTAACCCCTATTTGTGAACTTTTTCATATATTTTTCGAAGATGATCTTGAGGTGGAGGGATAATCACCTTTAATTACTGAATGAGCAGAACAGAACAAGAACAATTACATTAAACAATTTGAGAGTGCTTCAACATGCTCTCTAGATGGAGACTAATTAGTTGTACCCCCCTATGGTTTGTACGTATTTTGGTAACTGTCCATGTTGTTTTAAAAATAAAGAACACCCCCCTGGTTTATAAAGTTAATTAGTTGTACCTCCCTGCTGCATAGAAGAAAATGAGTGAAAAATTAAACAGTCAGGGGGGTGTTCTTTATTTTTGAAACAACGGGAACAGTTACCAAAATATGTACAAATCATATGGGTGTACAACTAATTAACCCTTTCTTTGACCACATGAAAGAGACTTTATCTATGTGGTGGAATCATAACTTGACATAATTGTATGCGGGGTTAATTAGTTGTATCCCCTATGGTTTGTGTGTATTTTGGTAACTATTCATGTTGTTTCAAAAATAAAGAACACCCTCCTGCTTGTTTAATTTTTCACTCATTTTCTTCAATGTACCAGGAGGGTACAACTAATTAACTTTATAAACCTGGGAGGTGTTCTTTATTTTTGAAATAATAGGAACAGTTACCAAAATACGTACAAACCATAGGGGGTACAACTAATTAACCCATTGTATGCGAGAGTAATATAGAAGGTAAATAATTCGAGCAACTCAAATGCGGCAGCTGCAAAAGAGCTAGAGCAGACGGGAAGAGCTGACTGCAACGAATAGAAATACAACATACAGATAATAGAACGTAAACAAAATAAAAAAAAATTAGAGAGACATTAGACATGCTTTGTTTTTATATATAATATAATATATACAACTCTTTACTGTTATAGTTTATATAATTTTTTTTTTTTTTTGCACTGTTTGGATCTACGAGTTGGTCCATTTTAAATCCGTTTCTAACGGTCGAGTCCGATCAGTTCAAATATTTTTTGGGATTGCATCATCCCATTCCGTCAACTAACGGATCAAGTTCAGATCCATCCAATTTAGAACCGATTCGATCCCTGCCGTCCCATATTCCCTAACAACAACATTATGATTAACTTTAGAATTTCATTGGTTTAACTCGACAGAAGCTAAAGAGGAAAAATAATAAATAAATTATATAAACTCGGGAGAAGGAGGAGGGTCGGGGAGGCGAAGGAGGTGGAGGAGGAGGGAGGCAAAGGAGGAGGGGTCGGGGGCGGAGCGGTAGGAGGGGAGCAGGGAAAAGGGAAGGATAGAATAGAAATTTTATTTTTTAATTTTATTTTTAACATTGGGGTGTTCTCAGTACTTGGTGGGGTGGGGATCTTGTTAGTAATCATCCGAATAAAATTTGTATTATACGCGAATTTTTTCGTATCTTTCATAAACGTATAATACTTGCGTACTTTTGATAGATCCAAATCAGTACGTAAATTTTCAGCATGCGAAGTTTTAAACGTGTTCTGTATAAATTATTGAAAAATTTGGCACAAAAAATATGTTGGGAACATGTTTAATTAATCAAATTTGACAACATATTTAAGAATGTGAAATTTTTAACCTCAATATTTCCATTTTTCGAATACTTGACTGAATTTTTACACGTATTTTATTTGCACTGAGCCGATTTATACTCGTATTTTTGCCGTTCCGAATTTTTTCCTTTTGCCGAATTGCTAACAAGGGGTGCAGATAGCCGCATCCAAAATATTTTTTTTCCCTGATTCAGCTGTGTTTGATACAAAGAAGAAATTATTTTATTCGGACAACTTTCTTATTATACGGTCTGTAAATACTAAATGATAAATTATATATCTACGAAGACAAGAAACTGAAAAGAAAAAGGAAAAAAGGAACAAGGACAAGTTTTAATTGTAGTTTCGTTCTAAACTTTGTAAGAAACAAGTCAAATCGGTTCTATTGCACAAGTCGCACGCAAAGCAGCAGAGTTGTTATTTTTTCAATAAGAATTGAGGTTGTGACAATACAAGCCTCCAATCTTATCCTGTTGAGACGAAAATATGGTAATTTCAGTCTTTCACTCTATTAATAGTGAAAAGTTATAGTTTTATGTTATTTTCTGTCAATTGAGTAAACTAGTATAACTCCACAAATGGTATATGTTGCTATGGTTGGGTTCCACCTCGATTTGAGGTGTTTGACAGTATTCTAGAGTCGAAAGTTGCGACGAAGACGACCAAAAACTAAATGGGGCTCTAAAATGTACAAAAACAACATGAAACAGTACACCAACGGTATATCGTCGGTACATCAATCAATGTTCCATATTTGTTGTCCATAATGTACTTTTCTGGGGCTCTGGTGTTATACCGCCAATCGGGATTTTATTTAGACATGGACTCAAATCGACATGTATTTTGGACTGTGTGATCTAATCTAGACGACTAGGATAATTGCTAGACTAATTTAGTAATTTTCTAACCCAAAATTAGATTTTCTTAATCTATATAAGGAGACTAAGAGGGCTTGCTCTAGGAGTGCAACTCGGGCAGGCTAAACCCGAACCCGATCGGGTAAACCCGTTAATGGGTTGGATTAGGGTTGAAGATATTCGGGTTCGGACTTGGGCTCGGGTTAACATATATGAACCCGATCAAAAATCGGATTGGGCTTGGGTTCATGTGTTAGGTAACCCGAAGAACCCGAAACCCGACATACATATAATATATATATATATATATATATATATATATATATATATATATATATATATATATATATATATATATATATATATTGTTTTATACTACTTAAATAAAAAGTTTAAACTATAATTTTTTTCACCCGAACTCTTCAACTCCTTGTCCTAAATCTCATTTCAGTTTTTTTTTATAAGATTGAGGCTTGATTGTTATTTGATTATGCATTTAATATTACTCTTATTTAAAATTATTTCAAATATCATATTAGAGTCTGATAAACCCGATGGACCCGACCCAACCTGAGTCCAACCCGATCCTCCGGACTTGGTCTTGGACTTCATATGTTGAACCCGAAGTCGGGTCGGGCTTGGGCTCGGACTAGACTTATGAACTATCGGATTGGGCTCGGGTTGATCTCAAATCCAACCCAACCTGTCCGAGTTGCACCCCTAGCTTGCTCATTGGATGCTCTATAGAGAGATTTAGGGAGATAAGTCCAAAAAAAGAAGAAAAAAGAAAATAAAAGAAGAAGACAGGAATAAACTTTTCGTTTGGCCCAAGTATGTAGGACTGTGGGCTGAACCACAATGCAGATTATGAGTAAATACAAACTCCACCTAATTTACACAATTGTGTTAAAATCAGGTGGTGGAAGGATGTTCTTGTATATTTTTGGTGATATCTAAGGATGAATTATTCATGGCCTCCAAAACCTAACTCTTTCCTTATTTGGATGGCAAAAAAAATTAAGCATAAAAGAAAAAAGATTTTCAAAGGAAAGGAAAATATGAAAGATAATGGTTTTTCTATTCACCCAAGGATTCACTTTCCCATTCCAATTGTTCTTTTTTTTTCTTCCATTTTTTTCTGATATTTTCAAACAACAAAAGAAGAGATGAACGTAAATTATAATTTTTCAAAAGAAATAAAAAGAGCAAATAATTAATTTCCTTTGTTCCGTTAACCAAAGGAGGGAGGTTATGTCATTGTGCTTGGTCTCTGGGTTTAAATTGTTGCAATAGTTGACCTCAAGTTTCCCATCAATTAGACATTTGTCTTAAAATCGAAGACTTGCTACATGTTTCAAAATGGTGCAATACTGAATTTCAAGTTGTCTAATATGTTTTTTTCATTCTAAATGAGTAAAGAATAATCAATCAATTTTGACAAAATAGAAATCAACGTAACCTTTTTTTTGTTTGCAAAAACCTTTTTTTTTTTCTTCTTTATCCTCAACAAAACTGTTTTTAATATCTTCGAGTTTATGATGATAGGGTTATTTGTGACGAAAATATTTTCCTAGCAAAAAAAAAAGTGTTGGAACGTGAGTAAAATTTACGACCTGATCAACAGGGCCCATCATAATATTGATAGTGAGTGATTTGATATATGCCGGGCTGACTTTGGATCTTATTTTAAACAATAATGCTAAGTCTACTACCAAATGCTTACAATCCTTTTAAAACCACTCACCCATGTGCTGACATGTGGGCCATGGCCCACATATCAGCAATGGGTGAAGGTTGTAAGGAAGTTGTAAGCATTTGGTTGTAACTGTAGCATTACTCTATTTTAAATGGACCTTTTTGAGTGGAAAGTTGGCTCGATATTTTAGCACAAATAAATATTGATATCTTGTTGTCACGTAGAAGCCATTCCCCTATGTCTTATTGTGCATGCTATAATATCCATTAATGTTATCCTCATCACAAGTAAGAAATGATTTTTTTTTTGTATACTCATCACAAGTAACAATGATTTTTTTGTATAAGTATTAATGGACTTGAAACAAAGTTATTTATGGCTCTTTTAAAATACTTATCAAAGGATAGGAAACATACGTTTAGATATTGGAGGAAAAACTAAATCACAATAACAACTAAACGATTAAATTCCTAATTACAAAATTAACAACACAACTAACTTTTTTATATTTAGATCTGTTAAAAAAACTTATAATTATTATAGAATATATTTCCTGCAAAAAAGTTGTGGTTGTGAAATAATTAAAAAACAACTATTACAAACTTTATTTCAAAAGAATAAACAGAAATATGTTAATTTAGGAAGATAAATTTAGTGGCAATAAAATGAGAACAAATTATAAAATGTGTGTTGTGAGAGTCTGCTGATATAAATAGAAATTTGCAGGAGTATGATGATGGATGATGGAGTGATAAGTTTATCGAGTAAAGTAACAAAGAAGAAAGAATGGATGATGGAGTGATAAGTTTTTCGAACAGTAATAAGTAAAAAAGTGTGATAAAGAAGTTTGTTTAAGGGCCTGTTTGGTTGGGTCCAACTGAGGTGAAAGTGGGGACTTTTGTGGGGTTTCACCGGATGTGAAGGAAGTTTCATTGTTTGGTTCGGCTGAGTAAATGGACTTAAAGTGGTTGATGGGACTGCTCCGCAGTCCCTGTCTCCTCCGAAAACTCTTGTTTGAGTTCCGCTCCATTTTTGCTTGAAGTCCATGAAAGTGGAGGAGGGAGACTCTTGAGAAACCGGAGAAGTGCTCGCTGGGTGCGCTCTTCCGCCGTCCGTTGCCGTATCTAGTGGTTTTCCTCCCTCTCTAGTGATTTTCCTCCCTAATCTAGTAAATTTTTTTCTGGATCTAGTAATTTTCTGCTCATTTCATCCCAATTTTTTCCGATCTACAATTTTTGGCAAAGATCTTCCATTTCTTGTATATTTTCTTATGGATCTAGTGATTTTCCTCCCCAATATCTGTCGATTTTGTTTTCTCTAGTATAAATCCGTCATTTTTTTATAGATCTGTCAAATTTGTCATTGTTCGACAAAATTTCATATGGCAAATAATTGGATATTGGGGAAAAAATCACTAGATTCTAATATTTGCTTATAGATCTGTCATTTTTTCCCAAAAAATTTGGGAAATAAATCAATTATTTGTAATATTTCATATGGCAAATTTCATATGTGATTTTCCTCCCCAATATCTGTCGATTTCTTTTCCTGTATAAATCTGTCATTTGTTATACATCTGTCGAATTTTTCATTATTCGACAAAATTTCATATGTAAAAAACGGAAAAAAATTGGGGAAAAATCACTACATAATGGGTCGATCTGTCAAATTTTGTTATGGATCTGTCACTTTTTTTACATATGAAATTTTGTATCGTATGTTGGAATGGAAAAAAAATATTGGGAAAAATATTGGAAAAAAATAATGTTTATAGGGTTGCCCGAGAGTACATTTTCCATCGGGCATGGCTACATAATTTCATGCAAGACAAGTAGTCTTGTAGCAATCGACTGCATTTTCTATCTTTGTAGCATGGTGCTGTTTTCTGTTAATTCAATGCTTCATCTATGCTTTTCATATCTTTGTAGCATGTCGTTCTACGTTGTTTTGAAAGGAAGAAAGCCAGGGGTGTACACAACCTGGCCTGAATGTCACATGCAAGTGAATGGGTTCAAAGGCGCTTGTTATTTCAAGTGCCGAGATTATGAGGAGGCAATGGGTTACTTCCACTCTAATTACAAGGATGAACGATGTGGAAATAAGGGAGAAGAAGTGTGCAATGGCCACCCATCGGCCATTATTGTCACTTTGGGTTTTCTAACATTACTTGTATCGATTTTAATATGCATATATTTTATGTAGAACCAACTTATTTGTGTAGACCCAAGTTCTTTTTGTCTGCACCTATAATGTAATGACAATGTAATGACAATGGATATGTACTGTTTGGGTGCAGGAGTTGTCTTCGAATGAGCTACGAAGGTGCATCCTAATTACAAGCTAAAGTTGGTGGCCTCCCCTACCAATGTGGTGATGGACGGAGGTAGCCAACTTGTAGCCTAGTTTTAGACCATGATGAGGAAGGTGCAACCTTTGAGTCTAAAATGCCATTTCAGTCCCGACAACACAAATGAAGAAGGTGCCCCACGATGAGAACCAAAACTTGATGGCCTCCCCCACCAATTTGGTGATGGATGGAGGTAGCCAAGTTTTTAAATTGGCGATGATGAGTGGGATGGTGAATCCTTTGAGCCAATCATATATATGGGCTGTACTGTTTGGGTTTTTTTAACTGATTTCAGTTTTGATGAGTTTTGCTTTCTTGAAATCATATATATGGGCTGTGATGAGTTTTGATTTCTTGAAATCTTATATATGGGCTATGATGACAATGCATAACTTGGTGACTTCAATTTTTTCTGAATTTGGGGGCACTTTCTATTTCCTTGTATCTTCTTATTCCTTCCAGTTCTTATATAATATGTGGGCGATGATGAGAATGCATTATGGACTATGATGACTTGTGTTTCAATGTGAAACAAATAACAGTACATGTTCCCAGCAATATGACATGTTCCCAGCAAATATGATACATGTGGCAATTTTATGTTACGCAGGAATTTACATTTTTGATATGTTCTTCGTATGATGATATTTTCGAAGAAAAATTTGCTACATTCTGAGCCCATAATGTTCTCCTGAACAGGTTTTAATTTTTTTTCAGATTTCATACTCTGAGTCCATAATGTCCTACATGTGGCTGGGAACATTTCCCATTGCTGGGAACATGTAATATTTGCTGGGAACATTTAAATATTTGCTGGGAACATGTCATATTTGCTGGGAACATGTCATCTTGCTGGTTTTCTATATCATATTTGTAGGGAACATGTATCATATTTGCAGAGTAAATGTATTCTTGCTGGTTTTCTATATCATGTTCCCTACAAATATGACATGTTCCCAACAAATATGATATAGAAAACCAGCAAATATGACATCTTCCCAGCGGACCCAGCGAGCACTTCTCCAGGTTCCTCAAGAGTCTCTCTTCTCCACTTTCATGGACTTCAAGCAAAAATGGGGAGGATGTCATATTTGCTGGGAAGATGTTCCATTGTTGGTCTTATTTTCTTATAATATATGGGCGATGATGAGAATGCATTATGGGCTATGATGAATTGCGTTTCAATGTGCATATGATACATGTTCCCAGCAAATATGAGAATGCAACATTCTGAGCCCATAATGTTCTCTTGAACAAGTTTTGCTTATTTTCAGTTTTCATACTCTGAGCCCATATTGTCCTTGTGAACAAGATTTTGTTTCGTTGTATCATATTGCTGGGAACATGTCATATGCCTGGGAACATTTCCCATTGCTGGGAACATGTAATATTTGCTGGAAACATGTCATATTGCTGGGAACATGTCATATTGCTGGTTTTCTGTATCATATTTGCAGGGAACATGTATCATATTTGCAGAGAACATGTATCCTATTTGATTGGTTTGCCGGACCTATATTTTGTACAGAGGAATTTTCTTTCTTGATATGTTCTTCATATGTTCGAAGAACATTTTGCGACATTCTGAGCCCATAATGTTCTCCTGAACAAGTTTTATTTATTTTCAGTTTTCATTCTCTGAGCCCATATTGTCCTTGTGAACAAGATTTTGTTTCGTTGTATCATATTGCTGGGAACATGTCATATTGCTGGGAACATTCCCCAGTCATGGGAACATGTAATATTTGCTGCGAACATGTCAATTTGCTGGGAAGATGTATCATATTTGCTGGAAACATGTATCATAGTTGCTGGGAACATGGATCATAGTTGCTGGGAACATGAATACTTGCTGGGAACATGTCATATATGTTGTGAACATGTGTTAATTTCTGGGAACATGTATCATATATGCTGGGAACATGTCATCTTGCTGCGAACATATATCATATTTGTTTGGAACATATAATCGATATCAATTTGCTGGGAACATGTCAATTTGCTGGGAACATGTATCATATTTGTTGGGAAAATGTATCATATTGGCTGGAAAAATTTAATAGATATCAATTTGCTGGGAACATGTATCATATTTGTTTGGAACATGTATCATATTGGCTGGAAAAATTTATTAATAGATATCAATTTGCTGGGAACATGTCAATTTGCTGGGAACATGTTTCATAATTTTTTTGTGGGTAACCTTACCATTCTTCATGAGGGTGATTATATCACTTGCAATGTCCTAACCAAACACACGAAGTCCATCAACGCCACTTTCAAGTGGTCATCCAAACAAACTACATTGCAAGTGCCAACTTGCGGGGGGACAAAAAGTTTGCCAACCAAACACTTTTTGGAAGGTGGAATGTATTGTAACTCAAATGAGTTACAATCCCATGAAACTCCCACTTTCACACTTTCAAGCACCTACATCCAACCAAACAGGCCCTAACAGAATAGCGATGTGACTAGTAGTGATGATGGAGTAAAGGTTTCTGGTTTGACGAAAGAATAATAAAGTTCTCAGCAGGAGTAGTGATGATGGAGTTATAATTGTTTCAAATAATTATCTTATGTACTCATCTATTTTTTTACTAATTAGTAATATTTCTAATGCAGAGTATTTTGTTACTATTGATTTAATAATTAATGTTATATACTTATATAAGTAATGGACATTTGTTACTATTGATTTAAATTTATATTTTATTAGAAATACCTATACTAAATCCTTTCGTAAGCCGATATAAAAGTTTTAAACCTTCCATCCAAGTTATATACTTATATAAGTAATGGACATTTGAGTTCGATGAGAATGGAAATCAAGATGGGAAATATAGAATAACATACAAGTTTTATATACTTCAAAGCTTAATCAAAAGTTAAGAAAACTTTTATATTTTTATAAACCAAAGACAGTCATATTTTATATATATTGGTGATCAAGTTATGAAAAGAGTAATACTATATGTACCTTCAAAAATTTCATTTCTTCATGTTCCTCCACAACGTGATACTCCCTTATTGACCCAAACAAATAGGAGGGATGGTTGGGGAAAGACATGAGCTAATAGAAGAGGACTATGTGGCGGAAGGACATGGAGGGATGAATTTTTGGAGGTACATAAAGTATTTTCCTTATGAAAAATACATAATTCCAAATTAATTTTGAATGTTGATGGCCAGTAAGACGCAACGTGATAGTGGAACGAGCTTAACTTCCTGCTTAACAATGGTCAAGTTTATCTGACAATAACTAGATTACCGTTGCTTGGTAAGAAAGAAACGGTACCGCGAAAACTCCAACCCGCAACGGAACAGTTGAGTCCACGACCGACAAAATGAGAGAACAACCCGAATCTACGGCTCTGGCAGGACGGGAGGTGGCCGCTTGCGTTCGCCATACAAAACAGGATGTCAGAGGTGCTCACGGTCGACATCCACCCCGGCACGAGGATAGGCTCGGGAATGCTGCTAGACCACGCGAAGGGCGGCGTCGTCGGAGAGACTGCCGTCGTCGGCGACACATGTCGATTCTGCACAACGTTACTCTGAACGGCACCATAGTGAGATATGTTGTTGTAGGAAGAGGGCTTGGCTTGCTTTGGCTCAATGTCGTTGTTGAGCTTGTGTTTCAAAAGTATGCAACAGGCTACTGGGTTTTAAATAAAATCATTTCTCTGTTTTAGCTTCATGGTGAGATATGTTGGTTCTGAATCAGTATGTTGATCTGGTTCATGATAAATTATTCTGTGTCGGTGTCGGACTCATCATGCACTTATGCCATCCACTAGATTGTATGAATTTTTTTTTCATATACCCATCTCAATGTCATTTAATGCAGATATATAATTTCATACACCCATTGCAGGATACTAAATGGAAAATTATATATCTACAAAGACGAGAAACGGAAAGAAGGAAAAAAACGGACAAAGACAAGTTTTAATTGTAGTTTCGTTCTAAACTTTGCAAGAAGCAAGTTAAACCAGTTCTATTTTTTGCACAAGTGCAGAGGTGTTTCCTTTTCCAATAAGAATTGAGACCGTGACAATATAATCCTCCAAACTCTTCTTGTTGAGGCGAAAATATAGCAATTTCAGTCTTTCACTCTATTACTAGTGAAAATATATAGTTTTACGTTATTTTCTGTGAAATGAGTAAACTAGTAGAACTCCACAAATGGTATATGTTGCTATGGTTGGGTTCCACCCCGATTTGAGGTGTATGGGAGTATTCAAGAGTGTCGAGAAGTTGCGACGAAGGTGACCGACAACTAAATGAGGCTCGAAAATGTGCAAAAAGAACAGGTGTAGTACACCAACGGCATATCGTCGGTACATCGTCCAATGTTCCATTTTTGTTGTCGATAATGTTTTCTGGGGCTCTGGCGGTATACCACCAATCGGGATTGGATTTAGGCATGGGCTCAAATTAACATGTAATTTGGACTGTGTGGTCTAATCTAGAGGACTAAGATAATTGCTGGACCAATTTAGTGATTTTCTTACCCTAAATTAGATTTTTCTTAACCTATATAAGTAGGCTAAGAGAGTTTGCTCATTGGATGCTCAATAGAGAGATTTAGAGAGACAAGTCCACAGAAATCTAAAAGAAACTTCGTACTTTGCTCTTAGGGCATGCCCTTCAAGATAGTTGGAAGGAAAAATCTGTTCGAGAAATCGTATGTCTCACTCATGAAGATCGTCACATGGTTGGTGGTCATTTCAATGGTTATCCTCTCTCTTTTTTGAGAATTATGAAGTGTTAAACTTGTGAACATATGGTTCAACATATATTATAATCAATCTTATTCTAATGAGTTATATGTATTGAGCTTTGTCCAGGTGACATAGTCACCGAACGTATACGGTGTGCTCGATCTGTAGTTCGTTATCTTCAAATAAATTGGTGTCGCTTTCATGACATTTTTCAACGAACAACGATAGCTTAGGGACTATAAATGTACCATTTATAATAAACAAAATCCTGAAAGTGAAATAAATGTTGCAACATCAATTACAAAAGTAATATTTACCGTCAAAAAAAAAATCCTAATAGTTGTGTAGTTCAAAGTAAGGGAAGTTGGAAATGACATATCATGATACATAATTTTTTAACCTTATTGTCCGAAAAAAAAAAAAGGAAAATTAAATAAAAAGAAGAAGACAGGAATAGATTTTTGTTTGGCCCAAGTATGTATGACTGTGGGCTGAGCCATAATGCATATTATGAGTAAATACAAACTCCAGCTCATTTACATAATTGTATTAAAATCAGGTGGTGGACTGGAAGGATGTGCTTGTATATTTATGGTGATATCTAAGGATGATTTAGTAGTTGGGACTCTCCAATGCAATTTGGAGCACAAAATTTCAAAAAAAAGATAAATGTAGAATGGGTTAGATTTGTATAAAAATAATAGGAAATGACAAATGAGCTCCGGTCCCAAAAATTGTGTGGTCAAAAATTAATGTAGGAAAAAAATAATATAAAGTTTAGAATCTAGAAAGTTGGGCTCCAAATTGGAACTTACTATTCTACAAAACGAGTTTCTACAATCTAGAATCTAGAAATTCGGACGCCCAACCCTTAGCACCCATGGATGGGTCGGGACCGAAATTGTAGAAATTGGGATTAGGGATGAGACTTATTATTCTACAAAATGAGCTCCTACATTCTAAATTTAGAATCTAAAAAATGGGATGGGCCTTACTAATGATGCTTTTAGGCCTCGTTTGGTTCGAGGACTCAGCACCTTCGGAAAGAAAACTCAAGAAAACTCATTCCTAGTTATATGGCAAAAGAAATGAGCATAAAAGGGAAAAAAAATTCAAAGAAAAGAAAAATAGGAAAAATAATGGTTCCTCTATCCATCCCAGGATTGAATTTCCCACTCCAATCATTTACTTCTCCTTCAAATTTTTCTGACATTTTCAAACCACGAAAAGAAAGATGGATGAAAATTATAATTTAAAAATAAAAAATAAAAGTGCAAATAATTGATTTTTTTTTTGCTTTCCGGAGGTTATGTCATTGTGCCTAGGGCTGCAAATGAGCCAAGCCGTTCGTGAGTTACTCGAAGCTCGGCTCGATAAAAGCTCGTTTGAGCTCGGTTCGTTTAGTAAACAAGCCGAGCTCAAGCTTCATTTTCGAGCTCGTTTAATAAACGAGCTAAGCTCAAGCTTAGAAGTACTCGGCTCGTTTGAGCTCGCGAGCTGGCTCGTTGATGAGCTTGCAAGCTGACTCGTTTAGAAGCTCGTTTAGGAGCTTGTTTAGAAGCTCGTTTGTTCTTTGTTGAACTCTAAATATATGTATATTTGTGTGCATTATATATTTTTATGTCCTTAATAATTGATATTAAGGAACTTTTGAATTAATAATATCACAGGTACTTAAATTCAAACCTAACTAATTTGAACTCGAGCTCGTTAAGCTTGAAATCAAGGTTAATGAGCTTGAAATAATGTTGAGCGAGCTTGAAATCAAGCTTAATAAGCTCGATTTTGATCAGCTTATCAAACTTGTTTATCAAGCTTGAATCAAGCTTACTTATCAAGCCAAGCTCGAGCTCAAACCAAACCAAGCTCAAGCTTAATATAAACAAGCCCAAGTCAAGCTCAAGCTCTAAAATAAAAAATTTATCAAGCTCGAGCTTGAGCTCGATTAATTCTAGTCAAGCCAAGCTCAAGCTTACAAAAGCTTGGCTCGGCTTGGCTCGTTTGCAGCCCTATTGCCTTGGCATCTGGGTTTAAATTGTTGCAGTACTTGACCTCAAGTATTCCACCAATTAGACGTATGTCTTAAAATCCAAGACTTGCTATATGCTTCAAAAATGGTGCAATACTGAATTTCAAAGTGTACTATGTTTTTTCCATTCTAAATGAGTACCGAATAATCAACCAATTTTGACAAAATAGATATCCACGTAACCATTTTTTTTTTTTTCTGCAAAAACTATTTTTTTCCTTCATTCTCAAGCTTACGATGATAAGATTATTTGTGAATGAAAATATTTTCCTTGTAGAAAACATGTTGGAACGTGAGTAAAATTCACGGCCTGATCAACAGGGTCCTTCATAATGTTAATAGTAAGTGATTTGATATATGTCGGGCTGACTTTGGATCTTATTTTAGATGGGCCTTTTCGAGGGGAAAGTTGCCTCTAGATTTTACTACAAATAAATATTGACATCATCTTGTTGTCACAAAGAAGTCATTCCCCTATGTCTTAGAGCATCTCCAACCCTATTGTGAGTTTAGAAAAAATGGTTGCCACATAGGAATGACAAACTTTCATTCCAAAAATTCTTCTCCAATGCAAATGTAGAATAAACATGAAGTTGACATGGCAATGACATGGCAAGGAGAATGTGAAGTTGGTTGTCTAGATCTAGACAATGCACTTCACAATGACTTTGTCTCCACATCATCAATTATGAATAGAAATATTTATAAAAAAGTTGAAGAAGTGGAGGAGTTGCCTTGGAAGTTGGAAAAAATATTTTTTATTGTCTCCTCAATACTTTTGCATTGGAGAGAGTTTTTCTATCTCATTGTCTTTTGAGATATAGTTTTGCCACATAAACAAGACATTGTCTTGTGGCTCATGCCACATAGGAGCCACCTAAGACTCACAACACTTAACAAGACAATAGGGTTGGAGATGCTCTTATAGTGCACATGTATATGCTGTGATATTCATTAATATTATACTCATCACAACTAAGAGATGATTTTTTTTTTTTTTTTTATAAATACTAATTGACTTGAAACAGACTTACTTATGGTTCTTTTAAAATATTTATTAGAGGATAGGAAACATATGTTTAGATATTGGAGGAAAAAATAAATCATAATAATTAAAAGATGAAATTTAGAATTACAACAGTAACTATAAAATTGTTAATGTGAGAGAATGGGTATGTGGTTATAAGACAGGTGATGAGGTGAGGATAGAGTGATAACCATCTTTATTGTGTTCTAATTTTGTTATATTCTCACTCAACTATGTTTCTTTTGTTTTGAATCTAGCAAGTTGTATACTCATTGTATATGTAATCCAGAGTATAATTTTGTTATTGCTACCATCAACAAATTATTAATTCGTTGATAATCAGTTTGGCTCTTGCTATAAATCAAGATATCTCAAAGTAAACGAGTATAAACTTTCTTGTAAATGATTTCAAATCTAGATTAGCAGAATTATTGATGAATTTTCTAAGCCTAAATTATAGTTTCTTAGGCATGCTCAAAGAGATCATCGTCACATGGTTGGCGAGATATTTCAATTGTGAGAAGTTGAACTTGGAAACAAATGGTTCAACAAATATTATAATCAATCGTGTACTATTGAGTTTAGATAGATCGAGATTTGTCCATGTGACAGCCACGTCGAAACATATACAGTGTCCTCGATCTGTCTTGGTCCTTGTTGGAGTTTGTAGTTCGTTATCTTCAAGTGGATTAGTGTCGTTTTCGCGACATTTTTCAGCTAACAATAATATTTTTCAGCGATATCTTAGGGGATTTAAATTTACCACTATAGTAGAACAAATACTGAAAGTGGTATCGATATTCTTATAGTCGTGTAGTTCAAAGTTTAAGCGAAGCTGGAATTGACATATATTCTGTATGATCTCATGATGCATATTTTTGTTAGCTTATTGTTAGCTTATTGTTGAAAAAAGGGGAAAATAAAATAAATGAAGAAGAAAGTTTGTTTATTCCAAGTAGGTATGACTGTGGGGTGAACCATAATATAGATTATGAGTAACTACACTCCATCTAATATCTATTTTTATAAGGAGGCTGACAAATAATCATCTAAGTCCTATGTATAAACTTACGTAATTAAAATTTTAAAAAATAAACAAAATTCAACTAGTTATTTAATTATCTAATATTATTAATTATAGTCAAACACCTCTAACTTATATATGGATAATGTGGAAGATATTCTCTTTAGCTTGGTTTGTTCGATTCCACGAGACAGCGGTAACAGCTTCTAATTTCTTTCAACCAATTTTTTTTTATGTTCATGAAATGTGCGTTTACATTACTAACTTACATAATTATAGTAAAATCAGGTGGTGGAAGGAAGTTCTTGTATATTTACGTTAATATCTAAAGATGATTTACTCATGGCCTCCGAAACCTAAATATCAAGTTATTCACTCTTGCTCTTCCCCTTGTGTTGTTGTGTCTGTCTCTGGGTATAAATTGTTGCAGTAGTATACCTCAAGTTTTGCATCAATTAGACATTTGTCTTAAAATCCAAGACTTGTTGTATGCTTCAAAATGGTGCAATACTGAATGGCAAGTTTTTTCCATGATCATTTTTTTCCTGCAAAAACAAAAAAAACCTTTTTTTATTCTTCTTCATTCTCAACAAAAGAAGCTTCAACAAAACTTTTATCTTTCTATATTGAATATCTTCGTGTTTAAGATGATATGGGTTATTTGTGAAGAAAGTATTTTCCTTCTTGTAGACAAAAAAAAAAATATTGGAACTTGAGGAAAATTGACGGCCTGGTCAACAGAGCCCATCATAATGTTGATAGTAAGTGATTTGATATATGCCGGGCTGGCTTTGGATCTTACTTTAGGTGGGCCTTTTTGAGTGAAAAGTTGGTTCTAGATTTTAGCACAAATAAATATTGATATCTTGTTGTCACAAAAAGGCCATTCCCCTATGCCTTAGCATGCACATGTATATGCTATGATATTCATTATACTCTATCTTATCACGAGTAACAAATGAATTTTTTTATAAGTATCAATTGACTTCAAACAAAGTTAATAAATGGTTAAATTCGATTAGAAAATAAAAATAAATGATACAACTTGTTTTTTTATATATTTAAATTTGTTTAAAAATTTACAGTAAACCAACAGACCTTTTAAAAATATGTTTTGGTTGTGAAATAATTAACAATACAAACTTTGCAAATTTGTTTCCAAAAAAAAAATGATAATAATAGAAAAAAATATATTTTGGTTGTGAAATAATTAACAATACAAACTTTGCAAATTTGTTTCCAAAAAAAAAATGATAATAATAGAAACATGTTAATTTAAGAATATGAGTGTAAATAATATGAATCAGCAGAATGTTATAAATAACTCAGTGAAAATGTTGATCAGTGAAAATGTTGATTAGTTTTAATATGCGCATGTGTTCCAGAATTTCAAGATTCTATTTTTTTTTTTTAATCTAGCTGTATTCATTGATAGTGACAACCATCAGTATTTGTAATCAAGAGAATTTTTTTAATTGTTTATTTACTATCGATAAATTTATATCTTTTGTAGCTACATAAGTTTCATTACCAATAATATATTTCCGTAAACCGATCCGGACAAGTTGCATTACCAATAATATATTTTCATAAACTCTTTCAATAACCCCTTATATTACTTCCGAATACTGATTGGGGATTGGGATTAGTATGGTATAGTTTCTCAGAGCAAAATACCGGTACTCCTAGCAAGCAATATAACTTATCGGAAATGCTTTGTTGCCCGCAGGCGGACCAGTCCGCCCGTCTGCGTGGCACTCCCCCATTGGCCCCCCCCTGTTAGCATGGGGCTCACGCCGTTGACCGGCCAATGGGGGAGGGCCACGTGGCGGACGGGCTGGCCCGCCCGCGGGCCAAATAGCAGTCCCCATAACTTATATACTTCAAAGCTTAATAAAAAGTCAAAGATGGCTTTTATATTTTTATAAACCAAATATGCCATATTCTATAGATATAGGTGCCAAGTCATGAAAAATACATAATTCGAAATTGATTTTGAATCTTGGTGGCATATAAAAACGTGGACTAGTTTGACTTATAACTCATAACATTTCATTTGAAAACCAAAGACATTTGGCTAGCTTGGATGGCATCATCAAAGTCGTTTCTAAACATGTGCAATTTATACGATGGTACATGGTAAACAGAAATTCAGAAGGACACAATTTTGAATTAACCTCCGCATTTATTGTTAACATATGACTTAGTGTGAAATCTCCATTCTTTATTAGGTTTTTCTATCTTTTCAGAAACTATAGTAATATTATCTTTAGAATGTTAGAAAAATACAATTTTTTAAAGGTTAAAAAAAGATTTATTTTTTTAAGTTTTTTTTTTTAAAGACCTTTAGAATATTAGAAACGGACTTGAAGATCACGTCTTCACGTCTTCGTGGCCAAACATCATTAGGATGATTTTCATGAAAATGATATAGGACAATTCAGATACAATCTTAACGGGATTCTATATTGGTGTACTATTCTAACCATAATTACCACTAGGGTTATTCATGATTAGTCTTAAGTACGATGAATCGATTCGGTTTAGTCTAATAAACTAGACCAGTTCGATAGTAATTTTATTTATTTATTTAACTGTCTACTCATATATATTTTATGAATCTTTTCATCCATGACATTATAGATTAAGGAGTTATTGTGTTTATTGATTGAATTTTAGATATATACATGATAAGTTTAGATATGTAAATGAATTATTAGACATGATGTAATATTTAATACTTAATAGTCATACTAAAAAAACTGTGCTAACTATTCAAAAGATAGTTTAGCTTTCCTCAGTTTGGAGCCAGAAGTGAATCCGGGGTCTTTAATGGTTAAAATGAGGGATCAATAAAACAATTCGAGAATAAACAAGACTTACATATTGGTTAAATTTTAAAAGGAAATTTTCATTCATAGCATCCAAACTTAGATAAATCCCATCCAAAGCGTCAAATTTTAACAAATTACAAAATAAGCATCAAAACGCCCATAGCGTTTTCTATTTTTTAATATTATTTTTTTATTGTCTATTTTCCTTTCGTTAACGACGTTTAAAAAAAAAAATAGAAAACGCCCTTAGGAAGGGCATTTTCTATTTTCTATTTTTTCACTGAAGAATTTTTTTTTTTTTTTGGCAACGACGGAAACAGAAAGTAACAAAAAAAGTAAAACATAAAAATACAATAAGATGCTACAAAGAAGAAAACAGAAAAAAGAAACAGTGCGGCCCGTAGAGGTAGGGGACCTTCTCGAACCAGGTGACGTTGCCCTTGGGGCCGTCGGGCTACGGCACGAATGTCCGGCAGGGGTCGCCGGCTACGTTGATCGAGTTGTGGTAGTGGTAGTACCGGATCACCGACTCCGCCTTGTGCGTCGTCTGGCCGACCATGTTCTCCAACATGTGCACCCCCGTCGCGTACGCGTTCCTCCCCTGGATCGCGTACTTCCGGTCCCTTCGGATCCCAGTGATCGAGTTCCGTAACACCAGCTTCTCGAACCCCCATTCGCTGCAAATATATCAATAATGCAACTATTCCATTATTATTAATATAACTAAATCTGGAAATTGTTGAGAAACCCAATTTCGGGGTGGGCTTTTATGAAATGCCCACCCGCTGGATGAGTTTTATGAGATACCCAGAATTAAGTATTTTTACGTTAAATATTCCAAGATTCCCTTTTAGATGCCACCCGCTGGAAACTGCTATTTTTATAATACCGAAACTACCCCTCCGCGCGAATTGGTCATCTATATGTATTTGAATTCAAAAAACTCAGATCTGGATTGCGATTTTCGTCTTCTTCTTATTCACGGGAAATCTGAATTCCATTGCTCTCATCTTCAGCAGAGATCGCAAAGATCGTTCGGTGTGCTTTTCTTCAGTCGAACTCAGATCATCGCTCGTCATCATCATCACCATCATCATCATCTTCATCGTGGAGACATTTGAAGTTTTCCGACGATTAGGTCAATTGTGGAGAGAAGATCTTTCTTCTTCTTTTCCATAAGGATTATCATCGTTTTGAAAGAAGAACGAAACTCTTTAATTCTGACAAAATTTTTCTAAAAAAAAAATTCTCCGTGTTTAAAACCACGGAGAATGACCATTCTCCGTGCTAAAATGACGGAGAATGATTATTCTCCGTTTTAAAAACCACGGATAATGGCATTCTCCGTATTAAAAACCACGGAGAATGACAATTTTCTATAGGTTTTAACACGGAGAATGCCATTCTCCGTGGTAAAGTGACGGAGAATGGCCATTCTCCGTCATTTTAGTACGGAGAATAGCTATTCTCCGTGGTTTTAACACGGAGAATGGTCATTTTCCGTCTTTTTTAATACGGAGAATGACCATTCCCCTCCATGTTAACACGAGATTGGTCATTCTCCGTGTTAATATCACGGAGAATGACCATTCTCCGTGTCGAAAAAGACGGAGAATGACCATTCTCCGTTGTAAAAAATGACGGAGAATGTCCATTCTCCTGTGTTTTAACACTGGAATGACCATTCTCCGTGCTAAATTATACGGAGAATGGTCATTCTCCATTTTATTTAACACGGAGAATGTCATTCTCCGTTTTATTTAACACGGAGAATGGCATTCTCCGTGTTTCTAACACGGAGAATGGTAATGGTCATTCTTGATCATTCTCCGTGCTAAATTACACGGAGAATGGCATTCTCCGTATAAATTAAGACGGAGAATGGACATTCTTCGTCTAAATTATGATGGAGAATGGTCATTCTCCGTGTAATTTAGCACGGAGAATGACCATTCTCCGTGTAAATTAAGACGGAGAATGTCATTCTCCGTGTTGCTAACACGGAGAATGGTCATTCTCCGTGTAAATTAAGACGGAGAATGCCATTCTCCGTGTTACTAACACGAAGAATGACCACCCTCATGCGAAATTAACATTTTTTGTGTTCTAACACGGAGAATGGCCATTCTCCAGCATTTTATGGTTAGCTGAAACTTTGGAGGGCCATAACTTTTGACTGGGAGGTCGAAACGAGGTCCCGTTTGTCGCAAAATGAGCGTATCGTCGAGGAGACTGAAAGTAACAATTTTTTTGTTAGATGGCCTTCCGAAATTTTAGAATCGTAAAAAAATGATGTTTTGACCTCCGTTTTAGCACTTTTGCCGTTTGTCTCGGTCTTTCCGAAATTTTCCGACGAGTTTTTGAAGATTTTTGAGGAGAAAACCTAGATTCGAAAGTGAGCAGCGTATGGAAGAAGATGAAGTATCAAAACATTTTTTAAGAGCAGTTTCGTGGGTGTTTTCAATAAATTAAAAGGAAGGGCAAAAGGGTCATTTGGAACCCGCTTTGGATAAGTTTCTCTAATTTGGACACGCGATGAAAGTTTTTTTAGCGGTGGGTTTTACATAAAACTTTTTTAGTTTTTGGGCATTCCATAAATTCTCCCTAACTAAATTAGAGTGAGAGATAGACGAAAGAGTGAAAGAAAAAAATAATAGAAAAATAGAAAATTCTCAAAAGAAAACGCCCTAAGCGTTTTCTATTTATTATTATTATTTTCTTGTTTAACGTCGTTAACGGAGGAAAATAGACAATAAAAATTAATATTAAAAAAAATACAAAATGTCCATTGGATGGGCGTTTGATGTTTATTTTGGAATTTGTTAAATTTTGATGCTTTGGATGAAATTTATCTAAGTTTGAATGCTCTGAATGAAAATTTTCGTATTTTAAAATACAAATTTAATGGAAATTTTGAGGGTTAATTAGTATTTTGGTTCTGTCCAAATTTATTTGCTCAATCAAAGATTTACAATATACGTAACAATTACATTATATTAACCGACTCTGCAAACCAAACGTGTCACTAATTTTTTTTTTCCCCAAGGAAAAAAGGACTGCTGCACTAGCTTAGAATAGTTAGGGATTTTTTTGACTTTCATCCCACTTGTTAATATGACTTTGTACTTAAATCCCACTTTTTATATTTTTTAGACTTACATTCCACTTTTCGTCACTAAAAGTATTTTTCGTGACAAAACAAATACTTTTTGTGACAAAATAAATGTTTTTCTGGACGAAAAGTGGGATGTAAGTCTAAAAAAAATTAAAAAGAGGGATGTAAGTACAAATTCATATTAACAAGTGGGATAAAAGTCAAAAAAGGTGGCCGAAAAATAGTCTAAACTGGGACCAGATTCTTGTCCAAACCATCAATTTTGTCTTATTTGATTTTGGACTCGAATCTGGTCATGAATCACAATAATCTGGTCGTGAATCTGGTCTTGAGATTTGATTTTGCATGAATATGTCATGCATTAGTGCCAAGGAAAAAGTTGGTGACAAACAAATGTATATATGAATAGGCAAAAGTTTAAACGGTAATCTAGATACACATTTTGTTCATAATTGGAAGGGTTAAAGAAGAGTTTACTTGTGATTATGCTAAAATGACAAAGTTGCCGTTAGTATTTTATATTATAGTTGTCATTTTTTGATTAATAATATACAATTTTCAATTGGAGAAAACCAATTTCTAACAGTAACTATGGCGTCTAGTTTTCGTTACAAGTCCACAATGGTATTCGTTGCAATTAAAGACAGCTAATTCACGTCAACATATGATTTTGGTAATTCTAATTTGCATTGGTATAAATTGAGTAGCTGACAGATCGACATGGAGGAAACATATAATTAATACAAAATTTAAGGACTTTCAAAAATTGGACGCAGAAGATTGTTTTTTAATATGTGAATAATTAAACACTATCAATTTATTATAATTATTTTTGAAATACAAAAATAACAATCGAGTTGTAATTAATATAAATATTTGAGTTTGAATGTGTGCGGGTGACGGACTTTTGCTCTTGAAATTGCCTGAGGCTAAAAAAAAAAAAAGACAAGCGATCCACTTTTAAATTTTGACATATCATCGTACAAATTTAAAATTAATTTTTTTCAGTTTATTATTCATTTATTATTTACATAATTTATAAACTTGCATAGTAATTACACTCTCTTTCAGAGAGTCTTTCAAACATGCTCTCAAATGGACAAAGGAGCTGAGTATAACAACGACAATTACAACAAACGATCACATGACAGAGAAATGAAAGATGAAACGAAGGAACATCATAGATTGGAGTGCAATTTTTGTGTTCTTCGTAGCTGGAATCGAGATGTGCACTACTAAAATAAGTCAAATTAGCAATGTCAAACATTGTCGCTAATGTCTAAACGTAGCTAATAATGTAGCAACGAATTTAGCGACGTTTATGCCGAGGCGCATAACAATTAGTCGCTGAATCACAAAACGTTGCTAAACGTCGCACCTACGACGTATTTAGCGACGCCTGCAAAGTCGTTTTTTCACATTATTGACGTTGGGCAACATCTGAGAGCACGCGCCGCTAATTTAGCGACTTGTATTTAGTCGCTATTTGTCGCCAAAACAACAATAAAATAGCAACATATTAAAGAAAGTTGGTGACGTTGTTGACGACATGACATACATTACCATGTTAGCATATTAGCGATATTCTACGACATGTAGCGACGTCGTAAGATACAACTTAACGATGTCTAACATGTCATTAAACGTCGACTTGCTGCTTGCAATGGCCAATAATATGTTCAGAGAAAAATCATAAAATTGATCCATGTATTAACACAAGATGGCATTTAGTTTGATGAAATAACAACAACGCAACACCCCGACATGGTCCTGCTACCAATACCACCATCACTACCATAAATCAAAAACTAAGAAATAAAATTATGTGCTCATACAGAAAGTAAGAAGCGTAAACTCTAAATAGACTAGGAGAGAGAGAGAGAGAGAGAGAGAGAGAGAGAGATGTAGCACCGTCAATCAATGACAGAAAGGGAGGAGCACCCGGTCGAGTGGGAGGGGGGGGGGGGGGGGGGGGGGGGGGGGGGTGGTGTTGCCTTCGACCGAGGGGGAGAAAGTTTTGATTTTTGGTAGGAGGAGGAGAAAATTTCATTTTGGGAGAGACAAATGAGAGGGAAAATTTTCGTTCGGCTTATTAAATATTTAGTGACGTCGTAAAACGTCGTTGGTATTAAAATATTTGTGACGTGTAATCCAAGACGTCGCTACATGCACATCGCTATTATTAAATTATTAGTGACATTCAACCAATGTTAGCAACGTTACATTTCATATTACATAACAGCAGCAGCAAAATATCGTGATTAATTCATTGCAAACATTGATACATACATTAATGTCACTAAAATTTTAGAATTTAGCGACGTTTGGTGTTGAAGTCGTTGATGATATCACTAATATGACTTTTTTGGTAGTGGTGGCATAATGGTATAGGAGAAATACTGAAGAAAAATGATTTGAGTAGCTCAAACACGACAGCTGCAACTAATCAAATTGAGAGAATTACGCAAATGATAGAAGCACAACCAAAACATATTCAAGTACAAGATAAGCAGTTAGATACAATACAACAAATTGTCCAGACGATGGGTGTCAACAATGCTACTGCAACAATTTTTGCAGCTGGGTAGGATACAATCGAAGCTAATGAATCCCTATTGGCAGGGCATGCCCTGAGCTTATGGGAGCTCGAGGCGAAACTTCCAAAATGCCCCCCCTCCCCCCATACATAATGTAAAGAAAATAGTAAATATAACAAAAAAAAAAATGTTGACAATAAAAGTTGAACCGATGACCTGCAAACAAGTCTATTATTATAATCACTACACCATAATTTATTTTGTAACAAATAATACATGATACATATTAGTTCTATTGTAGATAAATATATATTGGTGCCCTTTTCACCTGTGGGTCCTGAACAGTTGTCATCTATTGTAGATAGATCCATGTTGGTGCTCTCTTACATCTGGGGGCCCTGAACCGTTGTCCGGTTTGTCCTGGGCCAGGGCCGCACCAGCCTATTGGTGACAACCAAAAGTTCTATATTTCAAGCTTTGAAATTCAAAATTATGGATCACCATCTTACACTAGGATCAAAAGAAAATAATGCCAACTCTAAAGACTTAAACCTAAGATAATTAAAATACATAAATAAAATATATCCTTATTTAGATTAATCAAAAAAGCAAAAAATGCAAACCAAAAAAATCTGAAAAAATAATATTTATCCGATATAATTATTAGGCTCGAGTTATCACTAGCACTTCCTCTAGGAGTCCCATCTTACTTCTGTGATAATCTAAACTAAAATGTACAACACCTTTTACCCAACACCCACAACCTCAACCTCGAGTTAAAAACCATTTTCTTAATACTATCCTCTTTGAAAATTACATTTCACATTTCATTTTAGACTCAAAATCCATAACAATAAGCAGTCCCGATGTGTACTAGGCATGCTTTACAATATCGATCAATACCGTTCTGATACAGTCGATACCGATATAGTTTGACATGTCCCGATTCGATAACGATATCGACATTGGAGGTCACTTTTTCAGTCAATTCGACATATTGAATGAAAAATTAAGACCAATCATCAAAGATGTAAAATCATAATAAGATTACAAAAGTATGTAAATTAAAGGGAAAAAAAAAACTTGGTTATCACAGATAAACAAATATATGAAGGTGACTACAATTTTATTCAATTTCATATAACTATTAAGAAACAACATGAAATATTTAAAATTATATCAAAATATATAAAATATTTATTTTTAAAATTTTAATAATTTATTAATAATTATCTGTTTTTTGATACCAAAAAAGTTGCTACCCCGGCTCAATTGCTGATAATATCGTTGTCGTAGATCTCGTTACTTATATTAATGATCCCGTACTGATTTCGATATTGATTTTACGAAACTTGGTGATAGGTCTGTACATATTGCAGCCATAGCAACCATTCGGACTCTTTCGGCAAATTTCTCATAGTTTGTTAGAAAAAGTTGATAACAAAGTCGCAATTTCTGGAAGTCGACTATATATTCTCATCCACAGAATGTGTGTGTACTTAAAATATAACAAAATGCTATTTGGCTCACAAAAACTTTAAATTTTATCATCTTCTATTATGTACAGATAACATAATCGTTGACATGACAAAATTTAACAATAAAATTAATATATTAAATTAATAAATTAACATTAAATTAACATGATAATTAACATTAAAATTAACCTTAACATTAAAATTAATATTAACATTAACGTTAAAATTAATATAAATATTAACATTAACATTAATATTAATATTAATATTCATATTCATATTAACATTAACATTAACATTAACATTAACATTAAAAAAATTTGGGTAATTAATTATTTGGGTTTAAATTTGTCATGTCAGCTGTTATGTCATCTGTCATGTCAGATGCCACATAATGAAAGATGACATCATCCAAATATTTTGGGAGCCAAATAGCATAATTGAAAATATAATTCCTCACTTTCTAACCTTAGATCTCCAAATTAACATATCTGGGTTAATTACTTTCTGTTGTGGATCGAACACATCCTACAAGTGCTCCAATATCGTCTGAGACGTTGTCGCAACAAAAACTTAGACCAACCTACCTTAAATAATCAACCCCCATCTAACGTACACCAAGTACAGATAAAGACAAATATATGAGCGTGACTACGTCACCTGGACAAACCTCAATCTATATAACTCAGATGAAATTATAAGATTGACAAACATCAATGTTGAACTTTTTGTCCTAATAGTTTCAATCCCCTCACCACACTTAAGAAAAAAAAAAGAGATTACATTTGAAATCACTCACCAAGCAATCTCCTAACCGAAGTTGACGACACCTCGATCAGACTTCCTCCTTCCTTCCGTCTTAATGTATGGCGAAGCTCTAAGGGTCTGCTTGGATTGAGGGTTAAGAGAGTTAATTTAGGGGAAGTTAAGTGATGGAAAAATAAAACCATGCTTGGTTTGAGGATGAGGGTTTATGAGGAAGGGTTATAGAACATTAAGTGAGAGCTTATTTCACCATCTTTTGTCCATATTTTTAATCCCAAAATTGGAGAGTACTTAACGAGGGGATTGATGGCTTTTGTTTTAAAAGTCATAAACACCCCTTATTTGTTCTATAAAATATCATATTTTTTTCAATTTTTTTCTTTTCAACATGTTGCTTCCGTAGCTTTCTAATTTGTGAAGATATTTTGACAAGTTCTAATTAAAATTTCAAACAAATTTAATTTTATGATATATGTAATAAGGTTAATTTGGCAACTATTATATTTTTATTAATTATCCTCTCACTCAAATCCTCCAGTCCAATCAAGAGTTATTAAACACAACCCACTTAACTCTCCCTCAAATTCAAATAAGGTTGTAAATATTGACTCTATCCCCCTCACTTCACTCTCCTTCATTTAACCCCACTTAACTCTGCTTATTTTTTCTCCCGCAATCCAAGCAGACCCTAAGAGCAAAATGCGGACTTAATTTCTCTTAGATATATTGTAGACGAGCACAAAAGTTGAGATTCGGTGTGCTTGTCCACAGGAGTTCTAAGATAAAGTCCGCAATTTGCTGTTAGGGCTTCTTCATGCAAGATAGAAGGAATGAGGAGATCAGATCGAGGAGTCGTCAACTTCGGTTATGAAAATTACAACGATTTGGTGAGTTATTACAATTGTAATATCTTTCTTTTTTTTCTTAAGTGTGGTGAGGGAGTTAAACCTACTATGACAAATGGTTCAACATTGATCTTCATAAATCTTGTAATTTCACCTGAGTTATATATATTGCGATTTGTACATGTGATGTAGTGATCCCATATACTTGTCCTTATTTGTGTTTGATGTTCGTTAGACAAGGTTGATTATTTCGGATGAGTTGATCTAAATTTTCGTTGTGACAATGTCTCAGACACGATATCGAAGCGCTTGTAGGACGTATTCGTTTTCCAACATTTTAGTAACATAAACTTGATAAAAACAATATGAAGCAAAGCTTAGAAGAAGGCCATGCACGCAATGTCTAAACGAAAATGATATGTGAACGGATTGATCCGTGGTTTTGGCTTGTCCGCACGTACGCAATTCTATTGGTCCACCCTATTTGTTTGGACCCACTATCGATTGACCTGTCAACAGGGGCGAAGCGACTCCTGGGCACGGGTGGGTTGTAGCCCATCCCAATTGGAAGAAAAAAAATGTGTTTTTTGGGTAATATTTTCTTAGTTGTGTTTTATATTTTTGTTTGAATTTGAAGTATACAACAACTAAATGTAAATAAATTTAAAAAAAAAATTTTAAACGGTACGATGCTAGTTCTCATGTCGTATCTAAAGTTCAGTCCTTTCTAATTTTAGAGACTAGTTCCGCCACTGCCTGTCAATGGGAATGCGGTACGTGTAGGACGAACCAAAACCATAGGCCAATTAATCCCGTGGTTCACTAGCAGACTTGTTCCCTCGCCATGCAACAAGTACATGACCCATCAGTAAAGAAGAAGTCCCATAGCTCTTCTGAAGGAGCAGTTAACACTTTGGATGCCTCTCCCTCTCTCTCTCTCTCCCACCATTTTCTATACACCCCTCGCGTGTGTGTACATGTACTGCCCGATCGTCATAGTTCATTGTTGCTGGTAATTTCTAAGGGAAAATACTAAGTTTACTACCAAATTTTTACAACCTTCTTTCAACTATTCTCTCCCACCCCTTACACATGGGTCCCACCGGATCCCACCACCACTCTCACCCCCCCTGCTACATGGGCTCCACCTGACCCCACCATTTTTTCCCCTCCTCCAATCGAAGTCCGACACGTGTCCGGTTGTAGGGAAGTTGTAAATTTTGGTTGTAGGCATAGCAAAGCTCATTTCTAAGCTTTGTCCTCTAGTGTCACATAATCTAGCTGACCATGACTTCTTCCAATTGGAAATGAATAAATTGATAGAATCAACTCAGCAGAAAAGTAGCTAGCATGGAGAAGAGAAGAATCTTGGATTATTCAATTCTATGTATGGTCCTCTTTTCGTTCCTTTTCCCAACATTTAAAAAGGCAGGTAGAGATAGGTATATAGGTAGCCCTGTGATCTCCCTTGACTTTCCTCAGTATATTTTGAAACTCTTCTCAATGGATGGTTATGAAGTGTTGGGAATCAATCCCAGGTTGTTTTTCTTGTAGGAGGACTTTGGTGAAAATTTTTAACTTAACGGGGTTCTGTTGACTTATATTATGTTGTAATTTATTCTAGAAACTTTTTCGACTTTCACCCGCAAAATTTTTTTTTTGAGATACCCGACAATACGTACAGGACTTAGTGTACGTTATATTGCATGTATATTTGGTCCACTGTTCCCAACTCTGATCAAATAAATAGAAGGAATAATGTGTCCCCGTGATTCGATCCACTGATCTTCCGCCAACCAGTTGAGGTCTTATACCTCTCCTCGGTAACCACAAGAGCCAACCAGTTGAGGTCTTACATCCATTTTTTGTCAGAAAATATATTTATTTTGCCATAAAAAATATTTTTTGTGACAAAAAGGTCAAATGTAAGTCTACTAAAATTAAAAAAAATAGGATGTAAGTACAAAGTTATATAATAATTGGGAAAGTCAAAAAATTCTAATGGATTTGGATTTTAGAAGTTGATGTTTAAGTTTTGGAAGCCACCATTTTCCCTTTTGCAAGTCACTAGTCATTAAAACCAGAAATATTTTAGCAAATACCTCATTTAAATATAGAAACTAAGCATATATTATACTATTTTCAAAAAGTAAAACATACTTCCTTTTTTTGTAGGTATCAGTTACTTAACTAATAGAATAAGGACTTTGTTAAAAAAAAAACTTGACGGGTTTCTGTTGACTTATATTATGTTGTAATTAATTCTATTTTTTTTACTTTTATTCCACTTATTTATATGAATTTATACTTACATCAAAATTTTTTTTTTGGATGTTATTAGACTTACACTCTACTTTTTATCAGAAAAAATATTTATTTTGTCACGTTAAATACTCATTGTCATAAAAATTATTTTTCATGATAAAAAGGTAGAATGTAAATCTAATAAAATTAGGGATAATTTAGCAAATACTTCCATTTCAAATGTTAAAAATTAAGATATACACCTACTTTAAAAAAAAAAAATCTTTTGTTTTATGTAGGAGTGGGAATATTTACTATATAAAAGAAAATAGTGGAAATATATGCTTAGTTTTAACTTTTGGAATGAGAGTATTTGCTAAATTATCCCATAAATTTAAAACATGTGATGTAAGTACAATTTTATATAATGGGTTTGGATTTTAGAAGTTGATGTTTAAGTTTTTGGAAGCCTCCATTTTTCCCTTTTGCAAGTCACTAGTCATTAAAATAAGAAATATTTTATCAAATAACCCATTTTAATATAGAAACTAAGCATATATTATACTATTTTTAGAAATTAAAAAATACTTCCATTTCTTGTACGGATTAGTTAAAAAAACTAATATACGTTTGATTGTATCTCGTTTCCGGTTGAGCGCTCAAAAAGAGGGATGATAATGGTGTTGGTAATTTAATCTCACTTGAGGTAGGAGGTGGAATCATGAGGTACAGATAATTGGAATTGGTTCACGCCTTACATAAAAATTCTCCTTTAAGGCATATGAGCTAAATTCAATATCGTACCTCATGCGTCAACTCCGATTCGGGTCACACCGCTCCCAATAAGTGGTATCAGAGCTCAATGTTACAAGACTGGTTTGGATGACTCTAATTAGTTCGAGACATATGGTGCTGAACGTTCATGCGTATACACTTTAATCGAAATTTTGACGCTTTACATAACAAGGACATCTCTTAGTTTTTTAAAAATAAGTAGAAGTACATACTAGTTTTTATATTTTGAATAAGTACAGTTGCTAAAATATTTCTTAATTAAAATTGCCCATGCAAAGAAAAGGTTTGTACATGGTTAACGAATTTATGTCAAAATCGTGGATAATTATCGTTCCTCTCCTTGAGAAATAAATATTTCCGGCCACACTTGTAATTAAGTAAATAAATTAATAGCTCTCTGCCTTTTGTATGTTGAGCACGCACTTGTAATTAAAAAAAAAAATCAATAAGTAAAAACATTTTTTTAATAGGAAATTGATTAAGAGTCGAATCAAACCAAAAAAAATTCCCTTCCCTTTCTTTATCATTTCCTTTGTTCCTTAATCTCCACTTCAACGTTCTTCCCATCGTCTAGTTGCCAAGAGAAGAGGATGGCAATAATGGTTTATGATAAAAATAAAAATATTAAGGGTTAATTAGCCTCTCTCTTTTTTCTCAAACAAGTACACGAAAATTAACCTTTACAAAATCCAACGAAAATTTACCCAAATAAAATTTTCAATTAATAAAAAAAATAATTAGTGGAATAGAAAGAGATTTGGTATAAAAAAAATGTTCAAAATGGTAATCAACGTTTTGTTCCTTTTTCTTCTCAAGTCAAGAATTCCATCAAAAGAAATCATCATTTCCATTTTGGTAATAAAAATAATATTTGCATTCCTCGAGACAAGATCCACACATATAGATAGATGGGTCTACTTTGGATTCGGGTCCAAACAAGAAGCAAACCAACCAAGGAGGAGAGACAAAAACTCAGGACCGGACAACCGGGCTTGACGGGTTGCGGGTCCCACGACGGGTCGGTTGTTAGAGTCTGTTACGTGACTCTATATTGTCTTTCTTGATTTGATTTTGATGTGCGTATATAATACCCTTTCAAAATTTTATTTTGTTAGAATTTTAATTTTTGATTCATGACAGAAATATGATAAATAATTACCGAAGCATATCTAAATCTAATGTTTGGCTTGACAGAATTCATAATAAACGTTTCTTTACGTGGTTCGGTCATTCAACTTGATACGACCCTTAATGACAAATATAAATCATTTGTTCCTCCATCTGTTTATGAGATACAGAAAAGAAAAGAGAAAACTCTCTTGAAGACCATTTCCTTTGTAGCCGTATAAATTGGAACCACAATCACTATATATATATATATATATATATATATATATATATATATATATATATATATATATATATATATATATAAAGAATATATATATATATATATATATATATATATATATATATATATATATATATATATATATTCTTTCTTTTATATATATTCTTTCTATATATATATATATATATATATATATATATATATATATATATATATAGAAAGAATATATATAAAAGAAAGAATATATATATATATATATATATATATATATATATATATATATATATATATATGGATATTTTGTAAAACCTCCTCTAAATAATGGGCTAATTTGCGAAATACCCCCTAAAGATCTCGAATTGGTAAAACCTCCTTTCCGTCAAGACGGTGTTTAATTTTGGGTGACGTGGCTATCCGTGTGTGGCTTTTCCCAGTCAGACGAAAATACCCCTGCGTACGTGGCTTTTCCCCCTCTCTCTCTCCTCTCTCTCTCTAACGGTCATCTTCTTCCTCTCTTACTTTTCCTCTAACCTATTTATACCGATCATCTTCCTCATCTTTCACTTGATCCTCTTCCAGCGTACAACTTGTCTACCAAAGATCAGGTTCCTACAAGCATGGGGGTGTTTCTTCATCTCTAGAGAAGGAGGCAATTTCTGCCATTAAAGGAGGAAACACAAATTATTCTAATTACAGTAAGGAGGAAACACAAATTATTCTATTTACAGTAAGGAGAAAACACAAATTAAGCAGCAAGCGAAAAAGACAACCAAAGTCAGCCCAGCCAAGCTCAAAGCTGTTGGACATTTTTTATTTTGAAACTTAAACTCTCACACACATTCTTCTTCTTGTTGTTGTCGAACACGGCACTACTTTCCTCGTCCACCAGCGACACCGACTCCCTCTCCGCCTTCCGCGCCCTCGTCGACGCCCACGGCAACCTGGCCTCCAACTGGACCGGCCCCGACGCCTGCTCCTCGCGCTGGGTCGACGTGGGCTGCTCCGGCGGGGCTCCATCGCGAGCGTGTCGAACGTGGCCGGGTGCTCGAAGGGGACGTGGCTCCAGGAGGAAGAAGGGGAAGGGGGATGGAGGAAGGGTAATTTGAAAATTTTATAAAATTTGGAAAACAGAGTTGTGGCCACGTATGCAACAATTGCCACGTCACCCAAAATTAAACACCGTCTTGACGGAAAGGAGGTTTTACCAATTCGAGATCTTTAGGGGGTATTTCGCAAATTAGCCCATTATTTAGGGGAGGTTTTACAAAATATCCCATATATATATATATATATATATATATATATATATATATATATATATATATATATATATATATATTTTTTTTATATATATATATATATATATATATATATATATATATATATATATATATATATAAGAAAGAATATATATATATATATATATTTTTTATATATATAAGAATATATATAAGAAAGAATATATATAAGAAAGAATATATATATATATATATATATATATATATATATATATATATATATATATATATATATATATATATATATATATAAGAAAGAATATATATATATATATATATATATATTCTTTCTTTGATTGAAGAGAGAGATGTGGTTTGGCTTCCGGAGGAAGGCGCTCCTCAGCCCCTCAGCCCTGGCCGGTGGCCTTCCGCCCCCGGCCCCCCTTTCCAGCCGGGCGCCCCCCGCCTACCCCGGCCTCCCTGGCCCGTTCTCTCGGCTGGGTCCCTTCTGGCCCCCTCCCGCGGCCGACGTTTGCCTCGCTTGCGGCGGCACCTCCCCCTTCCCCTCTGTTCCTCGGCGCCGTTGCCGCCCTCGGCGTCGCCGGCACCGACGTCCCCGGCGACATCGGCCGCCTCAAGCTCCGTCTCTCCTTGGCCCGCCCCCTGCTCCGCCAGGCCACATCGGCTCCCTCCTTGGACCCCAGCCGGTTCCTCTGGGCGCCTCGAGTACGACGCAGCCTTGTCCAGGCCAGGCCGTCACCCCTGTCGACGCGCTGCCCCTCCTCTCGGCCGTGGTCCCCTCCTCCGTCGAGCCCTCCCCCTCCCTCAGCTCCCGCTGTTCTCGCGGCTCCGGGTGCCCCCTCCGCGGCGCCGGGACAGGATCCCTTCGCTCCTCCGTCCCAGGTGCATCCTCCTCCGGCTCAGGACCCTTCCGCCCTGGCCGCTGCCCTGACCGCCGCCCTTGCCCGGTCCTTTCACTCCCCCGCGTCGTCCTCTTCCCCGACGAATCCGGTTCCTCCCAGCGTCGCGGCAGAGTGCCTCCCTTCAACCTCCGCCCCGCTCCTTCCCGTCACGGCAGCAGACCCCTCCGTCTCCGCCTCTGCAACGGCTCCCTCTTCCTCGTCCGGCGCGTATTGGAGCCATCCTGCCTCCTCGCGGTGGGTCTGGCTCCCCGACCACCCCCAGGCGGAGGCGGTCCTCCTCTCCCTAGGAGCGAGTCGCCACCCCTAGCGCCTCCGTAGGCGGCGCTCCAGCTTCGGCGCCTTGGCTGCAGCGGATCCTCGTCCCCTCCCCGAGGTCGAGCCTCTCCCCTCCGGCTCCCCGGGTCGAGCCTCCTCCGTCGCGGCTCCGCGGCTCCCTCCCAGGTCGAGACCCATCCGTCGGCCTCCTTCCTGGTCGAGCGCCCCCCGGCCTCCCCGGGCGTAACCCGGCGCCGCCGCCGTGGTGTTTTCCCTCCGTCGCTGCGATGGCGGATTCCCCCTCCCCTTCGCCAGCGTCTTCCCCCGCCGGCGTCTTCCTTCGGGTTGTGCTCTTCTCCCCCCGCCACAGGCGCAGACTTGGCTCTCCGACAGCCGCCCTGCAGTTCGCCGCCCTCCCGTTGGCCGCCTCCCCCAGCACCCCCCTGCCGCCGCGCTGGTAGCCCGGGTCCCCGGCGGCTCCACCCTCGATTCCCGGCGTCCGAGTGCCCCCTCCCACCGGATTGAGTCGCTCCTCGGGGTGCCCCTCCCATCGGGACTCGTGCCCCCTCGGGCAGCGCGCTCCCATGCGCTCTGGCCTGCCCCCTCGGGCCCCGTGCGAACCGGCCACGTGCCCCCCCATCTCCGGGTTGCGGGCCCTCCTTTTTTGAATTTCATATTTCCTTTGTCTTTTGCTTTTTGTGTGGATCCGGGTTGTGGGTTGTGCGGCCCGATTTTGTTTCGGCTCCCGCCTGTGGGGACCGACCGTAGTTTGCTTTCCATTCAATAAAAGTTTTAGTTTCCCAAAAAATAATTATATATATATATATATATATATATATATTCTTTCTTTTATATATATATATATATATATATATATATATATATATATATATATATATATATATATATATATATATATTTATATATATATATTTATTTATTTATATATATATATATATATATACAAGAAATTCGGGTTTTCGTGATGATTAATTTATGACAAGTGTAAAATTTGTCACTGAATAGGATATTTCTGTGACAAGTAAATTTTGTTGTCACTCATAACTTGATTTTGTGACAACAGTTATTTATTGTCACACATTAAATCATTCAGTGACTATATTTTTATTGGTCGTCACAAAATATTGTCACTGAAATAAAATTTTAATTTTTGACTCATGTCAGAGGTAAGTTTTATGTGGCAGATAAAAATACATGTCACTTATGGTATATTCTATGACATCCTTAAAGAATTGTAACAACAAGTTCTAAAGACAAGTGAAAATACTTGTCATTTAAGGTTTATTATATGACAAGTGAAAATTATTGTCACTTAAGGTGTATTATGTGACTTTTTCTAATGAATTGTAACAACAAGTTCTTTGTGACAAGTGAAATACTTGTCACTTAAGCTGTATTATGTGACAAGTAAAAAATCATTGTCACTTAAAGTTTATTTTGTGACTTCGTTATAGAATTGTAACAGTAAGTTATATGTGACAAGTGAAATACTTGTCACTTAAGGTGTATTTTGTGACTTCCTTAAAGAATGGTAACAGTAAATTTGTCACTTAAGGTGTATTATGTCACATAAGAAGTATTCTGGCGGAGTTCATATATATATATATATATATATATATATATATATATATATATATATATATATATATATATATATATATATAAATAACAAACTAATGGTTGTAGTATAATGGTAGGATGTTTGATTCTGCAGTAAAAGGTTGCATGTTCGAATCACATAGGATCAAAAATATATATATTTATTTTTATTTACAATAAGATGTTATTTGTGACAATATGGTGCGTCACTTATAACATTTATAGTGACAATGTATGTTGTCACGAAAAGAATACTATCAGTGATAAGGTTTGCTAGTCACAGTTGAAAATATTTTGTGATGTCATGTTTTAGTCGTCACTTTTTCTTTTAGCTATGAAGGTATATGTAACGGAAGTAAGTCGTCGCTGTAGTACTCGTCACAGAAGATATGTTGTGACAAGTTTTATGTCACGTCCCGCTCCCGGAGGAGCGATCGTCCTCACTAAGGCGTGATGTCGCACGAGCCTAGGTTGTGCTCGTACAAGGCCAAGTCCAGAAATGGCCGATTAAAGCTAGGCCACAGAGTCGCACAGAGTGTTTCCGTTTGCAGCAAAAAGTAAATGAACACAAATTGAAACAAAGTCAATTGTCTTTATTGATATTCAAGAAGTAGTACAAGCGGCGTTATGCCGAGATACAATTCATTCAAGCTCTCTCTCTCGAAACATAAAAGGCGTGCCAAGTGACTTACAAGATGAAATGATTCATGGTGATGTTTCGATACATTATGTCCCATATATGGTGCTTTAGTTCCTTTGCAACGCTCCAAGGCTCCAGAGTTAGCTCCGCGCCTCAGCACGTTTGAGGGAAGTCTCCGCACCCGACGTGGTTCTCCCGTACCCTGCAAGCAGACTATGTGGTTATCAGTACATTGTTATGCATTGGTGGGGAGGCTAGCTCGCCCACTCGCTATCATTACCAAACACGTTCATTTTACTTTTATGCTCCATCTATCATTTATTGTCTTACAAATCTTGTCTTAGGATCAGTTTGATGGCATAACATTCAAAGCCTATCCCGTGTTATCGTTTTCAAGTGTCGCATAAGTAAAACATGCGCAACTTACCATACTTACCGTATGATCGTCCCTGTCCAAAGTAAACCAAGTTAGCCGACATATTATGCATTATAAATTGATTGGTTTACATAAGTATCCAAAAGTGTCAAGGGCATGTTCCTGCCTCAGGTAGTAGCGCATCGTAGGCGTGTTTCTAACTTAGGTAGTAGCGCATCGTAGGCGTGTTCAAAAAGTGTCAAGGTCGTGTTCCAAAGTTGTTCACCTTACTCAAGTTGTCAGTATGTGTTATACTCAACTGTTGTTTAGAATGTTTCATTCAGTAACCTAGCATGTTCAGCTAGTCAGATTTACTTGTTTCAATGCAAGGTCTTGCACGCGGATTACCGCAATCGAGCCAACTTAATCTATATGCATCGATCGCTGGCACCACAAGTCATTTGGACATGTTCCTCTTTGTATTCACATCTATCAAGCGTGATGGCTGGTACACCTTGATAGTCTATGCAATACCCGACCTTACGTCTCTTGTGTGCCCGAGCCCGCACACAAGCCACCCGTAAACCATGATTCCGCCTAGGTCGGCCATGATGTCGTAATCGTTACCTTAGAATTATTTTTTCCGTCACTCGTGCACGAGTTGTCCGCGACCATTTCGTATTCTTATTTTTAATTTAACTTGTCGGACTGTCATGAGCCAATTATCTTGTTGGACTGTCTTTAGCCAATAAATTAACTTATCAAGCTGTTTAGAGCCATAATACATTATCGACCAGGTTGGCGGCGGCGTCCGTGCAGTGCAGGTAGCGAGCCCCGTTGCACGTCTCCTTCATACTTGTCGCTAACTATTCCTTTCCTTTCTTTCATTCATTCTTTTCTTTTCTTTTCTTTTCTTACTTTCACTTGTTCATTCGTTCATTAATTAATTCATGTATTCATTCATTCATTTCGCTGATTCCTTTATTCACTTACTCGTTCATTCATACAATATGCAACTCCCTATGCGGGAACCGCCTTGGCGACCCATTGGTCCCGAAGCCTTTCAATGTTTTTATACTCTACTCGGAACGACTATGTCGATAGTCTTCATGCTTCATTGTTGTAAACCATTCATTGTTTCATGTTTCAAGTTGTGGTATGATTCTAGTGACAAGCATTTTGTTCGTTATTGGACGCATAAGTAAATCTACACAAAGTGTAAGTTGTGCGTTTGCATGGGCGTGGAGTGCGGTGCGAGAGTTCGCATATTTTTCAAGTTCTTTTCCATGTTCTATACAAGCATACAAGATGGGATTATTCCCTTAGCTAGGAGCGTTGAGTCATTTTTAGCATGCACGGTGTTATCGGCTAGCGATTCTAGCAATAATGTCTGTATTATTATGTGTCTAGACTAAGCAAAGACAGGTTCATCGGAGCCACCCACCTTAGCGATGATCGCATCGGCCGAGCGAGACTCCGAGCGTGCCTTTGAAAGTCTAAGTCTGGATTCTCCTGAAGGGTCAAGTCCATTCCCTTTGCCTTAAGCGAGTTATTTTGTCGAGCAAGACGGGTTCGAGTCGTTGCACTTGCACCGTTTGAGTTGGCGTTCCGCTAGGACAGAGCGGGTCGTTACATTTTACAACTTCTATGACAACTTTACATGTCACAAAAATCATATTTGCTTGTATATATATATATATATATATATATATATATATATATATATATATATATATATATATATATATATATATATATATATATATATAATAAGGGAGGTGAGGTGCTACATTACGGTGATGTGGCTATATGCCACCCCCCATGCTATCATCATGCACTTGTACACTTTTCGGTGCATGATGATAACATTGGGGGGAGGGGGAAGGGGTGGCACATAGCCACCACCAATAGGGTGGCACCTCACCTCCCTTATTCTCTCTCTCTCTCTATATATATGTATATATATATAATATAATATAATTTGATCTCTTATCAAATTAAATTTACAGGTATTTTCATCCAAAGGGATGATGTTCCTACAAATAGCAGGAAAGAGAAATAGTTTATGAAATTTGCATGTAGAGTAACCCACCGCCATCTACTATGGCTGGATGGCTGAGCTACACAACCCGTCCAAACCGCCATAAAAAATGGCGGGCGGACAATGGGGGTAGTGCCCAAGCCATAAAAAATGGCGGGCGGACAATGGGGGCAGTGCCCAAGCCATCTATGATGGCGGGCGGGTGGCTTATGTGGCATCACCAAGTCATCTATGATGGCGGGGGGCAGCTTATGTGGCATCACCAAGCCATCTATGATGGCGGTGGGACTAAAGAAAACCCATTTCCCTGTAAAAGGTTGGGGTGGCAATTTGAGCATCCCTCGAAGATCGGCTTGTCAGTTCCAAAAATCGTGTCAAATTGATGACTATGCGTATGGTTGGAGACCATCCAGCATCTTCTTCTCCCCTTATAAACTCAAATGGGGAGTCCAGTTTAAGCATCCCTCGATTCTCTTCTCTCCCACCTCTTCAGCTCTTCTCCTAGTGCAGCCAGCAAGCAGCAACGTAGGAAGCTGATCCTTTTTTTTTCTTACCACAACTCATTCTCTAATCAGGTTTGTAATAATCATATATTCACTATTGATTTAATTATTATATTGTTACTCTTAGTTTTTTTTATTAACATTTTCGTTAACATATATTTTTCGTAGATGGCTAACCAAAATGATGGACGTATACTTGGTGGACCAACGACTGACAAAATTATGCAACAACGAAAAAATTACATATCCACTCAGATATTTGACGGACAGGCAAAAATTAGATCTTTATTACACACATATTTTTTTAGAATTATACGCATGCTACTAAAATATTATTTTACATAGATATAGTTGTAATATAATTTATATATTTTATTTGTAGTTATATGATCATACTCTTGTTTTACGAACCCGAGAGCATGGTAGTTTGCATTCAGAGGAAATATATGACATGAGAGTTAAATAGCACACAAAAAGCTTTGGTATGCTCATTTGGGTTCCACTATATGTAGATGAGATTCGAATGTTAACTCATGACGTGGACCTAATCATAATCTTTAATGAGCGTTGGTGGCCTGAACGTAACACCTTTCAACTCCCTTTTGGCAAGATGACTATCACATTATGGGATGTTGTCAATATACTAGGGTTACCTATTACAGTGGACCCTATATATTTTTTGATCCGCAGTTAACTGCATGTGATCTGATCCAATGTTATCTCGGTATTATGCCTCCATCTGATATTGGAAGTAGCAGTTATGTAAAGTTAACATGGTTGTGGGGCAACTTGATGGACCTTAATCACACTATTGACGACGGGGTTAATGTAGATGACTTATGGGTATGTATATTTATGTAAAATTAATTTATAATTTAAATTATTTTAATATTTATGCTTATAAAAATATAATATTTACAGGTTATTCGTTGCACTAAAGCATATTTGCTCTGTTTATATGGAGCAGTTCTATTTCCAGATCGATTCATTAGAAAATATGGTTAATGTGTGACTTCTGCAATTTATGGATAATTTGAAGGAACACACTCATCATGCATAAGGGGCTGCCACTTTAGCACATCTGTACGGATGTTTGACGAACTATGTGGATTCGAAACCTAATTCAAATATTTGTGGTTGTATGACACTACTTCAGATAAGCATAAAATTTTTACACCTAGATTACTTAGCACATTGCATAAAATTATTTTTCCTAATACCATCTTTATTATTGACAGGTTTGGTCATATAAGCATTTCTATATTGGTAGACCCGTCACTAGTATTGCTAGTGATATTGGAGTCTTTCCACTTGCTTTACGATGGACCGAAGATAGTGGATTAACAACACTGTCAATATAAGGCTGTATCACTTTATCGTTCTCAATTTGATATACTGCAACCTAATGAGGTAATTAATTAATTACCTGTTTATTTTATTTAAATTATTAGCGATATCATCAATTTCAGTCATTATCATGAAATATGTTGCATGGATTCCCTATATATCTGGAGAGGGTGATCCAGAATTGAAGAGTGTCATATGTTCTTAGTTTGCATAGATCATATATTATATACGATCGGTACACTATGTATCATCCGGCTGACTGTGTTTTTTGCCAATTTGGGATAAGACATTATTTCAGATAATCCATCGTATATGAGTTATGATACAGCCAATGCAATAAATAGAATCCATGGTGTAATTGCTGATTGGAAAAGACGATATGAGATTTATAGTGTGAGAAACATGTCTCCCCTAATAGCATCTTTAGAAGAATGTAAGTTCTGATATCTCTGATCTTTTGGATTAATTAAGTATAAATATTGTGCTAATAATTTGTCCATATTTTACAGACATTGGTGACTTTGCTTTTAGGCAATGGTGGGGATGCCCTTGTATAAGCAACAGATCGTACACATTCGAGGAATTAAGGTTCAAATGTAGAACCATAGATGATGGTAGTCTGCGTGCTTTTGTCGATGACATATCTGATTTGGTATTTCATTACAAGCTTAAATTTGTATATACATAAATATTGTTTTAATTTGTAAGTTTAATCATTCAGAGTGGTACGTACGAACAATATTTTCGAGAGTGTGAGAGACATTCGGAGCAGCATAGTCTAGTTCTTATGCAGGAACTTGTGAGTCGTGTCCATTATCTGGGACTTGGACGGGAACCGAAGATGCACCTATTACATACGCGTCTTACACCAGATTATCCGACTAGCACGGTTCATCGAAGACATTTTCGTCATCATAGGAGGCATGGTGGAGAGGTTGTTGGTGGAAAGGCTGGTGGTGGAGAGACTATTCGTGGAGAGGCTGTTTGTGGAGAGGCTAGTCATCAGTATGCTGCAGAGGGCCCTAGTTACCAGTATGCTGGAGAGGGCCCTAGTTACCAGTATGCTGCAGAGGGCCCTAGTTACCCGTATGCTGGGGAGAGCAGTACTCGACTTCATCATTAGCTTATGACTTTCCGGGTATGACATTATACACAAATTATTTCAACTCCAACAGCACCAGTGCCTACCCAAACTCAAGAGATGGAAGAGGATGAAGACGAAGAGGGGGGCAAGATGAGGATGAAGATGAAGAGGACTAGGTGCAGGATAATACAGTGGGACGAAGGAGTCGACTAGGCCTTAGACTTCTTGGACAACGATTGAATTATAGACGACTTGACCGGGGCTCTAGATAGAATGATATGATATGTAACAATATTTCTCTACTAGTATATTTGCAAGTTTGGAATGAAACAAAGTTGGTCCTTTTATTATTTGCAAGTATGATATGTAACGATGTTTCTACTAGGATATTTGCAAGTTTGGAGTTAAACAAAAGTTGTCAACTTTTCTTATTTGTAAGTATGATATGTAATAATGTTTCTCTACAATATTTGAAAATCTACTTTACTCTCTTGGCTGGCTTGTACATCTCCTTCGGTTGTGCCCCATTAAACCATAATTACTGCAATGAAGCTCTCTTATTGATGATTCCCGGAATTGGATGCGGTTATTCTTTGGTCTTCCGGCTTTACGTCGTACATCTGGTACTCCAATTTTTTCTCTTAGCAAAGGGGCTTGAATCTGGTAGGGAATTTGAATTGGTTCCATCTTTGGTTCATATACACTTCTCAGGTTCTCTGTAGAAAATAATGGATGATAAAAACTTTCAATATCTACATTAGAATATCTACACACAAAAAATACATAAACACTTCTCAGGTTCTCCGTAGAAAATAATGGATAATCAAAACTTTCAATACATGTATACATGAACGTTAGAAAAATAAACGTTGGGAGAGCATTTACACGAAAAAATGCGCCTGCATGCGTCCTAGGCGCGCCCGCCATTCACAATGGCTTGGGCACTGCCACCTAGGTGCGCCCGCTATTCTCAATGGCTTGGGCATATCCAGGATGCATTCAACTTAACAAATTAGGCATGCCAGCCATTAGTAATGATGATATGTCCCTGTAAATATAATTTTCAATACTTTCCCTCTTTGCTGCTATTTTTAGTAAGTTTTTCCCTTTCAATGAAAATTTTTGTTAAATTTATCTAGTAAGTATCTACACATATCTACATGACTATTATACCCTTAAGTCTATTTTTCCATTAGACCACTTTAATTTGGCTTACCTGTGTGTAGGGTTGAAAATCGAACAAACGAGCTCGAACAAAGTGTGTTCAAACTCGGATAAACTAAACTATCGAACGAGCTTCATTCGAGCCGAGCTTAAGGTCGAGCCCAAAAATGGTGTTTGAACTCGGTTCGATTAGAGGCTCAAAATAATCGAGCTCGACTCGATTTAGCTCACAAACTCGGACGAACACGAACCAAGCCCGAGCCAAGACCGAACCAATTAAGCCTCATTAAACTTGTTCTATAAACCATCACACGGTTACTCTCAAGTCTTAAAGAATATTTTTTGTTGAATTTCTTATGCACTTTACATCATAAATTTACCATCATATAAAGAACCAAAAAAAATTCTAAGACAAAATTTATACACATCCATAAAAATATATATCATATAATAGGGAAAGCCCTAATACAATAAATCGAGCCGAGTTCGAGCCCGTTCGCGAACAAGACCGAGTCAAACGACCTATGCACTACCAAAATACAGTAAATTAGCGACGGCACATTAGCGACGGATAATTTTCGTCGGCATTAGCGACGAATTTGCGGCAAATAGCCGAGGAGTACCGACGATAAGCCGATACAAATTTTATTTTATTTTAAGGGGGAGAAAATGTCGCTCATCCGTCGCTAGGGCGTCGGAGATATAGCGACGGATAAGTAGCCGTCGCCATCCAGTCGATTATTTGGCAGAAATTGTTGAGGGAAATGGCGGGACAATTCTTCGACTACGTAGCGACGGATATTCCGTCGGCAAGTATCAAAAATAGCGACGGCCTTGCGACGGATACAAACCGTCGCTGGTCCGTCGCTAAATAAAGGGCCAAGGCTTAAATTGAAACGACGGGAGGAACTTTTCATTCCTCCCAAATTTCATTCTCTCTCCTCTCTCTTTCTCTCTCTCCCACGGCGGTGATCGGCGACCTCTCCTCTCTCTCTCCCAAAGGTAATCTCTCTCTCTCTGTGTGGTCGTGGGTGTCGTGGGTTGCCGGGGGCGTCGTGGACTGCGGGGGCGGCGGAGACTGCGGGGGTGGAGCGCGCGTGGCAGCACGGGGCTGCGACGGACGCGCGCGTGGCTGCGGCGGGCGGAGGGGGCAGCACGCTCCGGGGCAGCGGGGGGCGGCGGGGGTGGCGCGCGCGGGGCAGCATGGGGCTGGAGGGGCGACGGGGGGTGGGAGGGGCGGCGGGGGGGTGGGAGGGGTGCTGGCGCGCGCGGGCGGGGCTGCGGCGGCCGGCGGGTGCAGCGCGCTCCGGGGCAGCGGGGGGCGGCGGGGGTGGCGCGCGCGGGTCTGGGGGCGACGGGGGGTGGAAGGGGCGGCGGGGGGTGGGAGGGGTGCTGGCGCGCGCGAGGCTGCGGGGGGGCGGCGGCGGGCAGCGCGCTCCGGGGCAGCGGGGGGGCATCGGGGTGCAGCACGCTCCGGGGCAGCGGGGGTGGCGCACGCATGGCAGCACGGGGTACAAATACAATGAGTAGTATCGACGATATGACAAACCCTAATTTATGACAAACCCTAGTATCGGCAAAATTGGTAGTATCGGCAGTTTCGGATCGGTAACCCAATACCTTATTATGCTTTTACAACCTTATTATGCTTTTAACCTAGGTTCACAATATCGGTAACCCAATACCTTACCCTAATAAGGTAACCCAATACCTTACCTGAATAAGGTAAACCCAATACCTTAGCCTACAATAGTCCCTACAGGGAGGGATGCGGGTGGTTGGGGGTGAGTGGGGGGTGGCTGGGGGGGTGGGGCAGGGGGGGCGAGGACGGCTGGGGGAGGGTTCGGGTTAGGGACATATAGTCCCTGCAGCCATTCTTCATATTCTATGGTACGACATGGTGATCGGGACATATAGTCCCTGCAGCCATTCGACTGGCGAGACAGAAACTATGGTACGACATGGTGATCAGGACATAGTCCCTGCAGCCATTCGACTGGCGAGGCAAAAACTATGTAGCCGTAGATAAAGTTTACTGTCCTCCGACCCTCATCCCTCGGCAATGATGATACGACAACCTATCACTATATCTTATATAGTAGTAGATGATGTCTTAGTATTACATTATGTGAGTTCATCTTGATTCTGTTACATTCTTCCGATACTAGATACGATAAGAACATATACTACACCATATGTACAGAACATAGATGATTCACACTAATGTATGCTAGAATGAATTTTGGGTTGTATTCTGAGCCATCCGTTCTCGCACCTAAAATACATAGGAATTAGTAGTGTGAAAGCGCCGGAGAGAGTGAGAGCGCCGGAGGGGGGAGGAGAGAGAGTGAGAGAGTAAAATGGTATGACATGGTGAAGTAGTACTGTATTTTGGCTCGAGCTCCAGCTCTATTTGCATTAATCTATGGTACGACATGGTGATCAGGACATAGTCCCTGCAGCCATTCGACTGTCGAGGCAGAAACTATGTAGCCGTAGATAAAGTTGACTCTCCTCCGACCCTCATCCCTCGGCAATCATGATACGACAACCTATCACTATATCTTATATAGTAGTAGATGATGTCTTAGTATTACATTATGTGAGTTCATCTTGATTCTGTTACATTCTTCAGATACTAGATACGATAAGAACATATACTACACATATGTACAGAACATAGATGATTCACACTAATATATGCTAGAATGAATCTTGGGTTGTGTTCTGAGCCATCCGTTCTTACACTTGGCAAAAAATCGAATTTTCTGTACTTTATCTGCTTTCGAAAATATACTCAAATTACATGATAGTTCCTTTAGTTAGCTTGCTTATGTTACAATTATATTATTTGTGAATATCGATCTTACCAGATGGCACCCATGACCCGAGGAGCGACACGTCGTTTGAGGGAAACAGTGAATGCTGAGGTGGCTCCTCCTACTGTTAAGGAGGAAGTGGCACCGGTAGCTAGTGAGACCGGGAGTTCTATTCATCCAGCACCGGTAGCTAGTGAGACCGGAAGTTCTATTCATGCAGCACTTGCAAGGGACTACATCTCTCCTGCCGCCGTCAATCCTACTTATTCGAGGTGGTTGCGTGATCGTATCACTGAGCGTTTGCGTGAGCTGCGTGGTTCTCATTAGCTATTAGTACTTATTTTGTATTGGACTATTTGTATTGGGTTATTTTTGTATTAGACTATTTGTATTGGACTACATATATGAATTATTACTGTATCAATCTCTGGATTGTATTGGACAACGACATGGTGATCATGACATAGTCCCTGCAGCCATTCGACTGGCGAGGCAAAAACTATGTAGCCGTAGATGAAGTTGATTGTCCTCCGACCCTCATCCCTCGGCAATGATGATACGACAACCAACCAGAGAGGATACTCTGAGAGATCCATCTGAGTATGACGTATACTCTGGAAGATCCATCTGAGTAGGACGTATCCTCTCCGGTTGGGTTGTGTTCTGAGCCATCCATTCTCACAATTAAAACACATATGAATTAGAACTGTGTTTTGTATTTTCGATGAACCCAGGGATTGAATTCTGTATTTTGTATTTTGGTTTCTGTATTTTGGCTCCAGCTTCATTTGCATTAATCTACGGTATGACATGGTGATCAGGACATAGTCCCTGCAGTCATTCGACTGGCGAGGCAGAAACTATGTAGCAGTAGATAAAGTTGACTGTCCTCCGACCCTCATCCCTCGACAATAATGATACGACAACCTATCACTATATCTTATATAGTAGTAGATGATGTTTTAGTATTACATTATGTGAGTTCATCTTGATTCTGTTATATCCTCCAGATACTAGATACGATAAGAACATTTACTACACCATATGTACAGAACATAGATGATTCACACTAATATATGCTAGAATGAATTTTGGATTGTGTTCTGAGCCATCCGTTCTCACACTTAAAACACATAGGAATTAGTAGTGTGAGAGCGCCGGAGAGAGTGAGAGCGCCGGAGGGGGAGAGGAGAGAGAGTGAGAGAGTAAAATGGTACGACATGGTGAATTAGTACTGTATTTTGGCTCCAGCTCCACACTACTAAAATAACCCCTTTTAGCGACGTAAGAATACGTCGCTAAAAAAGGAAAATTCGTCGCTAATATCTATTAGCGACGTATTTAGCGACGGAAATTGGATGTCGCGTATAGGCTTGTCGCATATTACAATTTTGTCGCAGTTTGTCGCTCTTTGCGACGTCAAGTTTAGTGTCACTAGACGTCGCAAAATTTACGACAGTTAGCGACGTAAGTATACGTCGCCACTATAGCGACGAAGGGCGGCCACTTAGCGATGCCGTCAACTTTATATATGATGACATGGCATGGCAGCCACATCAGCATTTTAGCGACGCCTAGCGACAACTTTAGCGACGTCAGCTCTCAGGTTGGTGACGTATAGCGACGTAGACTTTCCGTCGCAGAACATCGCAGATTTTATAAAAAATATAATTGGTATTTTTGTTATGCTGTGTGTATGTGTTTACAGTGTGTGTGAAGTGCAGTATTCGAACCATCGACAGTTTTGCTTACTGTTCTATGTTTTATCTTGGATAGAAAGAGCAACAGTTCAGGGTGCACTTCTCAGAGCTTCCTCTTCACGTCATTCACCTTTCCGGGTTCCTTTACGACGTTCCGAGAAAGTGAAGGACGTGAAAATGAAGCTCTCAGAAGTACACCCTGAACTGTTGCTCTTTCTATCCAAGATAAAACATACAACAGTAATCGAAAGTGTCGATGGTTCCGAACACTGCATTTCACATTCACTGTAAACACAGACACACATCATCACAAAAATACACATTATATTTTTTTAAAATTTGGGCAGCACCTCCTTTGTATATCAGATCATCGCTTATAACCCAGCGTAGGTATATTTGTCATCCCCGTCGCAGATATCATCACAATTAACAGTCTCCCATCATAATAGTCTATAACTAATAGATAAATAACAGTCTCCCATCATAACAGTCTATAAATAAATATCATACATGTACTCAATGAAAATACCAACAAATTAAATATCACAAACATACATGTCCAACAGAGTCAAATAATAATGAAAATCAGTGTACATAACGGTCAATGGGCCCATAGGGCCAATAAATACAAAGATGATAAAAAAAATCTACTGGATCACTGAGGACCCCTGCCACGCATCTGGAATAGCATGTACTCATACTGCTCCTGTGTGAGCTACACCGTAGGGACAGTAGGAGGCAGTGCAATGTCTGGAGTCAGCGCCATCGATGGACCGGGAGGACGTATCTGCTCCAGCTCTCGCAGTCGCTCACCATGTGCAGCAAGGGTACTCACCATCCTCTGAGTACTCTCCTCAAGCGAAGCCGATACCTGAGTGAGTGAGGCAGACATGGTCCTCTGCGAATGGTCCGGCTCAACCTGTCTACGCTCTGTGCGCTGCGTAGACTCGGTGAGCATGTACAAGCTGGCAGCTGTAGCCTGTTGCAGACTCATCAGCTCCTGTATACTGCACTCGATCGCATCAAATCGTCCGGTGATCATCCGAGGGTCGGATCGTCGCTCTGCGGTAAGGTGATCAGAAATCTGCTGCTGTAACTCGCGACGCATCTCGTCGATCTGACGACGAATATCCTGAGCTCGTAACGATGCCTGCGAAGCTGAAGACTGCGCACTGACAGAGGGGGCCTGGGATGACTCCGAAGCCAAATACGCGTCGTAGGATCCCGTACCGTAGTACGTACCCTTCTGAAGACCGCCAACGGCGGTCATCCAGAGGTCGTCCAGCGATGGAGCTGTAGGCGGCTGGAAGGAAGTACCAGCCCCTCCCTCTGCTGGCGCACTAGCAGCAGCAGCCGCCTCCTCCTGTAGCCGAACAAACTCGACCTAGAACATGTTTGCTAACGTGTAATTGTTTGCTAAAGTCTATATTGGTATCTATTTTTCTGTTTTCTAAATTATAGTAAATTAATATAAAGAATAGAACGTACATATGCCTGCGTCGCCCTCTCGTCAATAAACTCCCCAGCCCTCCGATGGGTGACCAGGAAGACGGTCACCATGTTCGGGTCCTCACCCTTTTTTACCTGTTAAAATATATTATCTATTATTAGTATTAAACATTCTATCGAACTATATATAAATTAATGTCCGTCATAGGAAACGTACCAGACGACGAAAATGCTCTGTCATCGGAATGGAGCCACCACACCACTTACCGGCGCTCGACCGCGCCACCTTGGCCTTGTCAGACCGCTCCTGGTACCTGGGCTCGCTGAATCTAGCCTTCATCGCAGTCCACTGCTCTGGCGTGATCCAACCATGGATCGGTCCGGAGCGATCACGAGACTTTTGGTCGTGGATCGCATCACGGATGAGCTTGCCTACGACGGCAGAAAATTGGCCCTCGATCTTCGCCGCCCGTTGTAGTGGATAGAAATAGGTCCTCTACAAGAAGTAAAATAGAAAAGTTGTATAATATACACAAATGATTATTAAAATTTAAAAATAAACAAAATTTTTACCTTGAAGTGGGCGAACCAAAAGGCCTTCCTATCTGCGGGAGCATCTGAGTAGTTAATCCAAGGCCCACCATAGTTCTGCCTCAAAAATACCCCCAGCTGTCTTTGTACTGCAGAAGGCCAATATTTATACAATAATAATTTTCATGAATATATATGTACATATAATCATTTGATAAATATATATTAATTAATTAACTTACTTCGTAGGCCCGTCCGTCCAAATCTCCATACGCGTCTCGTCCGGGGGAGCGCATGGAGGGTCGCTCTCACCTCCTGCCTGGGCAGGATCAGTCTGATCGCCGTCCTCTATATGCTCGGCGTCGGCTCCCCCTATGGAGCCGTCGGAAGGAGGAATGCTGGACGCGGGATCAGGGATGCTGGACGCGGGATCAGGAATGTTGGATGCGGGATCAGAAACGCTGGACGACGAGGAAGGAGTCGCCAACCTGCTGGAACTGCCCTGTCCCGGTAATGGACCGGAAACAGAACGGTACAATGGCGTACTCGAAGATGAGGATGAGGGTACGGAATCTCCATCCCCAGCCCGAGGCTGACGGGACTGCCTAATATAAAATCCTCCGCGTCGTCCAGATGGTCTAGTCATACCTGATAATAACATATGACAATAAAACAAAAAACATATTTATATGATAGACATCACAGATTTTTGAAAAATATCATAGTCACAGATAAAAGTGTCACTAAAGTGTCACTAAAGTGTCACAGATTTATATGATAGAAGTGTCACTAAAGTGTCAAATATGATGATAAAACAAACGTACAGATTTAATCCTCTTCTGAAAATTCATCTAGTTCGTTTAGCTCATCTTCTTCTTCTTCACTTTCATCTGCATCTTCCTCTTCAGATAATTCTACTTCTTCTACACAATTAGATGTGTAATGAGGAACTTCCGTCATGTCTACTTCTATAATATTTGTTACAATAGGTAGTTCATCCTCTTGATAAGCTATATCGTCAACCTCAAAGGTATTTCTAGCTTTGGTCTTGCATACTGCCCACCAGTCCGACCTTCTTGTTCCCCGTTTAGGATAACTTCTGAAGTACACGAGCTGAGCCTGACTTGATAGGACAAATGGTTCATAGGCTTGATATCGACGTCGATAGTTTATATCAACAAGATCGTACTTGTCTACTTTCCAACCTTGACCTTCAATCAGATCGAACCAATCACACCTGAATAACACAATCTTAGCAGGCTCTATTTCATAACTATATGTCAGCTCCACGATCTTCCATAGCACGCCATAGAAATCGTTGCCCGTATCAACATCTTTGTAGTTCGAAGATCTGATACACAAACAGCTATTTTTGGTGGAGTCGAGATCCACAAAGTTGTCTCTGATCGGGCAAGTTGTTGACTTGAACCTAAACCCATTAACACAGTAGCTTGGCCATATTTTTGCAGCATAAATTGGTCCCTTGGCTAGCGTTCTAATAGACTCATTCTCAAGTCTTGGGTATGGACGATTGACCTAAATACCACGAAAGAAGTAATTAAGCTCATTCTCAATCAAGTGCATATACAGAAAGGTAATTACAAAGTTCTCAAGTCTTACATATGCACTCAACCATGATGAAAAATAACGCCTCATTTATTGTTCTAGTTCTTCTTCTGTTATGTGTGGCCTACCTGACCTCACATCATCATTAAATATGCTGAAAATAACATTGTTCAATTAATGTAATAGTATAATAATCAACACTATTAAAATAATATAGACGTATTAATTACTTACCCTTCTAGTTTCTCTACTTCCTCCTCGTCGCAGTTGAGTAATACATACACCTGAGCAGCCCTTAGCTCATCATCGTTCAGATATCTCTTCTTTATTATACCCGATGGCTTTCTTGGAGCATTGAATTCCTTCAGTATTGTATCATTACTTTCATGATCTCCGTCGTCGTTTCTGGAAGCTCTCGTTCTATTAGTTATAACATGAGGCTTGAAATACATCGAACAAAAGTTTGTAATCTCCTCGAGAACATAGGACGACGATTGTACATCCATGAACGATTCCGTAAGTAGTAATTCATATCCATTTGGAAATAATTCTGCAAAGATGGACACATATTATCCAATAGGCACAAATTCGTATATTATATCTTATTATGGGACACACATTAGTAGCGGACAGTTACTAATAACAATGATATGCAATCTAGGTCAAACTAGGTTGTACTAAGTCAAACAAAGTCAAACAAGGTCAAGCTAAGTCAAACAAAGTCAAACAAGGTCAAACTAGGTCAAGGGTTGACCTATAGTTGACTTTGTCAACTCTTAGTCCAATCTAGGTCAGATGTTGACTCTACTTTGACTTTCAGTCAAAATAGTCAACCTTGGTCAAACAAGGTCAAATATAAGTCAAATATCCTATTTCTAGTCATTACCTACCAAGGTACCCTTTACCTTATCGCTATTGGTATCCCAATACCAATATCTTAAGTTGGAATCTCAATATCTTAGTCTAGGTAACTAATACCTTAACATCCACTTTACCTTAGATACTAGATAATACTATATCCTAGTAATATCCTACCCTTAGGCTAGTAGATAACTCAGTCCCTTAGGCTAATAGATATTACTATCTACCTTAGGCTAGTATCTATCCACCTGCCTTAACATCATACCCATTACCTTAGAAAGGAGGGGATGATTGCTTAATTCATCCTCAAATGTAGGTTTATACTTTTTTTTATGTTCTAACATTTATCCACCTGCCTTAACATCATACCCATTACCTTAGGCTAGTATCTATCCACCTGCCTTAACTCAATACCTTTTTTTTTTCATGTTCTAACATTTATCCTCAAATGTACGAGACAAAAGAAAGGAGGGGATGTGTCACGCCCCAGAACCAGAATATTGGAGAGCGGGAGAATAACTCAGCCAGCTACGTATTACGGGTAGAAGAATACCGTATAATACGATCAATGCTGTCTAACCAGACGAGGGGGTGCATACTACATGAAAGTCTTACTATGGTCACTTCACATCTATTGTCTCAATCATTCAAACAATAAGCAAAAATAGAGAACATGTAAGATAAAGCAGTAAGGCGTCCCAAACGCTTAGTCAAAATGTTCTTGAGATCTGGTTTTACAAAACATAGCCAGATGATATAGTAACATATACATAATTGTTATCAGCTGCAGTCTGACTTAGTTACAATTATGTAAAAGTAAGTACAAGACAATCCGACTAACATGTCGGTGCCAAACGGCTAAGTATAAAGTAAATAACAAAACGAGCGGTGGAGTAAGGAACCCACTCGAGTCCTCCTGCGATCATTCCCCTAGTATTGACCATCTTGGAGGTGGAAGTAAGCTGAGTCCTCGGGAACCGGCTTTAAATCTGGCCATGCAAAACCAGAGAGGTTAGACCTCTAATAGCAAGTACCACAAGGAAGTACGATATGAAGGATTAAACCAGTAAGTAATAGAATATAATAATAATAGATCTCTGCTTTCCACTAGGATTCACATAACATCACGACACTTCGAACCAACCTCCCAACCAAACAAGGACAGAAGTTGGCCCGTCATGTCCTGACATTCTGATCATCTCAGTTAGGCAATAGAGTAGGTACAGTACACAAACAAATCATCTTGAACGGCCAATCAACTCCTACGGCTTGCTATTGTGAGTCCCAAGTTATCCTGGAATTATACAACTAGGGATTCCTCAGTTCTTACTATGTACGAGCAAGGCTAGTCTATCCAGTCAATCAATTGTGCCAATCATGAATTAGACGAGTCCCAGCGGGACGCCCGTCATCAATATATAATATACAATAATAATATAAGCATATACCGCCCCCTGCCCGTGTGGCAGGTTTACAGTATCTGTGGGAACCAGCCAGCCTGTCGGGCACTACTAGTCCCAAAAGGGCTGCCATATAAGAACTCGGGGATCCATTCTCTCCATGCAATCATTATTTTATTTAACTTAATAGTCTCTACGTTGAGTGAAATCCCATGCCGTGGATCATGGTCATTCAAATGAGTACTTTCGTACGGGGTACGATATGCGCAACTCTACAACGATACCCGTGCGACTAGGTTATAGGTCTTACATAGCGTAATACAACAATCAAATCTAACCAAGGAGTAATCATGTCTTGACCATAAAGTACATATGCTGCTTTGTAGAAAAAAATAAATAAATTAAAGCCTGCACATGCCTGTATATCAATATTCGGGATCGGCTAATCGATTACAATAGTTCATAACATGAACGTGTCTCATTCATTTAATTCAATAAGACGACTAGCCAGTCTCTTAGTTCCAACTTAGGAACGTATGATCAATTTTAGTCAAGATAACCATTATTATCAATGGTGACAAGACATGAAGGTCAATTAGTATTAAATGGGGTCGAGCCTATAACTCTCAGGATTAAGTTCCAGTCTTACTGGGTATCCATAAACCAATCAAGACACAGGGCACGTTCTACACAACCATATGTATCAAAAATATTAACATGCTAAGATTATCGAGTTTATAAAAAAGGCGTAAGGATATAATAGGAGAATTATCATGCCACCATTAAATGAATAAATTATAGAACAAATAGAAACCACCCAGGTCAGGAAGTCACGCCAACAAGTCTATGCTAAGGCCAACAAGTCACGCAAGAATCGTACGCGTAAAAAGGGTACGCCAAGTTAAGTAGGAAGGAGTGAGCGTATAAACAGCGTGAGCGTGAAAAGTGGTTCACGTTGGTACGCACAGCGTGAGCGTGAAGGGTAATTCATGCACGCACAGCGTGAGCGTGAAAAGTAATTCACGCACTCATAACGTGAGCGTGAAAAGTAACTCACGCACGCACAGCGTGAGCGTGAAAAGTAACTCACGCACGCAAACCGTGAGCGTATGAGCGTGAAAAAGCGTGATAAGAAATTCACGCACGCACAGCGTGAGCGTGATAAGAAATTCATGCACGCACAACAGGATCGTAACTCAAATGTCACGCTAACACGTAAGGACGTGAGCGTGACTCAAAATTCACGCTAACACGTAAAGACGTGCGCGTGACTAAAAATCCACGCTGGCACGTAAGAACGTGAGCGTGATAAGAAATTCACGCTAACACGTAAAGACGTGTGCGTGACTAAAAATCCACGCTGGCACGTAAGAACGTGAGCGTGATAAGAAATTCACGCTAACACGTAAAGACGTGTGCGTGACTAAAAATCCACGCTGGCACGTAAGAACGTGAGCGTGACTAAATCTCCCGAACTTCAATCTTAGGGAGCCTTCGTTCCAAGCCAGAAATGAGGTTCCCATGGTTCAGAATGGTGTGGAATGAGAAGCTCTGCCACATGAAACTATCTATTTTCGAAAATACGCCAAGTTGGGAGATCAAAACCCATGGACAACCGAAAATACAACAACCTAGATCTGTAAGAAACGAGCCAAGAAAATCAAAAATGCTAAGTACTAAACTCTCTTAGAATCACAAGAAGAAGACAAATGATCCATAAAAATGGGTGAAGGAGAAGCAAGATGTACTTGCCTTCTCTTGGTAGGTGGAAGAGAGTGATGAGGAAGAAGAAGAAGTAATGGTGAAGGAGAGTTATGAGGAGAGAGAAGGAGATGAGGGCTTTAAATAGAAAAGGGGGGTGGTAGGTGGAGTTCGGTTCATGTGAACCACCATGAACCCGAGAAGAACCCTCCTAGGCCGAACCTATAAGCAAGACTAAAAGCAGAGAATAACAGCAGGAAATAAAATGCAGATAATTAATTAACATAAAATTAAAGGAATTTAAATACAGGATAATACATGATAAATATTAAATAAATATATATATGAGTTGCACATGTATAAAAATATATATTCTGGGAACGGGGAGTGACAGGATGATTGCTTAATTCATCAATTAGATTAAAAAAGGCATGATAGTTAGGCAGCTGTCATGACTTTGGTCGGTTATGTTAGTTATTTACTACATATAGTTGCTTCTTGAGTACATGGAATCCGTTTTTATATTTCGCTTTAAATATAATTGGTTTATCTTCATATGGCGTGCTGTTACAAAGTTTTAAGCCATTATCCCACATATTTGAGCCCATAAATAATTGACACACTGGTGAAATATCAGTAGAGGTATTCCATCTTCATATCAGAAACCTAGCAGCTTAGTTAGTAAGTACTTACCATATTCTCAACATCAGTGCTATGGAATTGGATCATAAGTACTAGACTTGATGATCCTCTTACCGCGATGCTAATTTTGCTACAGTTGATGACTTCTCAGATTTAGTATCACTTGATGGTACACAATAGCTTCATAGGTATTTAATAATCTTTGCTTTCATGTTTACCTGAGTAAACTTGAAACAAACTGTCCTATTGTAAGGAAAATGGGCATTGAGGTATTTAATGTTGGACTGAATTTATATGAACTGTATGGACTGTTATGGGGTTTATATATATGTGGACTGATATAGTATGGGAGAATGGTTGAATGAAATGATATGGAAAGTGATTGGGGGAGGGGCTGATAGCTCACTGCTCTGCAAACAGAACAGGGCAACAAGTGCCCTGCTACTGCTGCTGCATTCATAGAATACAGGTGCTGTATTCTACAGCTACTGCTGCTGCATTATATACAGTCCCCTGTGGGGACTGCTGCTGCTGCCGAGGGATTACATGCTGCTGCCACAGGCAGCAGCTCTCTCTCCTGCCTCACTCTCTCTAACACACTCTCAATAATAAATTTCACTCACAACCAACCATCAAAATATCTCGTGTCCGTGTCTGTGTCTAGATAGCTAGGGCTAGGGTTAGGGTTTACCTGAAAAGGGTGGCTCGGTCGGAGGATGGAGGCGGCGAGGAGGGTGGCTTCGTCGGAGGAGGGAGGCGGCGAGAAGGGTAGCTTCGTCGGAGGAGGAAGGCGGCGAAGAAGGAGACTTCGTCGGAGAAGGGAGGCTGGTCGCCGGAGGGAGGGGTCAGCGGGCGAGCGGGGTCGCCGGGGGAAGAAGGGGAGGGTGTCGCCGGAGGGAGGGGTCGCCGGAGGCGAGGGTTCGCCGGGGGGAGAGGGGAGAGGTGGATCGAGCGGGAACAAAAAAATTTTGGCTGAAAAATTATGATTTCGATCGGGCCAGTAACCCTATATGAAATACGTCAGCGACGTATAAATGTTACGTCACAATACAGCGACGTAAAAAATATCCGTCGCAGAACGTCACCTTGCAGCGACGTAATACACTCTACGTCGCTGAACGTCGCTACACAGCGGCGGTCAGCGACGTGTAACACTAGGAGTCGCTATAATCAATTTTTGGCGACAGATTTTTCTGCCGTCGCTAATATACGTCGCTATTCTAGCAGATTTTAGTAGTGCCAGCTCCATTTGTATTAATCTACGGTACGACATGGTGATCAGGACATAGTCCCTGCAGCCATTCGACTGGCGAGGCAGAAACTATGTAGCCGTAGATAAAGTTGATGTCTATTTTAAAGTATTAATTAAGAAAATTTGGAATATTTGTGGGAATTTTGGAATATTTTTGCTATGATCGGATTATAACGACGGATATTAGGTTACTCTTCAGGTTAATTGATGTCTATTTTATATTAATTTGGTTTGGTCTATATGATTCTTGGATAATTGGTGTGCATTAAATTCGTATGTGCATATTTGGTCTATGTGATTCTTGAATAATTGGTGTGCATTATATATTTGGTCTATGTGATTGTTGGATAATTGGTGTGAATTATATATTGGTTTGGTTTATGCATATTTTTGTGAACAGGAAAAGTGCTGCAATTTTTTTCAAAAAAATTTCATTTAGTGACGGACTAGTGACCGGTTAGCAACGGATATTTCCAGTTTTCGACTACATTTGCATTAATCTACGGTACGACATGGTGATCAGGACATAGTCCCTGCAGCCATTCGACTGGCGAGGCAGAAACTATATAGCCGTAGATAAAGTTGACTGTCCTTCGACCCTCATCCCTCGGCAATGATGATACGACAACCTATCACTATATCTTATATAGTAGTTGATGATGTTTTAGTATTACATTATGTGAGTTCTTCTTGATTCTGTTATATCCTTCAGATACTAGATACGATAAGAACATATACTACACCATATGTACAGAACATAGATGATTCACACTAATGTATGCTAGAATGAATTTTGGGTTGTGTTATAAGCCATCCGTTCTCACACTTGGAGATAAATCAAATTTTTGCTATTTTATCTGATGCACAAATACCGCTCGAGTGAGCAAAAGGCATGCAGCCACTTCCTTCCCTCCACCGTCGTACCTAGTGGAGGAGTATATTCGTCGGTTGCAGCAGGGATTACCACCACCGGGCAATCGAACTCCTCCTCCTCCTTAAAGTAATGTAATTAAGAAAATTTGGAATATTTGTGGGAATTTTGGAATATTTGTGCTATGATCGGATTATAACGACGGATATTAGGTTACTCTTCAGGATAATAGATGTCTATTTTATATTAATTTGGTTTGGTCTACATGATTCTTGGATAATTGGTGTGCATTAAATTCGTATGTGCATATTTGGTCTATGTGATTCTTGGATAATTGGTGTGCATTATATATTTGGTCTATGTGATTGTTGGATAATTGGTGTACATTATATATTGGTTTGGTTTATGCATATTTTTGTGAACCGGAAAAGTGCTGCAATTTTTTTTCAAAAAAATCTCATTTAGCGACGGACTAGTGACCGGTTAGCGACGGATATTTTCAGTTTCCGACTACTTTTCGACGGAATTTTCGTCGCTAACTGGAGATTTGAAACTGTTTCCAGGTAGCGACGGGTGGTCGACAGAATATCCGTCGGCAACGTTCTGGTGGTATATATTTCGACGGAATAGCGACGGAAAATCCGTCGGCAAGGTTCTGGAAAAGCTTGATATTTTCAGAACATTGGCGACGGATAATCAGCCACAAATCAGTCGCTCTCTCGACGGTGTCGCGACGGAAAATTCATCCCCAAGGTTCTGGAAATATTAATCATTTCCAGAACATGGTCGACGGATAATCCGTTAGTATTCCGTCGCTAATCCGTCTTTTGTTAGCGACGGCGATCGACGGACTAGTGACGGAACGATACCCTCTGATACACTGTTACGACGGTTTACCGACGGAATATCCGTCGCTAGCGTCTACACAGTTAAGTATTTAATACTTGAAATGGACGAAAGCCCGTCGGAAAGTCGTCGCTAATGCATCGTACTGTGAAGACGAAAAGCCGTCGCTATTCCGTCGCTCTTCGACTACTTAGCGACGGATCATTATTAGCGACGAGCTGATTGCCGACGGATTATTTTGACCAAGATCCGTCAGTTATCGGTCGCTAATACTGATTGTCGACGGATGGACGACGGATGTGGTCGTCGCTAAATGGACATATTTTGGTAGTGATGGTCGACCTCGGTTCGAACACCACTTTGAACAAAAAAAAATCGATTGAGCTCGGTATCGGTCTTCCTACGAACGAGCTTTAAACCGAGTTTGGACCGAGTCGAACGCGAGCCGAATCCGAATTGAATCGTTTTACAGTCTTACATGTGTGGCCCCTAGTTATTAGATAACTCCAACATATTTCGTTCTTTTCTTTCAACCAGGGGCGGATCCACACTTGTGGTGGGGTGGGCTCCAGCCCACCCCAAAATTTTTTTTTTTACTCTTTTTTTCTTATATTTTTTCTTTTTCTTGAATTTTTATATAGGTTAATCCACCTTTAGCCCACCCGAATCTGTTGTAGCCCACGGCCCACCCTAGTTTCAGTTTCTGGATCCGCCCCTGCTTTCAACCATTAATTTGTTTGCATCTCTATTTATTGTGATTGAATAAAATTTAAGATAAAAAATATTTTAAATCAGAAACATTAAAGATATGCCTACTAATTTTCTGTACTATGGATATCATTACGTGACCAGAGTTGATTATTAATATGGGTGTTGTTAAATGTACCCATATTTTTATTCACTTTATCTCTTTTATTGATTTTGTTAAAATAATTTCAGTCTACCTTATTTATCTTTATCTCCTATATTTTCTAGTTCTTTAAATCAATTAAATAGCTTTATTATTATGTTAACTTAAAATTTGAGGAAGGAAAAAAAGAAAGAAAGAAGGACCAACTAAGAAATGGACGAAAGAAGAAGGTTAGAATTTACAGTAAACCGCAGAACAAATTCAAAGTAAAGACTGGGCGAAGATAGAATAGAAGATCTGCAAACATGGAAGCCTACTCTCTTTGTTTTCGAATCCACTCACAAAGTGATCTATTAATTCCGATACGAAAAATTATAACCCTAGACATGGACAATAAGTTTGCAAATATGTTGAAGGTTATATTTCGAATTTTTGTCTCTCATAATTTAAAATTGGAAAAAGATTCCAATATAGGTTATTATTATTTTTTAAATATAATTGTGGAAGTAAACTGAAAGTATAATTTTAAAATAATAAAATAAAACTTGTCAAAGCTCCTAAAAATATAGAAAGGGTGAACAGAATGAAAACATAAATGTGTTTAATAACATCAATTAATAGTGATATTACGATATTAATTTTTTGTTAGTTTCATTTGGATATTACTAGTGTTATATCAATGTTAAGAGATCCCAAACCTAAGTTTTTTTTTAAATACCCAAAATAACGTCTGAAATTTTGTGCATGCTGGATTGCATGCCAATTAGGCTCAATATTTCTAATTTTTACACACACCTACACCTCCCTCGCGATTCGATTTTGAGACCGTCAGCTTAGTCAATAAAGTTATATCTCTCATCGCTACTACAATAGCCAGTTGAGTTCGGTCAAACCCCAGGATATTAGTATTAATAGTTATGCATATGGTATATATACTATTTATAAATTTTATAGAGGTACGAGGAAAATAAAACTTTGAAAGGGTATATATACGTGCAAATGAAACTCTTTTCTCTGCATGTGGGATTAAGTGACAACGGCTAGTTGGATGTTCAAATGAAGCCAAGTATGGCATCATTACTTTTTTGGGACCTGGGCATAGATAGACTCATAGGACTCTAGGAGGATTGGAGGATGAGATGTGTCCAAATAATGCTTTCTTTATACTCTCGAACTATTGAAGTTTGGATAGCTCGCTTTGGATTGGGAACAATGGGAAGCACTGTATATTTGGCTTATTTGGAGCTTAGGATCATGATCGAGCATCCCAGGTGTGGCAGTAAGAGGCAGCTCTACCACCAAATGTACAGCTCTGGACAAAACTTCGAGTCGGGAGCAGATTTGCTGTCAATTTTTGGTCCTCTACAGGGTTGTTGATTATTTTTTATAGTTTTTATAATTATAAGAGTTGTTGATTATTTGTAAGAAACATAATTGATAAATAATATATAGAACAACATATCTGTTCTCCTTTTAGTCTATTAATTATATGACATTAACATTGCCGGTCCGAGAATTCTGGAGCGTCGATTTGAAAGTGAAGTCGAAGGGTTAAATAAAAAATATCTACAGTTTTTCTAAATAAATTTTATAAAAAAAATTCGGATATCAATTTTATCAATCAATTTAACAATTAAAATTTTCTTTAAAAATTAACAAATAAAAAATGATAAAGAAGTAACTTAGTTGAGCAATTTTAATATCATATTTTCTAATAGTAAAAAAAGGATCATTTAGAGACAAATGGACAAAGTAATTGTTAGAATAATCCATAAAAGATACTTGAAAATCAATAAGTAATTTAGTTTGTCTCATTGTAATAGCCCTCTCAATGCATTTTTGATCTATAATTCTAATCCAGATATTTTTCTTATTTTGAGCCTTCCTACAAAGTTATTGTTACAAATTACTACTTAACTGGGTTTAGAGCATGTTTGAATTTTTTTTTTTTTTTATTGCAAGGATTGGCTGGACTAGTAAGTAAACTTGGACCCTATTTGGAAGCTTTGTCTATTGAGAAATTTGGGATGATCTTCCAACTCGTCCATCCTCTGGATCGGCCCTAGACATTAACTAGAGTGTAAATACTTATTTAAGCATTTGGATATAGCTAGGTGTCACGTACAAAAGTTTGCGTCCCACCGAGACGGATTTGCATGACTTTGTACGGACCAAGGTTATGCGGGAAGCTTCCTGAACATTCTAGAAGATGGCGGAAGGCTCTAGGAGATTGTGGATCTCTCCGGAAGGCCCAAGATCGTTCTAGGAGGCCCAAGAAGCTTCTGGAAGGCCCTTGAAGTTTCCTTTTATGTTGCTAGGAAATAAACCTGGAATATGCCATTCCAGTTATGGTAGAAAGTAATAATCCTTGGAATATTCCTTCCAGGACTTTTCTTGTATTGCTCTATGAGCACTTATAAAAGGGAGGAGGCTTTCATTTGTTCCTCACCACCCAAAGTTGCATCCTTTTCTAGTATAGTGAAGTTTTAATCTTCCACTCTCTCTCTCTTTTGCTCCATAATGTTCTCAATATCGCCTTAGCGATCTAGCTAAGCGGGTTCGGGAAGGCTTGCACGACTCTTCGAGGAGGAAGATAGTGCGCCGCACGGGACGAGGTGCTAGCAAAATACTAAGTCCGTGACAAGTGGTATCAGAACGAAGGTCGGTTGGTGCCATATCGACATCCGAGAACGTCTAGGAGGGACCCGCGTCGCCTAAGGAGGGGCACGCCAAGACGCACAAGAGGGGCAAGAGCAAGGAGTCTGCGGTGGAGCGTAGCCTTGCCGGTCTTGCCGAACGTGTCGAGGTCTTGGAGACGGGTTCGAGGGACATGGAGATGCGCATGGGCTCCGTGGAGCAAAGCAACACGAGACTAGAAGAGTACTTCGATGGGATGGAGAATGACGTCGCTTCGTCTATGGCAATCTTTCGGGAGCAATTTCAAGAGGTCCGATCCGCACTTGAGGAGGAGCTCAAGGGGCATCGCGCGGAGATTGAGGACTTGCGTAAGAAGGTCCAAGGCTACGAGGAGCTGAAGACCGTGGTCGAGAGTTGCGGAGAACTCAAGACCAAAGTTGCCATCTTAGAGAAGGCCGTTGCGAATGGTGGACCTTCGAGTAGGGAGGCACCAAGGCGAAGGAAGATCCTTGAGCCAAAATCCTTCAGCGGGGTGCGTGATGCTAAAGAAGTTGAGAACTTCTTGTGGAACGTGGAGCGATACTTCAAGGCGTTGCACATCAACGATGACGCCGAGAAGGTGGATATTGCTCCACTCTACTTCACAGACGATGCGATGCTGTGGTGGCATCGAAGGTGCACGGAAGCCGAGAAGGGTTTGTGTTCGATAGAGACTTGGAAGGATCTCAAGAAGGAGATCAAGTCCCAGTTCTATCCAGAGAATGTGGAGTTTACAGCGAGGCGAAGCTTGCGACAACTGAAGCATACCGGGACGATCAAGGAGTACGTCGCGGAGTTTACACGCTTGATGCTCGCGATATCTAGCATGGGCGAGGAGGATCGTTTGTTCTACTTCCTCGATGGACTCAAACCTTGGGCGGCTCGAGAATTGCAACGACAGAGGGTAAAAGACTTGAACACCGCCGTGGCAGCAGCTGAGCGGCTCGTCGAGTACATGTGGGACGACAACGATGCCGAGGCCAAGCCAAAGTCCACCAAGGAGAATGGTGGGGGAGAGTAGGAGAGCTCTCCTAAGGAGGGTCCGTCCGAGCGAAAGAAGCACGAGAAGACCCAACCCGAGCGAGCTGTTTCATGCTACATATGCGGAGAGAAGCACTTTGCTCGGGATTGTCCGAGTAGGAACATGCGTGTAAATGTCGTCCAAAGCGAGGAGGTGGAGGACGAAGAGTGCGAAGTGGAAGCGCACATGGGAGCGTTGCGCTTACTCAATGCCGTGAAGACCAAATCTGCCGTGTCGAAGGCTCCGAACAGGGAGCTCATGTACGTTGATGCAAGGATCAATGGCATGAGCACACAGGCGTTGGTTGACACGGGCGCCACTCATAACTTCATCACGGGCGCGGAGGTCCGTCGCTTGGGTCTATCCTTGGAGGAAGATTCGGGCATGATGAAGGCCGTCAATACGGAGGCACGCCCCGTGCAGGGGGTAGCCAAGGGGGTCCGCATAGCGGTGGAAAATTGATCGGGTGTTGCCAATTTCACCGTTACGATGCTGGATGACTTCAAGATAATATTGGGCATGGATTTCCTTATCGCGGCTAAGGCGATTCCGATGCCACATTTGGGAGTTGTCGGCTTCATGGAAGAAGGCTCATCGTGCATGGTGAAAGGTGCACGAGGTAAGTCTTCGAAGGGGAAAGCTATCTCCGCTATTCAGCTCAAGCGAGGTGGCAAAAGGGAGACGGCATACCTAGCGGTGCTCGAGAAGAAGGAAGGCTTCGAGGAGAAAGGCCTTTCGTGCGAGGCACAGGGTGTTGCAAAGGGGCGTCCCGAGGAACCACTTCCGTGGAGGGAGGTGGACCGTGCTACCAGGCTGGGCTCGAGGGCAGAGAAGCATGTCGCAAGCTGCGCGGAGGCAGAAGCGACGAGGCGGAGTAACTTGTCACGCCCCGATTACGTAGAATCGATAGTCGTCCCTCGGGCGTGATGCCGTACGAACCTAAGTTGCGATCGCACAAGGCATAGTCATAAGGTTATCCGAAACACAACATCAAGTTAGAGTACGCAGAGAAATTGAATGACACATTTGAAATAGAAATAGACTTTTTTATTGATGATAATAAAACTTTACATAGACTCCTTTACAATCATTGCCGCGCGGGCTACAACATGACTCGACTTACAAAATGAACGCCGATGAGATAGGTCGTTCCATACATTACATTCCCTTTTACAAGCAAATATATATCATCTTTCCACCTGCTATCGAGGCGAGTCGAGCCGCCATCTTCTTTTGGACTGAGTGTGGGTCTTCTTCAAAAGGATTCCAGAAAACAAGCCTTTACACGCGGACGAGGCTTCAAAAGGGTTCACTTCGCCTTGAGCTTTTGTCACGACCCGATCCCAATTTCTTGGGTCGACTCGGATCATGCCCAGCTTGCACCGTTGTTGAGACGGCGGCAGTAAGCTGTATTCCATATGCAGGTACAATCAACAACATTTGAAACTTATAATTGCCACAACATTTAATTAAACGATAATATAAACTTGTCCATTACAAAGCTTGTCCACAACTTAAACATATATTTTATTTAAAAGATAAACTAAAACTCCAACTAAGCAGAAGTGTCATCATCATCTCCATGGACCTCGTCTGGGAGCACAGCAGGGTACAGCTCCGGGTCGTAATAACTACTAATCAGTAGTTCTGAGTCATCAATAGGACCTATTGGGGTGGGGGATCCAGTCAGGAAAGGAGCAAGTACAATTATGAAAAAAATAACAATTTGCATAATGATTAGAAACTTGCAATATTAAATAATTTTGAAACAATGATTTCCAACTATGAAATAAAACAATTGTGATTTGAGTATGTAGTATCTATGACCGGTTTAGGATGATTCAATTGTATCCTATTGATACGGTCCGGCCTAACCCCGTGTGAAGAGGGTAAGCTCGCACATTCATTAACTATTTGGCTTTGATCATAGATAACTACACTACTCCCCATTATCCCGATGCAATGATTCAATATATAACTCTAGGAGAGAGTACGTGTAACAGTTGTGTATTTAACATGCAAAATTCTAATATTAATTAAACTGCAATTAAACACAACAGTACTTGCCTTGATTTAAACTGGTCGTTGATGAAGGTTCCGAAAAGATGCTAGTTACGCCTTCGAAATCCTACAAATGGAGCATCTATACTTATCAAACTGCTTCAACCAACTAAGCGTGCTTAATTACAATCTCTATTATCTTTCCTAATAAATTTTATCCTTTTCATTCTAATTAGAACACATTTATCAATTGGTTTACTATTTACAAGAAAACATCAATTTAATCCTTTCTTTTTGGAAAAATTGCAATTTATCATTTAAATTGTTAAAACTTTGTATTTTATACATAAAGTTATTATTTATTTAATAAGTGAGAAAATCATGAATTAATCAACTAATTCCTAACATTTATGTGAATATATAAATATATAGTCTACTACAACATCCAGAAAAGAAATAAAATAAATCCTAATTATTACATTTTTCCAGCACGAGTAAATAAGTAATTGGGCTTATGCCCTTACAACCCGATTTACATAAATTGAAATAAGACGAAAATATGGTTAGTCTCAAAATTAAATAACTACAATTTTAACAAAAACTAATAAATTACAAAATACTATTTAAAGAGAATTATAAGTCTCAGACTCTGGTCCAAATTTTATTTTCAACTACTCTGCCTCAACGTCCGGTCGAACCGGTGCGTTTGCATTTCGTTGGGGCTAGTAACCAATTATGGTTGTCGCCCAAAAATACCAAAATTATTTTAAAATCATTTTATTAAATTTCCGAAAATTTCGGCAGCATTCCCTCTATTTTCGGAACAACCCAAAAACTGGAAAATGCGTCCGATACCTGCAAAATAACCCCAAATTCACATAACCTTCCACATAGAGAATATTTTCCCAAAAATTCCAGAATTCTGAATTCAAATCGGAAATCCGATAACACAACAGAACCCAAACTTCCCAAGAAAATTCAACTCTAATGTATTCTTATTCAAAAAAATATATTTTTCCCCAGCCAACCATAAATAACAAAATTTCCAACAAAGCTAAGGAGCAAAACAAACCAACAGAACTATCCAAAGTTCCAACAGAACCCAACAGAACCAAGTTCCCCAAAGGAAACACTTCTCATCTCATATATAAATATAATAAAAAACTCCAACATAAACTATCCGAACTCATCACAGAGTAATGAACCCAACATTAAATTGAATCTTCAATTATTCCTGAAAACTTCTCGGAAAACCCGAGAATTCTCAGAACCTTGTTCTGATCAAAACATCCAATTTTTCCAGAACTGAAAACCACAACAAGTGTTTCCGAGAACTTCGGAAAAAAAAAACCGAAATTGCAACGTAACAATTACGTTGTCGAAAACCGAAATCCCGAAGGATCCGGGAACCAGCATTCATCATAGACAGTAAATATATATATATATTGGGTCAGAGTGTACCGAAAACCGACGGGAACGGAACTGCAGAAATACTCGGGATGGACGGGCGTCACCGGAAACAAACTCCGGCGTCAGAGGTGCGCCGGAGGGGTCGACGGACCAGGAGATCGCGCGGGGTCGGGCGCCGACGGCTGACGGCGGCCACGGGGCGGCGACGGGGAGGTGCTCGGCCCTCGGAAACTCCGGGAAGGGGTTAGATCTAGGGATTCTTCTCAGAAATTTGGGGAAAAGAAGTTGGGATGGAGATGGAGATGGAAGAGGGGTTTATAAAGGAAAAAAAAGATGGGGGTTACTCATCTTGGGAAGGCCAAGAGCCTTCAAGCCATTGATGGCCGGCGGCCATGGAGGTGGACTGCCGGGAGTTCACGTCAGGTTGGAACCCGAAGGGCTCTTCGGTTATGAAGAACCGAAAGGTTCTCCAACAAGGAGAATGAATGAATCCATTCTCTAAAGGTTCAGATGGTTGTGTGAAAGAGTAGCTTGGTTACTTATAAGCTTAATGGGTTTGAACTCAACCCAATAACTAATGGGTTTAAGCCATTGAACTTGGGCCTAAGGAAAATAATTGATTCTTGGCCTTGGGCTTAAATATAAATGCTTGAATTTAAAACTTAAGGTAATTGGGCTTTAAATATTATCTAATTTCTTTAGAAAATTATAACTTATATTTTTTTTAAAACTCTGAAATTAATTTAAGAAATGTTTCATGTTCCAAATTGGATTCAAGTCTGGTCAAAAAATCAAAATTTCTTGTTAATAAATTTTTGGAAAAATTTATTTACACTTAATGAATATTACCAATATTAACTAATTATTCTCAAATAATATCTAACATTATTCTAACAAATTTTATTTAACAATTAAAATTAGAATTGAAAATTAAAAAAAAAAAACTAAAAAAAATTATGGGTTTCACAGCTTTCAAGTGGCACGCCCTTCGTAGTTCGGGGTACCTGCGTGGAGAGCGAGGATCAGTACATTACACTTTGTACTAGTGCGTGGCTATTTAAGTTCCAAGCTCTCATTTGGTTGAAGAGTTTATATGACTTAGAGTATGAATGTTTCTAACCATCCTAATGAATTGCAAACAAGCATATGACAAGCATAGTGAAATTTATGTTGAAACTTACCGACGGCGGCCGCGCCGCGCCTTATGAAACTTACCATGTTCTTCCCTGTCAATTGTTATCATTCCCATACCAAGTGCAATATATCGTGTGTTGGTCACTGGCTCCCAGAGCCATCGTGGACTCCTCTAGCTTTTGTTAGACGGGGTCCTTTCAGCGTGAGTAGCGAGCCCCGCTGCAAGTCCTCGCCTAACCCGTGCCCAGCACAGCTAATTATTTGTTTCCCTATGCCCGCAACGGTCCCGTGGCCTCGGGTTGCCGTGCGGAAAAAATGCTCACCTTGTCGACAAGTTGTCCATGACCGTGCAAAGACATGTTTTTAGTTGTTAAGACATAGCCTACTCTTTCTTTTTGAGAACTTGCTCATTCATTCGTGTTCGTGCACTTGCATTTATCTTTTCATTCGCAACAACACTATCGACTTTGCCTAAGAAGGGGGTCGAGAAGAGAAGGGTCAGCCACTCACTTTGAGTTTACTTCGGCGAGAGAACTTGCTGGTTGCGCTAGACGTCGCCTACGCGATCACCTGAAATCGCACAAGCAACCGATTAGAACACTGCATTATTCAAGGAGTTCGATAGGAAATGCGAGTTCGAAATGCAAGCCATGAAAACCATCGAAAATATTCACGAAAGCACATTCAGAAAACAAAGCCAAAACCAACGCAAGCGGCGTGAAAAGCAGAGCAACGGGAGGTCTCTCCCGACTCAGCCGCAGAGTCAATCCTCGAGGCGCAGCCCGCTGAATATGGGACTTGGTTCCGAAGAAGACATTCCATAACGAGGAATGGGTCTTAATTCAACCGTTCCCGTTCGATCGACTCGGCCGATCCTGACCTATCGGTCCCGACCGAATCGATATCGACAGTGTTCCTTTCTCGCGCACCCCGTGGACAGAGTACGGGGCACGATGTAGGGACGGGGCACTACACCATAACCAACTAAGAAAAAGTATCGTCCTCGAAACTTAAGAATAGAACCTACCTCTACGAGAACAATGAAGGGAACTTCTCCTTTATTTCAGACTCGAGCTCCCATGTCGACTCCTCGACCGAATGGTTTCTCCAGAGGACGCGGACTAGAGGAATAGCACGGTTGCGGAGAAGTTTGTCCTTGCGCTCCAAGATTTGCACCGGCTCTTCGACATATGATAAGTCCGCCTTCAGGTCCAGCTTACCCAAATCTACCACATGCTCCGGATCGTGCACGTACTTCCGCAATTGCGAGACGTGGAAGACGTCATGTACCTCTGACAATGCAGGTGGCAAGGCAATTTGGTAAGCTACCGGGGCGACTCGCTTCAATATTTCGAACGGGCCAACAAATCTTGGGCTCAACTTTCCTTTCGCACCGAACCGGGAAACTCCACGCATAGGCATCACCTTCAGGAATACATGGTCGCCTTCCGAGAACTCGAGGGGGCGTCGATGCGTGTCGGCATAGCTTTTCTGTCGGCTTTGTGCTATCTTCAATCTTTCTCGTATCAATTTGACCTTCTGCACAGTCTGCTCCACCAGCTCCGGACCAAGTATTTGCCGTTCTCCGACTTCATCCCAGCAAATGGGCGATCTACACTTCCGACCGTACAAAGCTTCATACGGCGCCATTTGGATGCTGGACTGATAGCTGTTGTTGTATGCAAACTCGGCCAGTGGTAGATGGACGTCCCAACTTGACTTCAAGTCGATCGCACAGAGTCGCAACATGTCTTCGAGAATTTGGTTCACCCGTTCTGTTTGGCCGTCAGTCTGAGGATGATAAGCTGAGCTGAACTTTAACTTGGTCCCCAGTGCTGAATGTAGACTACTCCAGAAGCGCGCTACGAACCGTCCATCCCGATCCGAGACGATAGAAACTGGGACCCCGTGCAGCCGGACTATTTCATCAAGATATATCTGAGCAAGGCGGTCGACGCTCCAAGTAACTTTGATGGCGATGAAGTGCGCTGACTTGGTTAGTCGATCGACGATGACCCAGACGGCGTCGTTTCCCCGCGGCGTCCTCGGCAAGCCAACAACGAAGTCCATAGTGATGTAATCCCATTTCCACTCTGGAATGGCGAGGTTCTGCATCTTCCCGTCCGGTCGCTGGTGCTCGGCTTTGACTTGCTGACAGGCCATACATTTTGACACAAAGAGTGCTACGTCCCTCTTCATGCCGTGCCACCAAAAGACAACGCGGAGGTCCTTATACATCTTGGTGCTGCCAGGATGCAAGGAATATTTTGCATAGTGCGCCTCCGACATTATCTCCTTTCTAAGTTCTGCATCGTCCGGTACGCATAGCCGTCCCTTCACGCGCAACACTCCCGACTCGTCCTCTGCAAAGTCAGACGCTTTTCCTGTCGATATCAGCTTCCGCATCTTCTCCAGGTAGGGGTCGTCATTCTGTGCAGACTTGATCCTCTCCAGTAAGCTCGGTTCCACCCGCAGTTGCGCTAGTTTCACGTCTCTGAAACGAACTCGGAGCTCGATGCCCATTCCCTCTAAGTCACGCAGCAGTCGGTCGTTGATACATAATGAAGCTAAGTACTTCCGGCTCAGCGCATCCGCCGCCACATTTTCCTTACCCGGCGTGTAGTCGATTGATAAGTCATAGTCTTTGATTAGTTCGAGCCATCGCCTCTGCCGCAAATTCAGTTCTTTCTGGGTGAAGAGATACTTGAGGCTTTTGTGGTCCGTATAAATCCTGCACGCCACGCCATAGAGATAGTGACGCCACAGCTTCAACGCGAACACAATTGCCGCTAGTTCTAGGTCGTGCGTGGGGTAGTTCTTCTCGTACGGCTTCAACTGCCGGGAAGCAAAAGATATCACCTTATCCCGCTGCATGAGCACACACCCCAAGCCCTGGCCAGAAGCATCGCTGAAGATTTGAAATCCCTTCATCCCTTCAGGAAGAGCAAGTATCGGGGCCGAAACGAGCCGTTGTTTGAGCTCCTGGAAGGAAGCTTCACAGTCGTCTGACCACTTAAACCCGACTCCTTTCTGGGTGAGGCGAGTTAACGGCGATGCGATCTTCGCGAAGTCCTTCACGAAGCGTCGGTAGTATCCCGCCAAGCCTAGGAAGCTTCGAATTTCGCTAACTGATGCGGGCCGTTTCCAATCAGCAACTGCCTCGACTTTCTTCGGATCGACTGCGATGCCCGCGGCGGAGATGATGTGCCCAAGGAATGAGACGCTGTCCAACCAGAACTCGCACTTGCTCATCTTCGCATACAACTGATTCTCTCTAAGGGTTTGGAGTACCGTCCGTAGATGCTCTGCATGTTGCGCTCGATCCTTCGAGTAGACGAGGATGTCGTCGATGAAGACTACTACGAACTTGTCAACGAACGGACGGAACACCCGATTCATTAGATCCATGAAGACGGCAGGGGCGTTTGTCAGACCGAACGGTATTACCAAGAACTCGTAGTGGCCATAACGAGTACGGAAGGCAGACTTCGGCACGTCGTCTGGCTTGACTGTGAGTTGGTGATAACCCGATCGCAGATCAATTTTCGAAAACATAGTTGCACCTTGGAGCTGGTCGAACAAGTCGTCGATGCGGGACAGGGGGTATTTGTTTCGGACGGTGGCTTTATTCAATTCTCGATAGTCGATGCAGAGTCGCATCGATCCATCCTTCTTCTTTACGAATAGCACGGGCGCACCCCACGGCGAGACACTCGGACGGATAAACCCTCTGTCGAGCAATTCCTGAAGTTGTGCCTTCAATTCTTTCAATTCTGCAGGAGCCATTCTGTACGGAGCCTTCAAGATCGGACGGGTGTCGGAGAATGTGTCGATGGTGAACTCTATTTCTCGATCGGACGGCATGCCGGGTAGCTCGTCCGGGAACACGTCTGAGAATTCTGCCACAACGTCGGTCTGACCAGCGTTTGCACTACCCTGTCGCATGTCTCGAACGGAAGCTAGATAGCCTTCGCACCCGGAATGCAGCATCCGTCGAGCAGAAATTGCAGAGATCACCATGCAGGTCGGCGACGCCTCACCACACGAGTAGCAGAATTCAGGCACTCCAGGCATGCGGAATGTGACCCTCTTTTCAGCACAGTCTATGGTTACGTTGCACGGCCCGAGCCAATCCATTCCCAGAATGATGTCAAAGTCCTTCATATCTAGAACTATCACATCCAGACCGATCTTTTGACCGCCGATACAGATAATCCCGCCGGCGCAAGCTAAGTTTGTGAGAATTGGTGTGCCCGAAGGCGTGCTTACGCTAAGGTCGAGATCTAATGATATTACAGGGAATTCGATGGTTCCGTCCCAACTCGAGTCCAAATCGAGGAACGTTTGGACTTCATATGTTGATCCCGATGTCGAATTTGACTTGGACTTAAACTAGACTTATGATTCATCAGATCGGACCCGAAGTGAATTAAAACTCGACCCATATCACATCAACTGTCATGTCACCTGTCACATAAGGAAGATGATTTAGAGAGATACTTTGGAGTGATGAATAACATTATTCTTTCAAAAATCCTTGTTAGAGGAACTCAGGAGTTTTCAATTTTTTAAATTTGTCCATAAAGAACTGTTGGATTACATGTATATTCATCATTTGATTTTATTAAGACCTAAATGTAAAACGTCAAGAACCTAAATAGAAAAAATTATCCACGTGTCATCTATATGAAGATCCTATTTGAGTTTCTGCAGTAGAAGTCATATATTTTAGTAATAAATATGGTTGTGTCTAGGAACTCATGCATATTTTTCATATTTTTCGTTCTTTCATTGACTTGTGATTTTATAGAATTTTGTGAAAGAACAATTTCAACATAGGATATGACTTTTATTTTATAGAATTGGAAAAAAACTTTGATACAGTAAGACTTTGATGTCCCCTATGTATGACATGTGGGCCCCTCCTACTTTGTAAAACGTGTACACATAAATTTTGAGAGGGCCCACATGTCATACATAAGGGGTATCAAAATTTTGATACCCCTTATGTATGACATGTGGACCCTCTCATAATTTATGTGTCAAAGTTTCTCTCTATAGAATTGTTGCGGTTGTATGTGAAATGTATGTATTCGAGATGGTATGGAGTTTTAGGAACTGTTTGGTAACCGTATTTATATCAGTTTTAGAAAAAAAATTGAACCGACTGTCTACAAAAAAATAATTGTTTTGTTAAAATTTTGAGGTACTAATTTTGATCAGCTCAAGAACTCTCCAAAATCGATATAATATAATTTTGGGTGGCTTTATAAACATCCAAATTGATAGATTTTGAAATATTTTATTATATTTTTATCGTCATCAAAATTATATAATTATAACTAATAGTATCATATCCTAATTTTCTTGGTCTCATCTGTATTTCTCTTCTACTTCTTCAAACTATGACTACGTTTTCAGATAAATTTTTATTTTTGAAAATATTTTCTCCTACTTTAAACTAGCTCTTTTATTATTTTGATCAAATATGAACTTCTATTTTCTAATTGAGGCGTGAACGGAGTGGCACTTTCCACGCTCGGAACCGTTTTGATTATATGGACATATAGGTAAATTTATTCAAAGAGCAAAAACACCTCATAATCGTTACTCCTACAATTGTTAAGCAGACTTTGTAGTTTGTTTTATAGAATGTTGGGTCCTTTGAATCATACTTCTATGAATGATATATAAATTATTATTTTTTAAATGTCCGGCTTTATGTACGAGACTTTTTGTGCACACTCGTTTGTATTTTTTTTTTTGCTCATAGCCCCCGATTTCACCATTTCTATAAATAAAAGGAAGAATGCACCTCCTGGCTCGATCCATTGATCTTCCAACTTCCGTCATCCAGTCAAAATTTTATGTCACTCTCGGATAACGACATGGGTCACTCGAGCTCGATTCCATCTAAAATTAATTAAGCACTCTGTAATGCCAATTAATTAGTTCACAACTACTGTAGAAGTAGACTCATTAATTGTTAACTTAGCCACGTCCAGAAACACCTAGTCAAGCTCAAGGGGATCTAATTAATTGTAACCTAATATAATGTAAAATAAATATAAAACAAACAGGAGTGTATAAGGGTTAATCGGACCGTGAAAAAAGATAATCAATGGCTACTATTTAGAAAAAATATGCAGAGACACATAAGTGCAGGATCGTGATCCCTTCTTTTTATATATATATATATATATATATATATATATATATATATATATATATTTTAGGCTAGAAAATATGCAGAGATACGTAAGTGCAGGATCGTGATCCCTTCTTTATATATATATATATATATATATATATATATATATATATATATATTTTTTTTTTTTTTTTTTTTTTTTTTTTTTTTTTTTTCTTTATATATATATATATATAGAGGAAGGATAGGCATCCCCACAATTTTTGCATCCCCATGCATCTCCATGTTCACATCCGTTGGATGTGCTTTAAGTCATCTAATCTTAACCATTGGTAAATCAACGGTTAAGATTAGATGACTTAAAGCACCATCCAACGGTGCAAATAGGGGGGATGCATGGGGATGCAAAATATGTAGGGATCTTGATCCTTCCTCATATCATATATATATATATATATATATATATATATATATATATATATATATATATATATATATATATATATACTAGTCATAACCCGTGTCCATATATATACTAGTCATAACCCGTGTCCATAGGGCATGGTTCATTTAAGGTATTCCCCCTCAAAATTTTGGACCCCCAATTTTAAACGAACAATAATAATTATGAGGCCCCCATCAAAATATTATGAGGCCCCCATCAAAATATTAAATTCCAACTACTGCTGGATGTGAATTTTCTTTGGATTCTCCGTAAAACTCCACTCTCAATAATGCTCATCCACAATCGTTATGAGTGCAAATCCCACTCTTTGCACAGTCAGTCCTAGGATTCAAACTCTTTATCTTGGCACAGTCAGCCCTAGGATTCAAAAACCTTTGTGTTTTGTATAATAGATTTTTTTTTTTTTTTAAAGCAATGGGTACTTGTGGCAAACTCGCCTCTGAGCCTCGAACTCCCGACCACATGCATCTCTCTTAACCACTAGGCTAGAGATCTCTTTATATATATATATATATATATATATATATATATATATATATTACTGTTATTAGTAAATCTAAAATATTATTATTCTTTTTTTTAATTTCTTTCATTTAAATTTTAAATCTATCGCTTCATTAAATTTAAAATTAATTTGTACATGCATGAAATGAGGTGTGCATGACGACATTTTATGAGTGCTAGTAATGTTAATGCATGGACAGTTTTAGAATTTGATTGTTAGAAAATTAAAAAAAAAGTGCAGTATAACATTTTAGAAGTGTCAATAATAACATTTTAATTGAATTAATATATATAGGACTTCGTAGAAGCTACTATTGAGTTATAATTGTATTTTCAGAATGTCCCATGGTGGAAAAGAAAGCACGACGCCATTAGAGTTGGCATCCGTCGGGAAGAGGGTGGAATTGGGGCCAACTCCATATATATATATATATATATATATATATATATATATATATATATATATATAAAATCTAAAATTTTTGATTTAAAATTTTAATAAATATTTTTGATTTGGTATCACCTATACTGCTTTTTTCGTGATATTACTAACAAATAATTTATTATTTTCTATATACAAAATTTATTTTATTTAAAAATAAATAATTTTATGTATACGAATTTTAGATAGATATTATATGGAAGATTTGTATATTTATTTATTTTGTTTTAGTTAATAAAAAATAGCTGTTATTTATATTTAAAAATATAGTATGAATGATAGCAAATTAAAAATATTTATTAACTTTTTGAATTTAAGAAATTTCAATAACATCAAATAAATTCATATAAATCGTGGTTTTTCAAATTCTCAGTTACGGGAGGCCATTGCAATGACGATCCAAATTTTCGATTAGGGGACGTCATTAGAAATGGAAATGTGCCAACTCTACTGACTCCTTCATTCCTTTTTATAAAATTTTATACAAAGTAACAAAAAAAATCCTCTATCAAAATTTTATGTTGTATTTTTTGTCGACATAGCTCCGCTTATATATAATCTAGTACTCGTAGCAAATGGATCCGGTACCGATCAATTTATAAAATGGGGCTTAATTATAATGAAACATTGTAGGTGTGTCCGTGGAGAGGTCACTCTTGTGGATCTTCCAACTTTCGAGAAGATAGGCTAAAGAGGCCTAAGAAGGAGAGAAGAAGTCTCCTTAGGCCTCGTTTGGTTCGCGGAAAGGAAATCAAATCCTATGTATTTTTCATGGGGATGGAAAAGTAGAATTTCTATCAAATTTTTTTTCTCTATGTTTGGTTGGTGTAGGAAAGGAAAGAAAAAATATATCATTGTTCCAACAATATCCAATATCAACATAATTATAATGAAGAATTAATTGGTAAAATAGGTAATAAATTAAGGCTACGTTTGTCATAATGTTTGGTAATTAATGTTGGAAAAGGAGGAGGAAAAATAAATTCCATAGGTCATGTGAGGAACCATTTTTCCTCCTATTTTTTTTCCATGTCAGGAAAGTGTTTCCCAAATTTGTGGCTACCAAACAAAGAAAAGGAACAAGTTTTCTTTCCGGATTCCTTGAATCCGTGAACCAAACGAGGCCTAAGGTTGTGCACTCTTCGCAAAGGACGTATAGAAAATGGTTAAGATATTTGGTATAAAATAGAAAAATTCGGAATGCTGACATAGATTCGGGGCTAAATTTTAATTTGATACCCTCAATTATTCATGTTTTACAACTTGTTATTCTAACTTAAAAAATAGGCAACTTAATATCCTAAAATTTATTATTTTCGAAAAAATCCCCCAACAGCCCTCCCCTCTCCCCTCCTCCCCCCCCCCCCCCCCCCCCACCCCTTTTGCCTCCAGGCAGCGCGCCTGCTCTCACGCCCCACGCAGTGCCTCGCCCCCGTCCGCGCGCTCCGGCACTGCACGCTCGCGCTCTTCATGCCGACCGGAGAAGGGGGGGGGGGGGTAGCTATTCGCACGAAGATGAGGTGAGAGGGGGGCGGCCGGTGGTGCCGGCCTGGGAGGAGAGGTCTGGGGGGGGGGGGGGGGGGGGGTATTTTTGGAAATTTTTTTTCAAGGTTTTAAGTTGCCTATTTTCAAAGTTTAGGGTATTAAGTTGCAAAACATATATAGTTGAGGGTATCAAGTTGAAATTTAATAAATAATTAAATAAATAAACAGTAAAGATTTGTTTGGTTGTAATATTTTATTGTTTAGGTTAAATTATATTGAAAAATATAATTTGTATACATATGTACGTTTGTTGTATTCAAAGTTGAACCCAAAATTGAACTAGTTATTAAATTAACAAAATTGAACTTTAAAACACACATCATTATTATTTTTAGAATATAAATATAAATATTATATTTTAATTATAAAATATGTATAAAATTGAGGATAATTATATAATTATGTAAGTCTTATTCGATTTCGGTCCGAAACCAAAATCGAATATTTTTTTATATTTTTAAACTCGAAACAGCCGAACCGATTTCTTTTAAAACCAAATTGACAATTAAACTTGATCCTCATAATAATGGTCATCGCCGTTGGTACCATATAATCTAGTTCCCTAACTCTTCGTGAAAGATTAAACAAATAAATTGATCCCATATGTTTCATAAGTATTATAGAGACTACTTATATTCTGAAAATAATTGTAGTGAGCAATCCTTTCCTTTATAAATTTTATATAACATTGATGTGGTTAGTGTTATAAGTTCCTATAGAAAATCTAAACTATAGATAGAAGCAGTCTTTATAATTGGTTTAAATTAGAAATAGTTTCTAAATAAATGTAAAATATAGAAATAGTTAATACAATTGCTAGTTTTAAACATTTTCCAAAAAAAGACAGTTAATCACCCCACCCCCTCACAACACTTCTTACTTAATTTTTTCTTACGACATCCGACGTAACGTTGAAGACTTTTTGTGCATACCACATTGTATCCTTTTGGGTCCACTACCTTTACTTCATCATAATATTGTTTCAATTTCTTTTTAAGAAAAGAAAAAGAAAAAGAAAAAGAAAAAGAAAAAGAAAAGCCATTTTACTAATTCTTGGAATTTACTATTTGTCCCCATACAAAGATACCCTTTTCTTGTTAACCAAAAAAAAAAACCCTAATTTAACCCCACATAATTAAGTCAAAAACACACACTCCCACCCATCCCACGTTACTACTTAAATACCCCCACCCTCCCTTAGCATGCTCTCTCCTCCTCGGCTCCTCCCGTCGCCACCGCCACCGCCACCGCCACCGCCGCCGCCGCTACTTATCATCTCATCTCTCCACTCAGAAAGTAAGAAAGAAATGGAAGAAGCAGCTCCTCGTTTCTCCATCAATGACGACTCCGACATTCTCGCCGAGATACTGGGCCGCCTCGACGGCCGCTCCCTCGGCGCGGCGGCCTGCGTCTGCCGCCTCTGGTCCGCAGTCTCCCGCAGGGAAACCGTCTGGGAGTCCGTCTGCGTCCGCAACGTCGCCTCCCCCTCCTCCCCTCCCGCCACGTGTGGGCCCCGCGCCAGGGGCGTCGTGGCGGCGCTCGGCGGCTACCGCCGCCTCTACCGCACCTGCGTCGGGCCGGCGCTCGACCGGCCCGGCTCGGCGAAGCCGGCTCCGATGTCGCTGTCGCTGTCTATGTCCCTCTTCTCCATCGACTGCTACGAGAGGCTCTGGCTCTCCGAGACTACTGCTACGACTACTTCACTGTTGTTCCTCGCAAATAATGCTGTTGACGTGGCATGATCGTTGGTTAATTAATTAAGAGCGACACTATTATATATAGGTTTATTTTGAACGTTATATATATGATTATATTAATCTATCGATATATGATTGTTAAGCATTTTGATTCTTGAGAGCGGAGTTCAAGTATTAGATTAATTTAGAAGCATGGTTCTTCGTTAGTGAAAGTTGTTATAAGCTTTTGGTCCTTTTTGATGTCATTTTTTATTTTATTTTATTTTATCTTTCTTATTTTATTTTGCAGTGTGACAGTGTCCGACATAACTTTCGAAATTTTGTACATACTGTGTTGCATCCACCACCTTCCTAACTCACTGGGCCCAACTCCCACTATTTACTAACTAAATGGAAGGAACATTACGCTTCCGCCCCGGTTTGAATTTGGATAAATATAACATATTACATATGTCTCATACCTCAGCCACTTGGACTTTTTATTTTATATCAAGCACCTAAGGGCAGAACCAAAAAGGGAGTGAGATAGATTAGAGTGGATTAAGTGTGGACTAACTCATATGAAGGAGAGAAAAAAGGTTTGGCTGGAGCCTATTGTAGCCCCTACTTGATTCCGCCTCTGCAGGGGTGGATCCAACCTTTAGGTGAGGTGGGCTGGAGCCCATCAAAAAATAAAACTTTTTTTTTTTTTCTATATTTTTCTTTTTATTTTTATATATGGGTCAGTTCACGTATAGTCCATCCTAATCTATGGTAGTCTATCAAAGATTCAGTTTCTGGATCCGTCCTTGCGTCTCTGGATGCACCCATCACGAAATCCGTCGAAAATGCGGACATTTGTCTACTGTCACACAAAGGAGAGCTTTTCAGAGATTGGAAATGGAGTTACCAGATTCAGTGGTTCAGTTGCTATTGATTAAACACTAATGTATGGTCATGACAAATATATATATATATATATATATATATATATATATATATATATATATATATATATATATATTACACTAAGAAAATTTGATTGTACACTTATGAATGTTCAAGATCCACAAAACATATACATAATTATTGAATATATGTTCTAAATTTTTTTTTCTCCCTTCAGAAGACCTAAAATAATCTTTTTAATTGCGAAGGGTGCTTGAGCAACTTACCAAGTAAATCCAAGCATTTTTTTGCATTAGAAGTGGAATTCAATCTAAATAAGTTAACCGGACAATTTTTGTTAACTCCCTCTATATTTTACCTTTGTTACACTAACTATCCCTATTTTGAAACTAATTACATGGATTATTCATATATTTTATATTTTCTATAAAAAATTATAACACTAATAATCTATATTTCAAAAATAAAACATAAAACAGAGGATAATCCGTGTTATTATTTTCTAATAGAGGTTGTCTCTATAATAACCATAAAATATAGGGAGGATTAATATATTTATTTCAAGTTAACCAAATAATCCATAAAGCTTCATTTTGAAGGCCAACTCACGATGTCTCCTTGAAATTAAGTTTGGTGCATAGTTTGTTTCATTTGAAACGACAAAAACAGCTAAATTGCTTCCACATTGCAAACCACAATTAATAAAATTGTCCTAGCTGTAGCTAGTTTGGAACTTGGAACAATGAAATTAATTCGTCCTGATCCAGATTAATTTGGAACAATTGACTAGATAGGATTTGTTCTTTACTCAAATTTGTTTCCTTCGGACCATCATCTCTAAGAAAGGAGCTCAGCTAAATAATCATCTAAGAAACAATAATAAGAGTCTTCATAGAGCTACAATTATAAACCAACAAAATGCAGGCACTACACTAATCGTGATCATTGATCAGTAAATGTTGAAATAATATTTTCTTTACAGATCGATGCGGCAGTTTGTTCATTCTACATAGATGCTTACAATTGACTAAACAACGAGACAACTATGTTCGACTAATATGTTAGAGATTAGATGCACAACTGATCAGCCCTTGCAATGGAAGGTCCAAATAAGCTTTATATCCATTTAAGTAGTAATCCATAGTAATGACTTTAGTAGGCAGGGCCGGCCCACGGGGTTGGATTGTCCTATCCTATATAGAGCTAGTATTTGTTGTCCCTTGTCCCTTATTGTGGATCGATTCTGGAGGATTACTTGCGATCCGACAGGACTGGTCCTGAGCTCATGGGGGGCCAGTACGAACTTTCAAAATAAAACTCCAACATAATGTAAAAAATATTTTAAAAATTTAGCTACAACCATGGATTAAACGTAGGACCTTTAGTAAAGAGTCTAAAGTACTAACCACTGCACCACAATAACTTTGTGTATGCAAGGGCCCATGGTATATACTAGTTCTATTTTGAGAGTCAAAATTGTTAAAATATTTATCTTTAAATTATTTTTTTGGGCCCTCATGATCCGGAGGTCCTGGACGGTCGCTCTGGCCGCCATGTGCCAGGGCCGGCCCCGGACCCCAACCTCTTGTGGGGTAACGTTGAGCTTGGGAGATGTACCAAACAGAGAGAGGTTGTCCAAGCTCGAATTTTTGTCTGATTCAAAAGGAATCTACACCCACTTGTACATAACGAGCTTATTTAACCAAAATGACAATAACATAATTCGAACCAAAGATCAAAGAAGTCATTGAGATAATGACTACCACAATACAAACTAATTTACTTTTAACTTATTATTTTCTTCTAAATATCTTTTATTTTTGGACACTTACTTTGTTCCTTTTTTTTTTCTCCAAATAATCTTATTATTATTTGTCTTATTTGACTGTTAAAACGCCGATAATGTTACTCAACTAGTTACTTATTTATTATTATTTTTTGTTGAGAAAATTTTATTTTTTAACTTGATTGGTAAAATTGATATCCAGAAGAAAAAAAAAGTTGATAAACGTGCTTTTAAAAAACCCGAATGTTTTCATTACTCGTTCAAGATGTCTCATTTTTAAATCCCGTCCTAGTTTGTAAGAAATATAGAAGCAGCCCTGTGGGATACACGAGTACATGTTCTTACCTTGTTCTACATGTTTCGTGTGTTGGATCTTGATCATTTGTATACAAGGAGCGAGACATGTTACCTACGTGTTTGTTCAATAGGAACATATACCCATACAATAAAGCTCAAATTAATAATAATAATATTAGCATTTGGTTCTATCAACTGCGGGATCGATGCATGCATGCCACAGATATTTACAAGATTTTTCGGAAGAAAAATGTTTTATGTACCTCCAAAAGCACGTTCTTTCATGTCCCTCCGCCATATGTTCTTCTTCTATTCGCTCATATCTTTCTCCAACTCCCCCTCCTCCCTATTTATTTGGAACAATAAGGAAGTGACATGATTTTGGAGGTACATATAGTATTACTCTTTTGGGAAAGCCCAAAGTGCAGAAAGTTGTAATGCTGACAACAAGGGAGCTACGGTGTGTCTCGACAACAAGTGATAGATCCTCAATTTATTTTGTTTTGCAAACACATGTTTAAACGACCAGACGAAACAACACTACAAAAATTTGTCAGATTAGCGACGTTAGAAAACGTCGCTATACTCGACGAAAACGTCGCTAAGAGAATTTAGCAACGTTTTTGGCGACGTTTCATGAACGACGGAAAAATACGGGTCGCTAAACGAGAAAACGTCGCAAAACGTCGCTCGGGCGACGTTATTTAGCGACGTCAATAACGTCGCTAATTAGCGACGTTTCTTCGTTGACGCTAATTAGCGACGTATAAGGCGACGTCAGGATTTGGTCGCCGTTTAGCGATATTTTTGCGACATTTTGGCGACGATGAGCTGACATCAGATTTGGTGCCACGTGTTGCCACGTCAGCATTTAGCGACGCTAGTAGCGACATTTATTAACGTCGCTAACATGTAGCGACGAATATTAACGTCGCTAAATTAAAAAAATAATTAAAAAAAACAGGTTCCAGAATGCAAATGGAGCTGGAGCTGGAGCTGGAGCCTGAGCCAAAATACAGAATACAAAACACAAAATACAGAATCCAATCCCTGGGTTCGCCGACCCCCTCGGTGGAACACTCAACACCGGCACGCACAATACATTTCAAAATATACAAAAAATATAAAGAAAAAATATTATCCGCAAAAAACAATGTCAATATATAATATCCTGAACAAACCAAATCAATATCCGCAAATACGTACAAACTCAATATCCTCAACGAAAAAGCTGAATATCTCCAAATACGTACAAAGTGAAAAATGTAGTACAGTACAAACTCAATATCCTCAACTACTGATCGCCTGGAGCTAGACCCGGTGCTGGAGGAGGAGCGCCACCAGATGACTGTCGTCGCAACGTCAGGATAGTCTGATACTCCTCCGGTGACAACAGGTGGACGAGCATGTCCTCCCGTGCACCGCCGGATGTAGACGATGCTCCCTGCGTACCAGTAGACGGTCGCTCCGCTGCCATCTCCTGGAAATGCTGTATCTGCTCGGTCAACCGCTGCGTAGCCTCATGCGTAGCACGGGTCATCTGTTGCAACGCCTCCGTAGTCTCCTCCAGCCTCTCAAAGCGTGAGATGAGCGCAGAATCATCTTTATGCGGCGCCCCCATCCTCTCCAGCATCTCGTCACGCAGAGCTGTGATCTGCACAAGGACGTCACTCTCCTGCTGGCAGATCGACTCCTCAGTCTGTGCGGGGCCGGACACACTAGTGGCGGTCGCAGAGGACTGTGACGCAATGAAGGCACCATAGGAGCCCGTACCATAGTACGTACCCCTATGCATGCCACCAACGGCCCTCATCCACAACTCGTCATCTGACTGAGCTGCGGCCGGGGGCTGCTGGGAAGTGCTAGCACCAGCTCCCTCCTCCCGTGTCGGCCCGGCCTCCCTAAGCCTCAAAAACTCGGCCTAGAAATAACATCTATATGAATTCTCACGTGGTCGCTAAAAATTAATATACTAATGCACTAGCATTAAGTAAAACTTCTAAAACTCGACCTAGAAATAACATCTATATGAATTTTCTACGTAACTAAAAATTAATATTAATGAACTAGCATTAAGTAAAACTTACGTATGTGTCTCGGGCCTTGTTGTCTACGAACAGCTCCCCCTTCTTGTGCGTGGCGAGGAACAAGGTCACCATATTCGGGTCTTCTCCCGATTCAACATGTTACGAAATTATTATATGATTTGTCAGTTAAGTTGAAAGAAATATATTACTGTAAAATATTAACTATGGATATACGGCGAGATACGTACCATATGGGTGAATTAATCCATGATGGACTTGATCCACCACACCACTGCGACCCCGTCTGTCGCGCTCTTTTAGACTTTACGGACTTCTCCTTGTAGGCTTCCTCATCGAATCTCCTCTTCAATACCGCCCAGTCGACGGCAGAGATCCAACCCTGAATAGGCAATCCCCGGCGGTCGCGATCATTTTGGTCGGTGATCGCGTCCCTAATAAGCTTGCTGGCGACGGTAGAAAATATAGCCTCGACAGCAACGGCGCAGTGGGGAGGGAAGAAGTAAGTCCGCTGAAAAAATCATAGAAGTATATAAGTTATAACATAACATACTAAATGTTAAAAGGAAATAAACTTTTACGCACCGAAAAGTGCTCAAACCAGAAGGCCTTCCTGTCGGCCGGGACATCCCTCCAGTTGATCCAGGGCCCCCCGTAGTTCTATCGCAGGAATGTACCCAGCGCCCGGTGTATGGAGGAGGGATAATACCTGTAAAATGGAAATTAAAATTTATTAAACAAGTTTATAATAAATTTAAACAAATTAAATGCAACAATTTTACTTACCGCCTGGTCCGAGTACGGGCCCAAATCTCCAACCTCAGATCCCCCTCCGGGCGACACGGAGGATCTGTCTCAGATGGGAGCTGCGCTATGCCCCTGCCCCTGCCCGTAGCCTGCCCCTCGGCCTCGCCCTCGCTCTCTGCGTGGGCCTCGCCATCGTCCTCGACCTCGACGTGGGCCTCGGCCTGCTCCTCAATAGTGGGGTCGACATCTGGAATACTCGACGATACTGGCTGCGTAGAAGAAGAAGGCCCTAGCCTCGAACTGCTAGAGCTGGGTATGGAGGCATTGCCGACGACTAGACCGCTAGTGTATGGTGGAGTGCGGAGGGATGAGGAGTCGGTAGGAGTGGTAGATGGAGACGATCGGGCTTGTCGACTCCCACCAGGACCGGAACCAAATGATCCACGTCGACCCATATCTGAAAAAATACAGAAGTATACCATACTACATCTTAAAAAAACAAAAGTATACCATACTACAGCCAGGGAATGTCGCTAAGTAAACCATACTATATCTTAAAAAAAAAAGTAAACCATACTACATCTGAAAACGTCGCTTATTAATGTTGCTAAAACAAAAGTAAACCATACTACATCTGAAAAAAACAAAAGTAAACCATACTACATCTGAAAATTAAATATTTCAATCCTCTTCTGAAAATTCATCTTGTTCCGATTTCTCTTCCTCTTCCTCTTCCTCTTCACTTCTATCAACTTCCTCTTCCTCTTCTGATACTTCTACATCTTCCAATTGATGAAACATGTCATGAGGAACTTCCGTTGAGTCCACATCGATAATATTTGTAATAAGAGGTAGTTCGTCTTCCTGATAAGCTATCTCGTCGACATCGAAGGTATTCCGAGCTTTAGTCTTACAGACTGCCCACCAATCTGATTTCCCGGCTCCTCGTTTTGGATAGCTGGTAAAGTAAACTAGCTGAGCCTGGTTTGCTAGAACAAACGGCTCATAAGCTTGATATCGACGGCGATAATTTATGTCAACAAGACCATGTTTGTCAACTCTCCAACCTCGACCCTGGATTGGATCGAACCAGTCACATCTAAACAAGACGATCTTACAAGGTTCTATAGCATAATTGTATGTCAGTTCCACAATCTCCCGTAAGACGCCAAAGAAGTCATTGCCTGGGTCGACGTCTTTGTAGTTTGAAGATTTTATGCAAAAACAGCTATTCTTCGTAGAATCCAAATCCAAGAAGTCGTCTCTTATTCGAGCATTTGTTGACTTGAACCTGAAACTATTTACGCAGTAACTTGGCCAGGTCTTCACTTGATAAATTGGCCCCTTGGCTAGAGTTTTAATATACTCATTCTCAAGGATTGCCTCGGGACGATCAACCTAAATACCATAGAAACGATGCTAACTTAATTATTATGTGCAAGTATAAATGTACAGAAAAAGTAAATTATGACTACGTCCGTACATATGCTCTCAACCAAAAAGGAAAATAAAGTCTCATTTGCCGTTCTATTTCCTCCTCGGTTGCGTACGGATTGTTGGACGTTACCTCATCCTTAAACATGCTGAAAAGCAACGAAGCATAGGTATATTAGTTATATTCAGAAGCAACGAACCACGCGAAATAATTTTACTTACCTCTCTAGCTTGTCCACTTCTTCCTCGTCGCAGTTGAGCAATACATATAACATTGCAGCGCTAACCTCGTCGTCATTTAGATATCTTTTTTTCATTTTATCAGATGGTTTTCCGTAGGCAGTAAATACTTTCAGTTTTGCCTCCATACCAACTTCATAGCCGTCGTCATTTCTGGGAGCCCTTGTTCTGTTTGTAGCAATATGCGACTGAAAATACATGGAACAGAAGTTTGAAATCTCCTCAAGGACATATGCTTCACAAATAGAACCCTCCACCCGTGCCTTATTTTTCACCTTCCTCTTGAGGTGGTTCAACTGTCGCTCGAACGGGTACATCCAACGATAACCGACAGGTCCGGCAACAAGAGCCTCATGGATAAGATGAATCGGCAAATGCTCCATTGAGTCGAAGAATGCAGGAGGAAAAACTCTCTCAAGTTTGCAAAGTGTTACCATAATGTCATTCTCTTGCTTCTCTAAACGATCGACGAGCAACTTGCAAGAATAAAGATCTCTGAAGAATATGCTAAGCTCTGTTAATGGATCCCAGACTACCGGCGGTAATAATTCTCGAAATGCAACAGGAATTAACCTTTCCATGAATACGTGGCAATCATGGCTCTTCATTCTGGTCAGTTTACACTCATTTATGTCGACACATCTTCTTAGATTGGAGACGTATCCGTCCGAAAATTTCAAGTCCTGGATCCATCTACAAAGTCTCACTTTGTCCTCCTTGTCCAGCGAGTAGATTGCCTTAGGCCGCAAAAGCTTTCCCTTCCCATTGTCTATCATGTGCAATGTAGGGCGTCTGCATATTTTGGCTAAGTCCAATCTAGCCTTCTGATTGTCTTTTGTCTTTTCCTTGACGTTCATTACAGTATTAATTATGTTATCAAACACGTTCTTCTCGATATGCATGACGTCAAGGTTATGTCTAATCAGATTTGTGCTCTAATATGGCAGATCCCAGAATATACTCCTTTTGGTCCAGTTATGATCTTCGCCAAATCCCTCGCAATGGCTGCTCGTTGTAGGATCTTCAATAGCACTTGGAATTTCTTTTACTTGCTCCCATGTGTCCTCTCCGGACCACATTGGCGGTGGATCGCCCTTCTCCATAGCTCCGGCACGGAATGCAGTTCTGTTCCTACGGTACGGATGGTCTTTCGGCAAGAACTGCCGGTGACAATCAAAGAAACATGGCTTTCCTCCGTGTCTCAAACGAAAAGCCTTAGTGCGGTCCATGCAATACGGACATGAAAGCCGACCATGAGTGCTCCATCCAGATAACATTCCATAAGCCGGAAAGTCGTTGATTGTCCACATTAGTGCTGCCCGCATCTGAAAATTCTATTTTTTTGAAGCATCATACGTGTACGCCCCTGTTTCCCATAGCTGTTTCAGCTCATCTATCAACGGCTGTAAGTACACGTCGATGTTCCTCTTCGGATTGTTCGGACCGGGGATGATAATAGTTAAGAATATGTAATGTGTCTTCATGCACATCCAAGGCTGTAGGTTGTACGGAGTGAGGATTACCGGCCAGCATGAATATTGGGAGCCTGAAAGACCAAATGGGGTAAAACCATCAGAGCAGAGCCCCAACCTTACATTACGCGCATCAGAAGCGAAATTAGGATATGCTCGATCGAAGTGAGAGTGTACAAGAGTGTCCATAGGGGGGTGTGAGAGTGTGTGGGTTCAAGTGTCAGTTTACATATCAGTCCAACCATTTATCAATACTTGACAACACCAAAACCCCTACATCCACATGTGAATCTCATTTCAGTCAAAAGCATTCAATAGTAGAAATCAAAACCTATCTAAAACATGACTGAATCTCAGGTTAAGTTCCCAGGAATAGGGAATCAAAGGCAGTGTGTGTTAGCAGGAAAAATAAAGTGTGTTGTGTTAAACAGGAATCCTGTGTGTGTTCAGTCATACAAACAGTGTGTGTGTCTGTGTTTAGGTGACAGGAGATATGTGCAATGGTGTAGTATGTACATGTGTACAGGAAATTAAGTGACAGTTAATAAATAGGGTTTTCAGGGATTAGGAATTTACAGTTTGTGTGTGTGGAGAGTAATTGGAAAACAAGACAGTGAAGGGTGAACTGTCAAGGGACAGTGGCATACATACCATGTAAAATCTGTATCCTAAAACAGTGTGACAGTGAGCATTCTCTTGTGTGAGTGTAAACTCATGTTCCCAGGAATCCTGGAATTGAGTGTGTGTGTTTGTAGAGGTGGACTGTGTGTGTATCAGTGAGTGAGTGAGCAAAAATATGTGTGTAAGGCTTTGTGTGTGTGTGGGAGGGTGCACTGGACATGTGACAGGAAAAGGAAATAGTAGTGTATGTGAATGTGTGTAGGGTGAGTGATAGAGACATACATGAGTGAGCTGTGTATAGGAAAAACAAAAGTGTGTTCCAGATTGTGATGTAGCAGGAAATATAGGACTAAGTGGCTGAAAAATAAGGGACAGTGCAGGGAAATTAAAGTTCAACTCATTTGAAAACACAAAATCAGTTAATACATTGCCAACATCAATACACCCTATTTAAAGCTCAGTTTTAACAGTAAAGGAAAAGGGAAGGGAAACAACCCAAAAACTGAACCATTCCCAGGTTTTGGAGGGAAGACAAACTCTATAATATACATTAGAACATCAAAACACTATTGTGAAATCTCAGGTTTCAGGCTAGAGATTCTAAGTTCAGTTTTGAACTCAAACTCCCACCAAATCAACTCAAATTTGACATATAACTAAATTGCATATAGGTAAACTATAATAGGTTGTAAAACATGCAATAAACAGTGATTTAGAAGGCTAAAACAATTTGGAAAGTTCATATATTAAAACTGAAAAAAAAACTGGAAATGGACAACTGTTTTCACAGTTTCAGAAATTAGGAAAAAGGAGAATTGATTATCCAAATTAATCTATAATACCAAAAAAAGGTTGGTAACATATCTATATGTTGTATATGTGTCAAGCAATGAGTTTGTGTCCACCAAAGTGGACACAAATGTGTCCAAACCAATTAAAACCAAAAACAGGAAAATTGGACACACACACTGGGACAGCCTCGTGCGGGTGTGCACGCGTGTCGTGCACCCGACACAGGCCAACCCAGGCCTCGTGGTCGTGTCCCCACCTAGGCTAGGTCTAGGTGCTCGTGTCTAAGTGACTGCATCGTGTCCTCGTGTCGCCGTGTCTGAGTAATCGAGCCGTATCAGTGGCTAAATTATACTGTGCGCAGGACATGGAAAAATCAGTGCACGACTGATTTCTCTCCAACTAATGCACGAAACCTAAAGAAATTTGGGGAGCATGGTGACAGAAGATACCCCAAGGATCCCACAAAGTTTCGTGTCGAAATAAGCCGTGTCGTGTCCTGTGGAACCCCCGAGTAGCAGAGGACAGAACCCGAGCGCGCGCGCGTGTGTGCAGCGCGTGTCCATGCGTCGAGTTCGACACAACCCGACACAAAAATCCACCACAGAGGACAGAAATCCATAAGCAATAATAAAACCTAAATTTCTATTTAAAAACATTGCTCAAAAGAAATCGAAATGCCCTTTGAGGCATTTCGACAAACACCTAGGGACAGGTCTGATACGTGTCCAAAACGGACACGAAACTTATGAAACCCGACACGAAACCAATGCAGACACTTAGGGGACTCCTAGGGCTTCCTAAATATGTAAAGAAATCGGAATTTCATGGAGAAATGAGGAAGTTACTTATACTTGAACTTTCAAGAAAAAATCCCTTTCTATAGCTCTTCTTCTTGATGTCCCAATCCAATCAAATCACAACAAACTGAAATGAAACTTCAATGACAGCAAGAATAGGTATATTAGAACCTAATGGAAGAGATTTGAATGAAAAAGGAAAAGGAATGGAATTCTAGGGATTAAATGAAATAGGAAACAAACCTTCTTCCTAAACTTGAGCTTTCCTAAAAAGAGGCAACCCTAAAATTAGGAGAGTATTTATAGGGTGATGTTCCCAATATGGATAGGGGTGGCCGGCCACTTAGTCTAGGGATTAGGGTTTTGCAATGTCTTGGGCTTTGGGCCAACCTACAAGGCTATGAGTTAAAAATGATTTATTAAAGGTTCTAAATCATAAGCCATGACTTATGACTTTCTAATTCCTATTGCTAACTAGTGTCTATTGACCAAACCAAGGGTTAGCTTACGTTAGACTAGAGTCATATAACCTAACCAAGTCCATACTAACTAGGGTTAGCTTCTAGGTTGGTCTACAAGGGTCAAAACTAGTCAAAGTCAACCTAGTCCAAACAATTCCAAAATAATTCCTAAAAATTCTCATAAATTCAAATAAATTCTAATAAATTTAAATTAACCCAAAAATGTCAAAATACCCTCAAACTAGAAATGATAAACAGAATACCCTAATCACAAGGCTAGGCTCTAGGTCAACCAGTCTCCAAGGTTACACTATCAAAGCACCAAAATCATAAGTCATGATTTAAAAATAGTTTTAAATGATTAAAAATCACTAAAAATTATATCATGATTTAAATATCATTATTAAAAGACTAAAATTATAAAATTCAAAATTATCCTCTTCTGGAAAACTGAATGTTACAATCCTACCCACCTTAAAAAATTTTATCCTCGAAATTAAGATGATCGCACCCCTTCTAGGTCAAACATAGACAAGGGTCAATCTCTAGTCAATTTCCTCAACATCCTAGTACTTGGTCATCAGCTGGTCAAGTTCTTAGGATTTTACCTATGCTAGCTATCTAGGTGTTGGCAACTAGAATTTAGCAAAAGAGAAACTCTATAATAGGCTAGCTCTAACCTTCCAATCCTATCAAGTCACCCATAACCAAATACCCAAAATCTAAGCACACAATCCTAAACACTACGTATACATAAGCTCAAGAACAACAACCCATCACATATATCCTAGGTATATCATATGCAATCTATATGTATATAGGCCTCTCAGTCTTAGGTGAACTACAACTATACTCAAGGACAGGCTCTAGTCACTGGGTACCTCACTGGAAGGATAAAGGAAAACAATAAATAATCAACAAGGTTGTATGACATACTAACATCCTATATGTGTAAACTGGTTGGTATTATAGATAACAGGAGAATTATCTGCAATGGGTTACTATTCTAGCACCAATGCTAACTATCACCTCTAGGGTACAGACACTCTACAAGTTACTATATCATTATACTATGAAGGTACTACCTATGAATAAGCTCTACAAAACTAAAATATCCCTACTCCTATGTCACTTATAACAATCGAAAGGGTATGGTGTTTAAAACCTTCTCAAGATACAACCTGCTAATCATATGCGTCTGTCCAAAATCATGTTGTCCAGAGTCTTTATCATGCTAGTGAGCAAGGCTACGATAATCACAGAGTCCTAGACTAAGGTACGTACCTCTAGGTTCATGGTATTTAAAATTTTCGTATTGCCGCATGCGACGGCGAAAATCTTAAATTCTCATACCCGAGAAATACATCCGAAATCTGACTACATGTCCTCACTATGCCAACTAACACGACTATCGAAGATTCTAGATCCCATGATTTAGGTGACCTAGCCCATGTGATTTCTCAAAAAGAAAAAAAAACAAACATAACAAAAGGGCAACATAAAAAAATTAATCAATCAACAAGGAACAGATGGAACCGGATTTCAAGGTAGTTATAAACAACAACTTCGGGAATGGAATCGAGAAGAACGGAACTTGTAGCAAGATCTCCAATGGTCTGTGTATCCTCGACAGTCCTGACGATAGCTCGCCCTGCTGGTTTCCCCTGGTCTGCTGCTGATGCTGCATGAACCGCTGTTGCTGAGAGAAATCGAAAATGACGGAAAAGTCTCTGTACAGACAGAGGTGCACCTCCAATGTAGCAGAAACGCCAACCTGAGTCGGCACAATAGGGGCTGTGGTCTCGAGGCCCTGATGAACAGGACGAGAGGTGGCCAGCCTCTCGATAGTATCCCCCGAACCGAAGCAATGAGATCTTGTCTTCATAACCATCATGAAGACAGATCAAAACAAGAAAAAATTTCTGAGAATGAAACGAAAATTCAAAGGAGATCAGTTTATATCCAAGGGAAACAACAAGCAACAAATTTAGAAAAAAGGATCTGATAAGGAGTTTTTTCTAATGTGATTGAGTACCTTCAATTATCCTAATCCTACTGAAGGCTGTAGTGATACTCTAGTTCGAATACCACTACATAAACTCGACCTGCATGGGCCACCACTAAAAACGTGTCACGACCCGCACCCATCGTGAGGGTACGAGTACGTAACAGCGCCCAGCCTACGCCGCAGTGTCGACGGTAGAACGCTGTTCTAGGTCATGAACTATAACTACATAACATGAAATATACTCTCCAAAAGGAGGCCAACACAGAGGTACAACTCAATCACAATCTAAGGTAGAATGTAGTATGATGGAAATAGATAAGAAATCCTCAACTGAGGTACAGCAGAAAGAAATAACAAAGTCTCATCATCTCTAAAATATACAACTCTGAAAATAAAGACAACAGCTAAACATGAAAAGAAGGAACAATCTAAGCTATCTACACTATACAAGGTATCATCCTGAGCAGCTGCCTGAACCTCCCCAGGGGTCCAGGCCGCGAGTATCAACTAGGCAAACTCCAAGTAAGGGTGCAGGGTTCCTCATCATCCTCTGTAAAATTTTCAACAGGTCCAGTCAGGACGGGAGCGAGCACAAAACATCTCACGCAGTTCATATCATGTTAGGAACTATAAAGCATGCAATAGAGTAAGGTACATGAAATGCTGAAAGAAGAATGTATATAAAAACAGCAGAGATTTGATAATAGGAAATATCTATATATGATAAGTAAGAACTATAAGCTACATGTGATTTAGAGTACAATATGGTTATGTAAACGGTTTAGGACAATGCAATGGTAACTCCATTGTACGTGAGTGTACAATAGACATATACAATAGTTATACAATCTTGTACAATAGAATTTGATTACATAACCAATTCTACTTTCCCTCCCCAAATTAATACACAAGGATCTACTCCAGTTACGTTATCTTGTACAATAGTGTACAATGTTATACAATAGATGTACAATATTATACAATAGATGTACAATGTTATACAATAGTTGTACAATGTTATACAATAGTGTACAATGGTCTATCCCTGGGACTCATGTGATACTGAGAGTACAATATGCACAAGGAGTATACAAGGATATGGGTATTCAATAAATACAATATGTAAGTGAAACGCACATCATAATATATATCTAGTGAATACAAGGGGATAACATCTCAAAAGAAGATCCATATAGTACCAATCCGTGATAACAATCGTGTCAGCATCAAGTACAGTAATCTAGAGCAAGAATATAAATTCAGACAAGTATGAAACGGTCAGAGAATGTACTCGCCTCGTATCTGAATATCTGAAGTAAATGTACTGTCCGAGATGAGGTATCTGACTCCTAGTTAGAGCAACACAAGTCAAGATGTATACATGGGATGATAATAGTAATCTACAATGCATCTGTATGCTGTCTAGGTCAAACTAGACTAGAGTCAACACTTGGTCAACTCTGGTCAACTATACTAGTCAAGACTAGGTCATCTAGGTCAAGTTCTAGCCCAAACAAGTCTAACAAGTCTCACTAGGCCTAACCAAGCCTAGTCTAGCAATCACACACCAATCACAAGGCTATACAAGCCAACACAAGTCACATATCAAGGTACATCACATTCATGCATAATCAACATTATATATATATATATATATATATATATATATATATATAAGAGGAAGGAACTAACATGTAAAGCTATGTGTGTGTGTGAATATGGAGGTGTACATGAAAAGAGAATTCAACACTAGGCCCTATATCACATATATGTATATATAACTATAGGAAAACTCTATTTATCACATTAACACATTTAGCCATGTATAGTATATATATATATATATATATATATATATATATATATATATATATATATATATATATATATATATATATATATATAGAGAGAGAGAGAGAGAAGAGCATGTAATGTGTTCATGTGTGTTAGTGAGAGTGTACAAGAGTGTCCATAGGGGGTATGAGAGTGTGTGGGTTCAAGTGTCAGTTTACATATCAGTCCAACCATTTATCAATACTTGACAACACCAAAACCCCTACATCCACATGTGAATCTCATTTCAGTCAAAAGCATTCAATAGTAGAAATCAAAACCTATCTAAAACATGACTGAATCTCAGGTTAAGTTCCCAGGAATAGGGAATCAAAGGCAGTGTGTGTTAGCAGGAAAAATAAAGTGTGTTGTGTTAAACAGGAATCCTGTGTGTGTTCAGTCATACAAACAGTGTGTGTGTCTGTGTTTAGGTGACAGGAGATATGTGCAATGGTGTAGTGTGTACATGTGTACAGGAAATTAAGTGACAGTTAATAAATAGGGTTTTCAGGGATTAGGAATTTATAGTTTGTGTGTGTGGAGAGTAATTGGAAAACAAGGCAGTGAAGGGTGAACCGTCAAGGGAAAGTGGCATACATACCATGTGAAATCTGTATCCTAAAACAGTGTGTCAGTGAGCATTCTCTTGTGTGAGTGTAAACTCATGTTCCCAGGAATCCTGGAATTGAGTGTGTGTGTGTTTGTAGAGGTGGACTGTGTGTATATCAGTGAGTGAGTGAGCAAAAATATGTGTGTAAGGCTTTGTGTGTGTGTGGGAGGGTGCACTGGACATGTGATAGGAAAAGGAAATTGTAGTGTATGTGAATGTGTGTAGGGTGAGTGATAGAGACATACATGAGTGAGCTGTGTATAGGGAAAACAAAAGTGTGTTCCAGATTGTGATGTAGCAGGAAATATAGGACTAAGTGGCTGAAAAATAAGGGACAGTGCAGGGAAATTAAAGTTTAACTCATTTGAAAACACAAAATCAGTTAATACATTGCCAACATCAATACACCCTATTTAAAGCTCAGTTTTAACAGTAAAGGAAAAGGGAAGGGAAACAACCCAAAAACTGAACCATTCCCAGGTTTTGGAGGTAACACAAACTCTATAATACATATTAGAACATCAAAACACTATTGTGAAATCTCAGGTTTCAGCCTAGAGATTCTAAGTTCAGTTTTGAACTCAAACTCCAACCAAATTAACTCAAATTTGACATATAACTAAATTGCATATAGGTAAACTATAATAGGTTGTAAAACATGCAATAAACAGTGATTTAGAAGGCTAAAACAATTTGCAAAGTTCATATATTAAAACTAAAAAAAACTGGAAACGGACAACTGTTTTCACAGTTTCAGAAATTAGGGAAAAGGAGAATTGAATATCCAAATTAATCTATAATACCAAAACAAAGGTTGGTAACATATCTACATGTTGTATACGTGTCAAGCGATGAGTTTGTGTCCACCAAAGTGGACACAAACGTGTCCAATCCAATTAAAACCAAAAACAGAAAAACTGGACACACACACTGGGACAGCCTCGTGCGGGTGTGCACGCGTGTCGTGCACCCGACACAGGCCAACCCAGGCCTCGTGGTCGTGTCCCTACCTAGGCTAGGTCTAGGTGCTCGTGTCTAAGTGACTGCATCGTGTCCTCGTGTCGCCGTGTCTGAGTAATCGAGCCGTATCAGTGGCTAAATTACACTGTACGCAGGACAGGGAAAAATTAGTGCACGACTGATTTCTCTCAAACCAATGCACGAAACCCAACGAAATTTGGGGAGCGTGGTGACAAAAGATACCCCAAGGATGCCACAAAGTTTTGTGTCGAAATAAGCCGTATCGTGTCCTGTGGAACCCCCGAGTAGCAGGGGAAAGAACCCGAGCGCGCGCGTGTGTGCAGCGCATGTCCATGCGTCGAGTTCGACACAATCCGACACAAAAATCCACCACAGAGGACAGAAATCCATAAGCAATAATAAAACCTAAATTTCTATTTAAAAATATTGCTCAAAAGAAATCGAAATGCCCTTTGAGGCATTTCGACAAACACCTAGGGACAGGTCTGATACGTGTCCAAAACGGACACGAAACTTATGAAACCCGACATGAAACCAATGCAGACACTTAGGGGACTCCTAGGGCTTCCTAAATATGTAAAGAAATCAGAATTTCATGGAGAAATGAGGAAGTTACTTATACTTGAACTTTCAAGAAAAACCCCATTCAATAAATACAATATGTAAGTGAAACGCACATCACAATATGTATCTAGTGAATACAAGGGGATAACATCTCAAAAGAAGATCCATATAGTACCAATCCGTGATAACAATCGTGTCAGCATCAAGTACAGTAATCTAGAGCAAGAATATAAATTCAGACAAGTATGAAACGGTCAGAGAATGTACTCGCCTCGTATCTGAATATCTGAAGTAAATGTACTGTCCGAGATGAGGTATCTGACTCCTAGTTAGAGCAACACAAGTCAAGATGTATACATGGGATGATAATAGTAATCTACAATGCATCTGTATGCTGTCTAGGTCAAACTAGACTAGAGTCAACACTTGGTCAACTCTGGTCAACTATACTAGTCAAGACTAGGTCATCTAGGTCAAGTTCTAGCCCAAACAAGTCTAACAAGTCTCACTAGGCCTAACCAAGCCTAGTCTAGCAATCACACACCAATCACAAGGCTATACAAGCCAACACAAGTCACATATCAAGGTACATCACATTCATGCATAATCAACATTATATATATATATATATATATATATATATATAAGAGGAAGGAACTAACATGTAAAGCTATGTGTGTGTGTGAATATGGAGGTGTACATGAAAAGAGAATTCAACACTAGGCCCTATATCACATATATGTATATATAACTATAGGAAAACTCTATTTATCACATTAACACATTTAGCCATGTATAGTATATATATATATATATATATATATATATATATATATATATATATATATATATATATAGAGAGAGAGAGAGAAGAGCATGTAATGTGTTCATGTGTGTTAGTGAGAGTGTACAAGAGTGTCCATAGGGGGTATGAGAGTGTGTGGGTTCAAGTGTCAGTTTACATATCAGTCCAACCATTTATCAATACTTGACAACACCAAAACCCCTACATCCACATGTGAATCTCATTTCAGTCAAAAGCATTCAATAGTAGAAATCAAAACCTATCTAAAACATGACTGAATCTCAGGTTAAGTTCCCAGGAATAGGGAATCAAAGGCAGTGTGTGTTAGCAGGAAAAATAAAGTGTGTTGTGTTAAACAGGAATCCTGTGTGTGTTCAGTCATACAAACAGTGTGTGTGTCTGTGTTTAGGTGACAGGAGATATGTGCAATGGTGTAGTGTGTACATGTGTACAGGAAATTAAGTGACAGTTAATAAATAGGGTTTTCAGGGATTAGGAATTTATAGTTTGTGTGTGTGGAGAGTAATTGGAAAACAAGGCAGTGAAGGGTGAACCGTCAAGGGAAAGTGGCATACATACCATGTGAAATCTGTATCCTAAAACAGTGTGTCAGTGAGCATTCTCTTGTGTGAGTGTAAACTCATGTTCCCAGGAATCCTGGAATTGAGTGTGTGTGTGTTTGTAGAGGTGGACTGTGTGTATATCAGTGAGTGAGTGAGCAAAAATATGTGTGTAAGGCTTTGTGTGTGTGTGGGAGGGTGCACTGGACATGTGATAGGAAAAGGAAATTGTAGTGTATGTGAATGTGTGTAGGGTGAGTGATAGAGACATACATGAGTGAGCTGTGTATAGGAAAAACAAAAGTGTGTTCCAGATTGTGATGTAGCAGGAAATATAGGACTAAGTGGCTGAAAAATAAGGGACAGTGCAGGGAAATTAAAGTTTAACTCATTTGAAAACACAAAATCAGTTAATACATTGCCAACATCAATACACCCTATTTAAAGCTCAGTTTTAACAGTAAAGGAAAAGGGAAGGGAAACAACCCAAAAACTGAACCATTCCCAGGTTTTGGAGGTAACACAAACTCTATAATACATATTAGAACATCAAAACACTATTGTGAAATCTCAGGTTTCAGCCTAGAGATTCTAAGTTCAGTTTTGAACTCAAACTCCAACCAAATTAACTCAAATTTGACATATAACTAAATTGCATATAGGTAAACTATAATAGGTTGTAAAACATGCAATAAACAGTGATTTAGAAGGCTAAAACAATTTGCAAAGTTCATATATTAAAACTAAAAAAAACTGGAAACGGACAACTGTTTTCACAGTTTCAGAAATTAGGGAAAAGGAGAATTGAATATCCAAATTAATCTATAATACCAAAACAAAGGTTGGTAACATATCTACATGTTGTATACGTGTCAAGCGATGAGTTTGTGTCCACCAAAGTGGACACAAACGTGTCCAATCCAATTAAAACCAAAAACAGAAAAACTGGACACACACACTGGGACAGCCTCGTGCGGGTGTGCACGCGTGTCGTGCACCCGACACAGGCCAACCCAGGCCTCGTGGTCGTGTCCCTACCTAGGCTAGGTCTAGGTGCTCGTGTCTAAGTGACTGCATCGTGTCCTCGTGTCGCCGTGTCTGAGTAATCGAGCCGTATCAGTGGCTAAATTACACTGTACGCAGGACAGGGAAAAATTAGTGCACGACTGATTTCTCTCAAACCAATGCACGAAACCCAACGAAATTTGGGGAGCGTGGTGACAAAAGATACCCCAAGGATGCCACAAAGTTTTGTGTCGAAATAAGCCGTATCGTGTCCTGTGGAACCCCCGAGTAGCAGGGGAAAGAACCCGAGCGCGCGCGTGTGTGCAGCGCATGTCCATGCGTCGAGTTCGACACAATCCGACACAAAAATCCACCACAGAGGACAGAAATCCATAAGCAATAATAAAACCTAAATTTCTATTTAAAAATATTGCTCAAAAGAAATCGAAATGCCCTTTGAGGCATTTCGACAAACACCTAGGGACAGGTCTGATACGTGTCCAAAACGGACACGAAACTTATGAAACCCGACATGAAACCAATGCAGACACTTAGGGGACTCCTAGGGCTTCCTAAATATGTAAAGAAATCAGAATTTCATGGAGAAATGAGGAAGTTACTTATACTTGAACTTTCAAGAAAAACCCCATTCTATAGCTCTTCTCCTTGATGTCCCAATCCAATCAAATTACAACAAACTGAAATGAAACTTCAATGACAGCAAGAATAGGTATATTAGAAGCTAATGGAAGAGATTTGAATGAAAAAGGAAAAGGAATGGAATTCTAGGGATTAAATGAAATAGGAAACAAACCTTCTTCCTAAACTTGAGCTTTCCTAAAAAGAGGCAACCCTAAAATTAGGAGAGTATTTATAGGGTGATGTTCCTAATGTGGATAGGGGTGGCCGGCCACTTAGTCTAGGGATTAGGGTTTTGCAATGTCTTGGGCTTTGGGCCAACCTACAAGGCTATGAGTTAAAAATGATTTATTAAAGGTTCTAAATCATAAGCCATGACTTATGACTTTCTAATTCCTATTGCTAACTAGAGTCTATTGACAAAACCAAGGGTTAGCTTAGGTTAGACTAGAGTCATATAACCTAACCAAGTCCATACTAACTAGGGTTAGCTTCTAGGTTGGTCTACAAGGGTCAAAACTAGTCAAAGTCAACCTAGTCCAAACAATTCCAAAATAATTCCTAAAAATTCCCATAAATTCAAATAAATTCTAATAAATTTAAATTACCCCAAAAATGTCAAAATACCCTCAAACTAGAAATGATAAACAGAATACCCTAATCATAAGGCTAGGCTCTAGGTCAACCAGTCTCCAAGGTTACACTATCAAAGCACCAAAATCATAAGTCATGATTTAAAAATAGTTTTAAATGATTAAAAATCACTAAAAATTATATCATGATTTAAATATCATTATTAAAAGACTAAAATTACAAAATTCAAAATTATCCTCTTCTGGAAAACTGGGTGTTACAAATATGGTCAACTCCGAACAGAGGACAAGCAATGATAATATATGAGTACTCAATCACAACTCTAAAATGATAAAGTAAAGACTGAAAGATAAAGACAACATGACAATAAAATATCACCTGTCAAGTCCAAACACAAGAATATACAAGTCCAAGTCTCTAATACAAGCCAAAATATAACAGTCTCAAGAGTAACTGGAGACAAGGTCCAGTACAAAAACCTACTCTATCTACAGGATAGGCGGTATCTCGCCCTGCGGTACTGCACCCTGCGGGTCTAGGGTATCTATCTCTAAACCCACTACGTCCGGTGGGCCGTAGTAAGTGCAATAATAGTCCTCCTCTGCATCTGTAATATTTTTAACATATCCGGTCAGGATGGAACGAGTACATATATCTCATAACAGATCACAAGATAGAATAAAAGCTATAAGACTGTAAATAGAGCATATACAATGAAATCATGGAGTGTACATATATGTATCATGGCATGGTAAGCTGTAGAGCTAGAGCTAGAACAAGAAAGTAGAATTGAATCATGGTATGTACACAAATCAAGGTAAGCCATATATCCAATGTGTGTGAGTAGTAGTTTCAGCTTGTGATCGGCTTAGGAACCTGTAAGATCTGGCCTGGCTAGTCATAAGTGCGGTATATGACTAACACTGTTCAAGAATACAAGATAGATTTGATCACAGGCATACGCTACTACTCCCCCTACCCCCAACTGGTAGAATGGTTCCAAACAGGACACGTCATTGCACGAAATTCTAATAAGAAGGGAGCAAGTCTTCTATAGAATCAGTGACCACATATTGTGCAAGAGCTACAAGGGAGCTTGCACAATACATCCCAACCTAAGAAGGAGAAATATCTCTCGTCGAGATC